>PVHT020004020.1:11061364-11104499 GCA_004024745.2 Catagonus wagneri
CATTAAAAGGAACGGAATAACATTTATAGCAACATGGATGAAACTAGAAATTATCATACAAAGTGGAACCAGTCAGACAATTAGACAGCAACACCCAATGCTACCGCTTACATGTGGAAACTAAAGAGACACAAAGAACTTCTTTGAAGAACAGACAATGACTCACAGATTTTGGAAAACCTTGGTTTTTCAAATAAGACAGTCTGGGGGGTGGGGGGATGCACTGTGGGTTTGGGACACAAAATCTATTGTATTGACTTATGATCTTTGTACATCTATAACTGAAACAAAATTGTTAATAAAAAAAAAAAAAAGACACAGCCAAAAGACAGTAGTCTAGGAAGCAGGTTCTCACCTGACAGGGAATCTGCCAGCAACTTGATCTTGGACTGCACAACCTCCAGAGAAATAAATGCTTGTTGTTAATTAAAAAAAAAAAAAAATTCGCCTCTCTGTAACTCATCTGTAAAATGGTGATAATAACAAAATCTAACCTAATGGATTATTAGAAAGATTAAATGATTTTAATAAGTGTAAAGTATTTAAATACTGCCTGACATGTGTCAGGCACGTAATAAGTTCTCAGTAAAGAGTAGCCATTATTATCATATTAGAACTATCACTTTAGGGCTGTAGCATTTTAATAGTGAAGTGGACATTAAATAACGGGAACTGTAGAGAGGTGGTAGCAGAGGCTAGAGAAGAACATGCCGTCAATTTGTCCATTAAGCTATGTGAGTAACTGCAGAAAATGCTGCTTTTTTATAAAAAAAATAGTTGTTTAGTACCAGCTAAACAGGAGGTAAAAAAAAAAAAAAAGACAGGATTCCCATCCCACAGCAATTTTCAGTTAATATGTTTAGAACTATAAAATAGAGCAAAAACTATAACCTCTGGGCAAGTCAGATGGCAGTCAAGTTAAATCCTAGAAGGTTCAGATGGGGTCTTATTCCAAAGGTCTCATATTGAGATAAGTAAACCATGCCTTGGAGAAAGAGTGCTTATTAATTTGAGATTCACTTTCTAACCCTCCTTCTCTCAGGATAGAGGATCTGAGTTGGTTCATTTTGCCTGAGCAAGTACTTGACTGTACTTTACATATATCTTAGTATAACCATGACTATTGCCTATGGGCATTTATTTTTGGAAGGCTCTCTTCCCTCTCCAGCTTCTATGTTCCCCCACCACCCCTATTAAATAATATTTCCATTTTGCCACTTTTGTGGTTTCTTGGTATATGTTCAAATATCCTTTTTATAAAAACATCTCAAGGTTAAATCTTTTGCTATGACATAAAATCACATTCACATGCAGTTGTCAGTAATAATTGTAGACATCCAGTACACCCTTTACTCGCCTAGTTTTCCCCAATAGTAACATTAAATACAATATAGTACACTTTATAGCACAGGATCACAACCAGAATATTGACATTGATATAGATAAGATACAAAACATTTCCATCCCCACAAGGATCCCTCTTTTACCCATTTATAATCATACCCACTTCCCACCTACCCCTATTCTGTCATTGATTCCTAGTAATCACTAATTTATCCTCTATTTTTATAATTTTGTCATTTCAAAAATGTCATATAAATGAAATCATATGCTATGTAACCTTTTGTCATTGGCTTTTTTTCATTCAGCATAATCCTCTGTTGATATTACATCAGGTTATTGATGTATCAAAAGTTCACTCCTTTTTATTGGCTGAGTAGTGTTCCATGGTGTGGGTATGCTAATTTGTCTTTTCATAGACCTGCTGAAGGACGTCTAGGTTGTTTCCAGGTTTTGGCTATTACAAATGAAGCTACTATAAAATATTCATGTACAGATTTTTGTGTGAATTTATGTCTTCATTTCTCTGGGATAAATGCCCAAGAGTACATTTGTTATGCTGGAAAATATTTGCATGTTTAGTTTAAGACCACTAGTAACTATCTTATTATTTTATTTTATTGTTTTAAACTAACATTTATTAAACCATTTAATAAATTATTTTCCAAAGTGGCAGTACCACAAGTGTATATTTTTCATTTCTACCAGCAATGTATGAGAGATCTAGATTCTCCTCACTTTTTGCTTTTTTTTTTTTGTCTTTTTGCCTTTTTTAGGGCTGCACTTGCGGCATGTGAAGGTTCCCAGACTAGGGGTCTAACAGGAGCTGTAGCCGCCGGCCTACGCCACAGCCACAGCAACGCAGGATCCAAGCCGCGTCTGCAACCTACACCACAGCTCACGGCAACGCCGGATCCTTAACCCACTTAGCGATGCTAGGGATCTAACCCACAACATCATGGTTCCTAGTCGGATTCATTAACCACTGAGTCACAACGGGAACTCCTCCTCATTCTTACCAACATTTGGTGGTATCACTTTTTTTAAGCCATTCTGATAGGTGTTTAGTGATACCTCATTAATGTTTTTTTTTTTTCCATTTGCCTAATGGCTAATAAGGCTGTGCATCTTTTCATGTGTTTATCTATCATCTATATATCTTCTCTAGTGAAATGTCTCTTCATGTCTTTTGCCATTCCTGTGCTCTAACTGGATTCTCTGCTTTTTTACTGTTGAATTTTGAGAGGTCTTTATATATTCTAGATACAGAATATCTTTTGTTAAAGATATCTTTTGTCAGATATGTGGTTTTAAATATTTTCTCCCACTTTGTAGCTTCTCTTATCCTCTTAACACTCTTGCTGACCAAAAGTTTAAAATTTGTATCAAAACAAGTTATTTTCTTTTATGGATCATGCTTTTGGTATCAAGTCCTTGTGTCTCAGATTTTCCCTATGTTTCTGGAAAATATTTATAGTTTACATACTGACTTTTGGTTGTGTAATCCATTTTGAATTAATTTTTGTATAAGGCGTGACATGACTGTCTATATAGAGAAACCAAAAGAACTGAATGAAAAAAAAGAAACCCCCCTGGAACTAATGCCATAGGAATGGTTCAAGATACAAGGTTAAGGAAAAAAAGTCAGTTACTTTTCTATATACCAGCAATGAACAAATGGGATTTGAAATTTAAATTACAATGCCATTTAAATTAGCATCTCCCAAAATGATATACTTAGAAGTAAATCCAACAGGATATGAATAATAGCTATATGAGTAAAACTACAGCACTCTGGTGAATGAAACCAAAGAAGAACTAAATGAGACATTTCTTATGGTGAGGCATTTCATGTTCATGGAAAGGGAGACAATATTGTCAAGATATCAGTTCTTGGATTTCCCGTCGTGGCGCAGTGGTTAACGAATCCGACTAGGAACCATGAGGTTGAGGGTTCGATCCCTGGCCTTGCTCAGTGGGTTAAGGATCTGGCGTTGCCATGAGCTGTGGTGCAGGTCGCAGATGCAGCTCGGATTCCACGTTGCTGTCGCTGCGGCGTAGGCCAGTGGCTACTGCTCCGATTAGACCCCTAGCCTGGGAACCTCTACAAGCCCGGGTGCGGCCCTAAAATGACAAAAAGGCAAAAAAAAATCAGTTCTTCCAAACTTGATCTATAAATACAATGCCATCTCAATCAAAATCCCAGCAAGGTAGTTTGTGGATATTGACAAACTAATTCTAAAGTTTATATGGAGAGGCAAAAGACAGGATCAGTAATATAATTTTGAAGAAGAATAAAGTTGGAGGACTGACACTATCCAACTTCAAGATTTTCTATACAACTACAGTAATCAAATCAGTGTGGTATTATCCAAATAATAGATAAATACATCAATGGAACAGAATAGACAGCCCAGAGAAATAGACCTCGTAAATACAGTCAACTTACCTTTGGTAAATGATCAAATACAATGGAGCAAGTTCTGTATTTTCACCAAATAACAACTGACTATTCATGTGCAAAAAAAAAAAAAAAAGGAATCTGGACCCAGATCTTACAGCCTTCACAAAAATTAATTCCAAATAGATCACAAACATCAATACAAATGTAAATAATAAAGCTGCTAAGTTCCTAGAAGACACATAGGAGGAAATCTAGAAGACACTAGGTTTGGTGATGACTTTTTAGATACAATGTGAAAAGCACAATCCAAGAAAGAATAATAAGCTTGACTAAAAATTTATGCTCTGCATTAGACACTGTGAAAAGAATGAAAAGACAAGCCCCAAAATGGAGAAAAAATTTACAAAGGACATATCTGATAAAGGACTATTATCCCCAAATATACAAAGAACTTTTTTTTTTTTACTATTCACTTTGGATTTATTTACTTTTTCTTCTGGTTTTATTGAGATATAACTGACATACAGTGATGTATAAATTTAAAGTGTACAGAACAATGGTTGGCTTACATATATTATGAAGTGATTATCACAGTAAGTTTAATGAACATCCCTCATATCATCTCATATAAATACAACACTAAAGACAGCAAAAAAATATTTTTCCTTGTGTTGAGAGCTCTTAGGATTTATTGTCTTAACGTTCATGTATAATACACAGTAGTGTTAATTATATTTATCACGTTTCATTACATTCCTATACTTGTTTATTTTCTAACTGGGATGTTATACCTTTTGACTGCCTTCATCCAATTCCCCCTCCTCTCATAGACCATTTCTGGAAACCACAAATCTGATCTCTTTTTCTATAACTTTGTGTTTTTGTTTGCTTTTGAAGCATAACTGACCCACAACACTATGTCAGTTCTATTTGTACAACACAGTGATTCAATATTTCTATACATTTCAAAATTATTACCATGATAAGTCCAGTTAAGATGTTACCACATCAAAAATATCATATAGTTACTGCTTATATTCCCCACACTGTGCATTTCATACCTATGGCTAATTTATTTTGCAACTAGAAGTCTGCACCTCTTTTATTTTTGTTCTTTTTTTTGTTTTTTGCTCTTTTTTAGGGCCACACCTGCAGCATGTGGAAGTTCTCAGGCTAGCGGTCTAATCAGAGCTGCAGCTGCCAGCCTATACCACAGCCACAGCAACACCAGACCTGAGTCACATCTGCAACCTGCACCAAAACTCATGGGAATGCTGGATACTTAACCCACTGAGTGAGGCCAGGGATCGAACCCACATCCTCTTGGATACTAGTTGGGTTCGTTACTGCTGAGCCAGGACTGGAACTCCGGAAGTCTGTACCTCTTAATCTCTCTCACCTATTTCTTTCCTCTCCCATCCCCCTCCCCTCTAGCAACCACCTGTTTGTTCTCTGTATCTATAATTCTGCTTCTGTTTTATGTTTGTTCATTTGTCTTGTTTTTTAGATTCCACACACACATGAATATAAAATATTTTCCTTTCTCTCTATATAATAATATACATATCTTCTTTATCCATTCATCTATTGGTGGGGACTTAGGTTGGTCAATATCTTTAATATACTGTGGTAAATAATGCTTCAAAGAATACTGAGGTGCCTTTATCTTTTGTAATTAGTGTTTTTGTTTCTTCAGAAAAATACCCAGAAAATGGACTTGCTGGATCATATGGTAGTTCTAGTTTTAATTTTTTGAGGAATCTCCATACTGTTTTCCATAGTGGTTGTACCAATTTTCATTACCACCAATAGTACATAAGGGTTCCCTTTTCTTCACATCTTCACCAACACTTGTTATTTGTTGTCTTATTTATAACAGACATTTTCACATGTATAAGGTAATAACATGTGGTTTTGATTTGCATTTCCCGCATAGTTAGTGATGTTGAGCATCTTTCCATGTGTCTGTTGGCCATCTGCATATCTTCTTTGGAAAAATGTCTATTCAGATCCTCTGCCTATTTTTGAATTGAGTTGTTTGCGATGTGTTTTTTTTTTATGTTGAGTTTTATGAGTTCTTAGTATATTTTGGATATTAACCCCTTATCCAATGTTGTTTGAAATTACCTTCTCCCATTCATTAGGCTAACTTCTCATTTTGTTGATAGTTTCCTTCTTTGTGCAAAAGGTTTTTAGCATGATGTAGTCCCACTGTTTTATTTCACTTTTGTATCCCTTGTCTAGAGGCAGATCCAAAAAAACTATTGCTAAGACTAATGTCAAAGGGCATACTTCCTATGATTTCTTCCAGAAATTTTATGGTTTAAGGTCTCACATTTAAGTCTAATCCATTATGAACTTATTTTTTGTACATAGTATGAGAGTAACCCAGTTTGATTCTTTTACATGTAGTTGTCTAGCTGTCCTAACACCATTTCTAAAAGAGACTGTCTTTTCCCCATTGTATATTCTTGCCTCCTTTGCAGTAGATTAATTACCTATATTTTAAATTGCTGATCTCTTAAGTTTGAACACATTTTAACAACCTTGCACATCTGTACGGCCCCCCTCAACATTTAATATCTTTGATATCATGTTTTACAGCTTTTTCTTTGTGTATCCCTTAACTAATTATTGTGGACACACATGATTTTACTACTTTTGTCTTTTAATCTTCCTACTAGCTTTATAAGTCATTGATCTACCACCTTTACTGCATATTTGCCTTTACCCATGAGATTTTTTTTGTAATTTTCATTTTTTTATTTTTGATTTTTTTTATTATACTGATTTTTATTTTTTCCATTATAACTGGTTTACAGTGTTCTGTAAACAGTTCTTCTTCTGGCGTTTTATCTTGTGCCTTCATTTGGAACACAGTCTTCTGTCATCTTATTTTGCCTAATTTTCTGGGTTTTTTTCCCTATATATTTAGTAGATTGATTATGTTTCCCAACCTTGGAGAAATGGCCTTATATAGGAGAAACCATAAGTGGCCCAAAAGTTTATATGCCCTAGGAATATATATCATTATGTGGGCTACATGTACACTTCTATTATGGTGGGCTGATTTCTGTGGGCATACTGGTAGGCATGACTGGCCCCTGATTCAGTTGGCTGTCAAGTCTTGCCTAGCATGAAGGCTGCTAGCCACTGGTAGGTGGAATTTGGTCCTGGCACAGCTGACTGCACAGCCCAAGGAATCCTAGTACTGGTGCTGTCTTACTGATGGACAGGACTGGATCAAAGGTAGCTGCTCTAGAGTCCTGGAGGTCCCAAAGCTAGTGGTGACCAACTGGTGTGTGGAGCTGGGTCCCACGGTGGCTGACTATAAGGCAAGTAGTTATGGAACCAGTGCTGGCCTGCTGATGGATGGGGTCTGTTCCTGACATGACCAAATGTGGTATCTGGGATATCCAAGAGATGGTATTAGTCTGCTGGTAGGTGGGGCTGAATCCTGGCACAGCTGGCTATGGAACCCAAAGTGTTGGTGTTGGCCCACTGGTGGGAAGGGCTAGGGCCCAGGGGATTCCAGAACTGGTGCCAGCATGCTTGTTGGTGGGCTAAGTCCTGGGACCTCTGGTGGCTATGGCCAAGCTCCAGAGTGGCTGGGGACCAGGGGGGCTTAAGGCAGTTAGTTCCTCTTGGATGGAGCTGTGTCCCTTCCTAGCTAGCTGCTTCGCCTGGAGTGTCCCAGGGCTGGTGCCGACCAGCTGATGGGTGGGGCCAGGTCTCAGTGCTAAGAAGCTAGAGAGAGAATTCCAAAATGGTGCTTGCCAGGACCAGTATTCTCAGGGTAGAATGAGCTCCCTAAAATGGCTGCTGCCAGTATCTGTCTCCTGGTAGGACCCTGTTGCCTCTTCCTCTCTGGGAGGCTCTCCAAGGTCTCTTAGTGGGTCTGACCCAGGCTCCTTTCAAATTATTGCTTTTGTCCTGGGTTTTGGAGCATGTGAGATTTTGTGTGTGCCTTTTAAGAGTAAGGTCTTTATTTCCTTCAGCCCTTTGGTTATACCAAAAGTAAGCCCCATTTCCCTCAAAGCCAAACATTCTGGAGGCTTATCTTCCTAATGTAAGACCCCTGGCCTGAGGATACTGATGTGGGGTTTGAACCCCGATCTCCTTGGGGAGGTCCTCTCCCATTTTAATTATACTCCCTTTTGTAGGTCATCTACCTGGAGTTATGCGTCTTGGCTATATTGTGTCTCTGTCCCTCCTACGCATCTCATCGGGGTTCCTTCTTTATATCTTTAATTGTAGAAGATGTTTTCTGCTACTCTTCAGGCTGCTCTCACAGAATTGGTCTGTAAATAGTTGTAATTTTGTTGTGCCCATGGAAGGAGATAAGCTTAGGGCCTTCCTACTCTGCCATCTTGGCCACTCCCACCTACAAAGAAGCCTTAAAATAAGAAAACATTGACTTGACAATTTGACTAAAAAAAGTAGGCTAGAGACTTTAACAGACATTTCACCAAAAAAGAAATATCGATAGAAAATAAACATAGGAAAAGATGCTCAACATCGTATGTCATCAGGGAAATTCAAATTAAAACAACAATGAAGTATCATTACATACCTATTAGAACGGCCAAAATCCAAAACACTGACAACACCAAATGCGGGTGAGGATGTTGAGCAACAGGAACTCATTCATATTTGGTGGGAATGCAAAATGTTTCAGCTACTTTGGAGGACATTTTCTCAGTTTCTTACAAAGTTAAACATAATATTCTTTACCATATGATCAACTGTGCTCCTTGGTATTTACCCCAAAGAGTTAAAAACTTATTTTCACACAAAAGCACACCCGTGGTTGTTTACAGTAGATCTACTCCTAACTGCCAAAGCTTAGGTTCAACTAAGATATCTTTCAGTAGGTGAGAGGACAAGCAAACTGTGGTTGGTACCTCCAGACAATGGAATATTATTCAGCACTACAAAGAAATAATCTGTCATGCATGGAAAGAAAAAAAGGAACCCTAATGTGTATTAGTAAATGAAAGAAACCATTCTAAAAAGGCTACATTCTGTATAATTCCAATTATATGACATTTTGGAAAATGCAAACTATGGAAATAATAAAAAAAATCAGTGTTTGCTAGAGGCTGAGTAGACAGATAAGGAGAGATAAAGAGGTGGAGCACAGAGCAAAAATGCTATGTATGATACTATAATGGTGTTATATGTCATTATACATTTGTCCAAATCCAAAGAATGTAAAACACCAAGAATGAATCCTAATGATAATGTGTATCAATGTAGGTTCACCAGTTGTAACAAGTAAAACACTCTAGTAGGGTTTGCTCATAATGGGGGAGCCTGCGCATGTGTGGGGACAGGGAATATATGGGAAATCTTTACATCTTGCAATTTTTCTATGAACTTAGAACTGTTCTAAAAATAAAGACGAGTAAAAATAAGTTTATCAGACAATTAACTTTAACAGTATTAAAACAAACTATATAGTGTGCTGTATTGTTTTGGTAATTAACAATGGAAAAAATACTGATTCTATCTCCATCTGCACTCTAGTCTACTAGTTCTAGGTCAAATTGCTGATTCTTCTACTTTGTTCCTACTGTACTATATCCTACACCAGGTAGTGTGTGAATAGTCATTACCTTGTCTATGAACTCATACTTAAAGCAGAGAACTCTAAGTCTTTTGTAATTACTCAAAATTCAGATAATATCTGAATATTAACTACTACCTTTCTCAAAAGTATTTCTAAGTACTTTTTCTGGCCTTTCATCCTTCTCTACCTTCTCTTGAAAATAATAGTATAGAGATGTGATGTTTCAATAGCTTAGCAGCTAGGGATCTTTGCTGAGGATGTGCCAGAAACACAGAAGGAAATTTTATTTTCTAAAATATGGGTACAGGATATTATAATGCAGGGACAGGCTCTGAGTGAAAAATAGTGGAAGATTTCAATCTACCCACCCATGGTGTGTTTCCCTACCATAAAGATAAGAGGCCCACATCAATCATAGCAAAGCAAACCACCTTCACACTGGACAGAAGGTGCTGTCTAGGGAGGACAGTCCCAGCTGCAACCTCCTCACTCACCAGTTCTCCCCACAACCATTACTGAAGTTTCACCTCTTTACTTAACTTGACAGGAACTCCAAAAGAAGAGCTGGGAGGGCTCAGAAGTTTAAAGTGAGGGTCAACTTAGATCTGGATATGTAAAAGTGGTTAACCGGGAAGAACTATGGCCAGAGAATAACTAATTATTGCCTCATGTTACTGAAGTACAAACCACATTTGTCAAAGTTAGATACTCAGAGAGGAAGATCAAGGTTTTTCACTGGCCAACAGATACATTAGTAAAGAGACTTTTTTTTGTCTTTTTAGGGCCGCACCAGGGGCATATGGAGATTTCTAGGCTTGGGGTCGAATTGGAGCTACAGCTGCCAGCCACAGCCACAGCCACAGCCACACCAGATCTGAGCCATGTCTGCGACCTACACAACTCACAGCAATGCCGGATCCTTAACCCACTGAGCAAGGCCAGGGATCGAACTTGTGTCCTCATGGATACTAGTCAGATTCATTTCTGCTGAGCCACAGCAGGAACTCCTAAAGAGACTTTAAATATCCAGAAAGTTGGATAAAAATAATACATATCAGCTAGCCCTGCAACTTAACATCTAAGGCAATGGATCCAAGAACAACCAGACAAACAGAAAGAAAACTGGACTAGACTGATTTTTCCTAATTTTTAAATGTATAGAAAAAAAATGAGACCTATGATAATTTTCTGCAGTGTCAACTTCAAATATCACTTTTAAGATATAAATGAACAGCAGAAATGTCTTACTGAAGACATTTTTGAAAGCTTTTCAGTGTATTCCCCAAATCCAGGAAAATTTATATTCTGTGAGTCAGGAAATAAAAGATGAAACATCAGACTGGGATGAAACGGAAGTTGTCTGGGAACAAGGTGAATGTCTGGAAAGAAACAAAAAAATTGCATCTGCAGATCTGAAGATATTTTCATAGGTAATAAATTCCAGATACAGAAAAATGTTCTGGTCATAAGGAAGATGCACTAGGGTAACTCTACTATAATAAAAAAAGGAAGAATCAAACTATGAAAGAGAAGATCATAGAAACAATGCATAGGACAAATCAAAGAGAAGTGATACTTCAGACCTAAGAAGAAAATTTCTGGTCTGAAGAAAGACTGATAGATACCTATATATCTATATACCTATATATCTATATATCTACATATCTATATATCTATATCTATATATGTCAAGGGGGCTCATCTTAATGAAAATATCACTATGAAAAGAAACTACTATTTAAATATACTCCCATGAGGTTAGGATCCTAGAGACACATCAGGAAAAATAAATCAGATTTCCTGTCCTAGAATAAGAGTGGAGCTTGCCTTAGACATCTTATAATAAACAAAATAAACATCTCATAATAGGAGTTCCCTTCGTGGCTCAGTGGTTAACGAATTCGACTAAGAACCATGAGGTTGTGGGTTCGATCCCTGGCCTTGCTCAGTGGGTTAAGGATCTGGTGTTGCCGTGAGCTGTGGTGTAGGCTGCAGACGCGGCTCGGATCCCGCGTTGCTGTGGCTGTGGCGAAGGCCGGCAGCTCCAGCTCCTGTTAGACCCCTAGCCTGGGAACCTCCATATGCCGCGGGTGCAGCTCTACATAAAAGGCAAAAAGACAAAAAATAATAAATAAATAAATAAATAAACATCTCATAATAAACCAGAAGAAAACAGAGCAATCTCTACAGTTTTGAAGGGAAAAGAAAAAAGATTACAACTCAAGCATTCCATACAGAAACAAATTTGTGTGTGAAGGCTGCAGAAATATATCTCAGTTACGAAAAAACTTAGAACATATGTCATATGTCTGTTCTCCTTAAATAAACTGGAAAGACATAATTCAGCTAAATGAGAAACAAAGCAAATATAAAACTTAATAATGTCATGGAAGGATTAGTTGTAAATACTGAAGATGACAAAATTTAGAATTAAATTAATAAAAATATTTTAAGGTGATTTTGAAATAGGAAGCAAAGATCACTTTGCTTAAATCTATTAATGATCTTTGCAAAGATCATTAATAGAATGATAAAAATGGATACTATCAAAATCACTAGAATAAGTAGGTAAATTTTAGTTTTCATATGACAAAATTAAAAGTCAATAGAAATATCAAAACATGAAAATAAAAATGACATAATATGAACAAAGATGTTAACTATGAAAGTAAAATTCAATGGGTTTTTCTCATATTATCCTCCATCGTGTGAGAAAAAGAATATATATATTCTTCATATATGTACTTATGGCTGGGTCACTTTGCTGTACAGCAGAAATTGACAGAACATTATAAATCAACTTTGACAGAAAAAATAAAATCTTACCCCCCAAAAATCATTGGGTTAAAATTTTCAATTAGAATACATAAATATTCTCAGATCGAGTCAAAATACAATGCCAGTTATGTGCTCTTTACAAGGAGTCACACTGTCAAACAAAATAAGGATATTTTAAGGTAAAATGAAACTATATCAGACAAAATGAAAAAAAAAGGACAAAAGAAAAACAAAACCAGATATTATATTACTAATGCTGAGCAGAGTAGAATTCAAGGCAAGAAAAGAGCACTAAAGGGGATAAAGACTGATTATTATATTTTTATAAAGTATAACTATAATGGATATAAGCAATTACATATCATCAAAATGTATAAATAGCTATAAAATAGACAATAACAATTCTATTAATATGTGATATGTTGAGTTGGTAAAACGTTAAGTTTACATGGTATCTGAACAGCATAATTTTTAATTGTTACATACATATGTACATATTTAACTTTGTACCCCATGAGAAATATTTTTCAAGAATACATGGAAATTTAATAAAAATGAAAAAACACAAATGAGACCTAATTAAACTTAAAAGCTTCTGCAAAGCTTCCCATAAAAAAATGAAAAGACTGCAAGGAATGAGAGAAAATCTTTGCAAATGAACAATAAACAAGGGATTAATGTCCAAAATATACAAAGATCTCATGCAGCTTCATATCATAAAGACAAACAACCCAATCAAAAATGGTCAGAAAATCTAAACAGATATTTATCCAAAGAAGACAGACAGATGGCCAAAAAAGCACAAGATGCTCAACATTGCTAATTATTAGAGAAATGCAAATCAAAACTACAATGAAGTATTACCTCACACAAGTCAGAATGTCCATCATTGAAATGTCTACAAACAACAAATCCTGGAGAGGGTGTGGAGAAAAGGGAGCCCTCCTACACTGTTGGTGGGAATGTAAATTGGTGCAACCACTGTGGAAAACAGTGTGAAAGTATCTTAAAAACTAAATATAGAAGTACCATATGATCCAGCAATCCCACTCTTGGGCATCTATCCAAAGAAAACCATAATTTGAAAAGATACGTGCACCCCAATGTTCACTACAGCACTGTTCACAATGGCCCAAACAGATGCAACCCAAATGTCCATCAAGAGAGGAATGGATATAGAAGATGTGGTACATATATTCAATGGAATATTACTCAGACATAAAAAAAGAATGAAATATTGCCATTTACAGCAACATGGATGGACCTAGAGATTATCATACTAAGTGAATTAAGTCAGACAGAGGACAAATATCATATGATATCATTTATATGTAGAATCTAATTAAAATTATACCAAAGAACACATTTATAAGACAGAAATAGACTCACAGATTTTCCAAAGGGGAAACTGGGGTGGGGGGAATTGGGAATTTATATACACACTACTATATATAAAATAGATAATAAGGACCTACTGTATAACAAAGGGAGGTCTATCCAATGTTCTTTAATAACCTGTATGGGAAAAAAGAATGGATATATGTATATGTATAACTGAATCATTTTACTGTACACCTGAAACTAATACAATATAGGAAATCAACTATAATAAAATTAAAAAAAGGAGTCTTGGAACTTCATACAAGTCGATCATATATAAGATCACAAAGAAAACACCGATAATTTTAAAAAATGAAAATTAAACATATCTCTTTTTTATTTTATAGTAATAAAATTTTAAAATTAATTACAAGATTAAACACACTCAAACACTTGGATATATGAAATCTCTTAAATAATTATTAGATTAAAAGATATCAAAAAATGCAATTATAAAACTTTTAAAATAAATATAAATTTGCTATTCTTTGAATTTTTCTATAGGCTTGAAATTTTTCATAATAAAGTTTGGAAAATTACAATGTGAGAACTACATACATTTGAGTACTATTTCCTGCTCTCTTTGCTCTGCACTGGGTGAAGGAAAGACCTTCACGGACAACTTTAGCATTTGTCACAATAAGAACAACTTCCATGGTGAATACTACACAGAGGAATTGTAAGCTTTGAAGTAATTTGGAAGATCACTCCTGGAAGCACCTTGGAATTTTGTTTTTTAGCTAATTTATGCTTCTAAAATATGGCCTTCAAGAGAATGTAGCCATTCAAACCACTTATAAGCTTTAATACAGTCACCACGATAGAGTTATTCATGCGGTATTTGAAGTCTGGTGGTACAATCCCCTCATACGATAGTGTGTTTTGTGACTTAAAAGTCAACATTAAAAAGGCTCATGGAATTAATTTAGTTTCTGTACAATTCACCATTTAGCTGGTCACTGCAGACTATGCTGTCATGGGAGGAGGGGGGTTAAGTGGGAAGAAAAATGCCAGAGCTCTCCTTTTAGAAAGAATTAAAATCTTAAATCATTAGGACTATCCTGCTTGGAAGAACATGTACCCTTTGATGGGAATCCAGGATTAAAATGCTACAATTCAAAAGATCAGGACAACTTGACTCTTTAAATTTTAAGACGCAAGAATAAATGGTAAAACTGTGTCAGGATATTAAGAGGTAAGTATTCTCTCAATTCAAAATTGCACATTGTTGCCAGTAGTTATTTAAGTAAATGAACACTTTTCAGTTGAACTTCCAGTCTCATATCTGTTTCTTGAGTTGGTCAGTGTTAAAATGCAGTTCCAAATCTGTAATAATTTGTGTCTCCTTACCAAATTTCTACAGCAATTACCACTTCATTTCCCTCTTTACCATTGCGTTTCTTTTCCTTTCTATTTTAAACAACTAACCTCATTACACAACTAACAAGTTAACAGTTTTTAGTGGTTAAGCGTTCAAGAATATCTTTTGAGATTCTATAAATATGATCTTAAGTCTTGCGACCAAAAATTATTTTTCAAAGAATGTGTGGTTTTAAAAATTGATTTCGTAAGACTCATTCAACATTTACTAGCCTTTGGTTTCACTAATAACATCAAGATAATGAAAGTTAATCATGGACACGTTAAATTTTCCACTTAAATTTTTTTTTTTGCTTTGTATCATTTAGCTAGTTTCTAGATAAATGTCTAAATTCAGTGGTTGAGAGCACAGACCTAATGAACCATATCCTTAGAAGTGGCTTCCCTCTGCTGAAGTTCAATAAACTGCTGAAGTTATTACTTCTTCTAGGAATTAACATTTTTTATTCTAATAATTAAAATAACAGGGAATAGAACAATTAACTATAGCTGTGCCTACAAAGTTCATCTCCCGAGATAAGAAAGTAAGAATAAAACTTCTTTGTTAAATGTCCTTTGTCAATCTTCACAGAATGGAAAAGAAGAAAAATGTACTATGGAAAAGCTGACACTAAATATTTTTCTGCCCACATGTAATTTATCTCTGTGTGCAAGACTTAACGAGAAAAAATACTGAAAGTAGAATAATGCTCAATCAAAATATTTTCAAGTCAAACATACATCCTTTTCTTCTGTTTTTTTTTTTTGCCTTTTTTTTTGGTCCCTTAACCCACTGTGGTGGCCCTGGGACTGAACCTGAATCCCAGTGCTCCAGAGACACCCCTGATCCCATTGCGCTACAGCAAAAACTCCAATATTTTTTACTTTTATAGTATATCCACTAAAATATAAAATAACCATCACTAAGTTTTATGCACTCGTAGTGGTATATCTTAGGATGAACACTTTGATTTCAGCTTCCAGAAAAAATTAAAAAGAAAAGGAAAAAAACTGAGCAATAGGGTTTTGATAACAGAACATAGTTCCTTAAATTTTATTGAGTTAACAAAACTTTACAAAGGATTTATAGCTTACAAAAATATATTTATGTATGTTTGAGGTAAAAGTAGTAGATATTTACAGACATAAAAAAATAAAAGGCATTCTGAGTCAAAAGACTATTTCACATTAAAACATTTGATTAAGGCTTGAATGTCTATTATATTTTGATAAGAGGACACCTTTCCTTAAAATCACTCTGAGCAACCAACTTTACCTATAAAAACTTCATAATGCCAATCTCTGTTTCATTGCCTTAGTCATCTACAACTGTGGTTGAATACATGTTAAAGCAAATAATTATTTTATTTGCATTAAATACCTCTTTCTTTTGCCTCTTTCTTGAGTTACCTAAGAATTATCTATGCCACAGGTCCCTAGATAAGCTTTTACTAATTGCATTTTATTCTCGTTATCCTTGCTCACCTAATTTTATATTTAAACTAAATATTTACCTTACATCATTAGGGAAGTGATTAAGAAGAACCTGCAGAATGCTCCCTCAAAAAGATGAAACATATTATTGTAAAATTTAAGTACACTGGAGACTGTGTTTTAGAAAAAAAAAGTCACATAACAGAATCAAAAATCAAAATTGATGGATACCTCTTACTGGAATAGAGGAAGTTCAAACTCAACGGCAATACATCTTCAAAATTCTGAAAGAAAGTGAGTTCTAACCTATCAAGCCAAATTTTAATCATTCCAGAGTAGAATAAATAAATTTCAGGCAGGCAAATTCTAAGAGGTATGTTTTTCTTGTTCCCTTCTCCCAGGAGACTACTGGAGGATGCGTTCTACAAAAATGAGGGAACAGACCAAGAAAGAAAACTTGGCAAACCAAAAAGAGTACTTCCAACCCAACAGAGAGATGAAGGTAATAAACATGATGCTTCTGAAGAGAGAACTCAGGATGAAAATTTCAGGTATAGAGAGGATAACCCTTTCATATTGGAGCATGGCAGAATCCTCTTCAGAAACTCCACTAGAAAGGTGAAATATCAATTTCTGAATTTCTGATGCAGTTGAATATTTTGGGAGGAGACCTAAACAATTTAATAGAAGTTTGTATGGAATCATAGATAAATACATAGAAAATTAAGCAAATGAGAAAAAATTATTAGTTTTAAATAAATATAAATATAACAGTACAGAGAAAATAATCATGCTTACCTTACCAGCCCAGTTGGGGAAAATCTTCAAAATATATTAGTATAGCTCCTCCAGCTCACTTTTAGTTACTATTTCCATGGTGTTTCTGTCTTCTATTCTTTTAACTTTCAACCTATTTGTATCATTGTAAAGTGTGTCTCTTTACACAGTACATGGTTAGATTATGGGGTTTTAAAAAAGTCTTTTCTGTCACAGTTGAGTTCTACCAAACATTCAGAGAAGAATTAATACCTCTTCTTCTGAAACTTTTCCAGATATTGCAAAGGAAGGAACACCCCCAAGCTCATTCTATGAAGCCATAATTACTCAGATACCAAAACCAGACAAAAACACCACAAAACAAGAAAATTGCAGGCCAATATCACTGATGAACATAGATGCAAAAATATTCAACAAAATATTAGCAAAATGCATACAAATATACATTAAAAAGATCATATACCATGATCAAGTAGGATTTATCCCAGGGATGCAAGGATTCTTCAATATCTACAAATCTATCCATATGATACACCACATCAACAAACTGAAAATAAAAACCATATGATCATCTCAATAGATGCAGAAAAAGTTTTGACAAAATTCAATACCATTTCCTAATAAAAACTCTCCAGAGAGTGGGCATAGGGGGGAACTACCTCAATATAAGGAGCCATTTTTGACAAACCCACAGCTAACATCATTCTCAATGATTAAAAACTGAAAGCATTTCCACTAAGATCAGGAACATGAAAAGGATGTCCTCTTTCACCTATGTTATTAAACATAGTCTTGGAAGGCCTAGCCATGGTAATCAGAGAAGAAAAAGAAATAAAAGGAATCCAAATTGTTTGCAGATGACACGATTTTATACCTAGAAAATCCTAGATACTACCAGAAAACTATTAGAGCTCATCAGTGAATCTGTTAAGTCACAGGATACAAAATTAATGCACAGAAATTGACTGCATTTCTATATACTAACAATGAAAGATCAGAAAGAGAAATTAGGGAAAGAATTCCATTCACCATTGCATCAAAAACAATAACATACTTAGGAATAAACCTACCTAAAAAGACAAAAGACCTGTACTCTGAAAACTATAAGATGGTGATGAAAGAAATCAAAGACGTAAATAGAAGGAAAGATATACTATGTTCTTGAATTGGAAGAATTAACATAGTCAAAATGGCAACACTGCTTACGGCAATCTACAGATTCAATGCAATCTCTATCAAATTATCAAGGGCGTTCTTTACAGAACTAGAACAAAATATTTTAAAATCTGTATGGAAACACAAAAGACCTCGAATAGCCAAAGCAATATGGAAAAGAAAAAATGGAACTGGAGGAATATACAAACACCTCATATAACTCAACAACAAAAACCACAAACAACCCAATTAAAAAATGGACAGAAGACCTAAATAGATAGTTCACCAAAGAAGACATACAAATGGCCAGCAGGCACATGAAAAAATGCTCAGCATCACTAATTATTAGAGAAACGCAAATCAAAACTACAGTGAGGTACCACCTAACACCAGTTAGAGTGGGCATCATTAACAGTCAACAAATAAATACTGGAGAGGGTGTAGAGAAAAGGGAACCTTCCTACACTGTTGGTGGGAATGTAAATTGGTACAACCATTATGGAAAACAGTATGGAAATACCTCAGAAAACTAAATATAGAACTACCATATGACCCAGCAATCACACTCCTGGGCATATATCCAGACAAAAATTTCACTGAAAAAAGATTCATGCATCTGTATGTACATCACAGCACTATTCACAATAGCCAAAACATAGAAACAACCTAAATGCCCATAGATGGATGCATGGATTAGGAATATGTGGTGTGTGTGTGTATGTATGTATGTGTATATATGTATGTATGTATGTGTGTGTGTGTGTGTGTGTGTGTGTGTGTGTGTATAATGGAATACTACTCAGTCATAAAAAAGGACAAAACAATGCCATATGCAGCAACATGGATGGAACTAGAGATTCTCATACTGAGTGAAGTAAGAAAGAGAAAGACACCATATGATATCATTTAAATGTGGAATTTAAAATATGGAACAAATGATCTACTGAAAAAAACAGTAAAAGTGTCATGGACATGTAGGACAGACTCATGTTTGCTAGATGGGAGAGAGAGGGAGTGTCATAGACTGGGAATCAGGGGTTAGCAGATAACTCTTGCATTTGCAGTGGACAGGCATGGGATCCTGATGTACAGCTCAGGGAACTATATATCTAATCACTGGTAATGGAATACGATAGAGGATAATGTGAGAAAAAGAATGTACATATGTGTATGACTAGGTCACTTTGCTGTAATTGACAGAACATTGTAAATCAATCATAGTAAAAAGTTTTTAAAAATCCGTTCTGCCAATCCTTGCCTTTTGATTATTTAGTCCATTTTTTTCCATTCCAGAATCTCATCCAGGCTGCCACATATTTAGTTGTCATGTCTTCCTTCTCAAAGAGTGGAACAACAGCTTAGACTTTTTTTTTTTAAATAACCTTGACAGGAGTGAGGAATCCTGGTCAGGTATTTTGTAGGATGCTTCTCTACTGGAATTTGATATTTTTCTCATGCTTATTTTGGGGTTATGGGCTTTGGGCAAGAAGGCCTCAAAGGTAAAGTGCCATTTTCATCATATCATATCAAGGGTATATACTGTCAGCATGACTTATCACTGTGGACACTGGACTTGACCATCTGGCTAGGTAGAGTTTGCCATGTTTCTCCACTGTAAAGTTAATCTCCCCTCCTCCCCTTCGTACTGTACTCTCCAATGACTTTTTAAACTATGTACCTTTATCACTTTTATTAAATTTAAAATTAATAAAAATATGTAGGAGTTCCTGTCCTGGCACAGTGGAAATGAATCCGACTAGGAACCATGAGGTTGTGGGTTCGATCCCTGGCCTCACTCAGTGGGTTAAGGATCCAGCGTTGCCCTGAGCTGTGGTGTAGGTTGCAGATGTGGCTCGGATCTGGCATTGCTGTGGCTGTGGCATAGGCCGGCGGCTACAGCTCTGATTAGTCCCCTAGCCTGGGAACCTCTATATGCCACAGGTGTGGTCCTGAAAAGACACACACACAAAAAAAGACCAAAAATAAATAAATAAATAAATAAATAAAATTAAAATTAAAATATGTAGATGTGTTCCAGATATTTTATTTCTGAACTATGTGGTATATTCCTAGAACTGTGAGCAGGAGCAGCCAAAAGTACAAGACAAGTAGCCAACAAAGAGCCACAGTGAGCACGGGGGGCGGGGGTGGGGGCTTTACACAAGAGGAAGAAGAGCAGCCTGTCGTATATTAGTAAGAGCAGGAGGAACAAAGCTATCATCAGGTTCAAGATTAGCTGTGGATTGGAAGTGCATGGATGGATTAGAAACTGGTAGGTAGTATTTTAGGGCTGGACAGTGAGAAATGAGATAAACTAAGCTGCTGCAAAGCACTGAGGCAGATCATATAAGTTCTCAGGCAAATGTGTTAAGTATCAGAAAGTTCAGGATCTAACCGAGATAAATAATGGATCAGAAACTCAGGCAAGGAATCTGAATAACAGGAAAAGAGCACCCTTAAAAAAAAAACAAACATGACAAAATTTGGCATTCTGAAGACATTTTGATTCAAGCCAGGGTCACTTTCTGAACTGAAGAACCAGCCTCTTTTATTATCTTCCTTGAGGATTTAAGCTGGAGTTTTTGAGGCTAGGTTAGATCTCTTGACTGGAGTGGGTATGAGGAAGCAGCATTTCTGGTGTAATATAAATCATATCTTGGTGGTATATGCCATAAAGTTTCAATCAAATGGCACAGTTAGCATTTTATGTGTTTGATAAATTGAAACTAGTATTCTTTCCATCTCCAGAAGTATATAAGTCTCTATTTTGAGCCAGAAGGAATAAAAAAACCCATTTTCTTCTGGGATGTTTTTCTAGAACTGATGGCCTCTACAACAATAATCAAAATTGCTTTCCCACATGGCTTTACAAGGGACAGTGGAGGATGGCAAAGCTTTGTCTAATCTAAATCTCCCCTTCTGGGTATGAAAGTTATACTTATGCACCAGCAGAGGAATAATCCTCATTGTGATCTCCCTTCCCTTGCCCCCAGTTCGTTCATCCCCAGAAATGACTGGTCAGAAACAGGTTCTCAGACTGGTTGTCCATCTTCACAGGGAAAAAAGCCAGTTGTTAATTTACTTAGGGTTTACTTGTACCTCTAAAATGTCCTAGAACTCTGTAAGAGGTCAGGGATACAAAGTAAATTGCACACAAAGACTGCTCTCAAGAAGCTCACACTCTGGTGAGGAATCAAGGCAAGAACACAGCCTGCTCCCCACTGTGATCAGTGCTCTAATTAGGCTAAGCACGTAAGGTCATGGATTTCTTCTGGGGAATATCTAACCCAGTCCTGAGGGCAAGAAAGCTTGTTGGAATTAAGACTTTATTAAAAAGGGTTGTTGCAATAGGGAGAATGCTCAAGACTGCAAGATCTGCAAACATCTGAAAAGTCATGCCAAAAAAAAAAAATTTCTTTTATAGGACAGGAGAAAAAGCCTAGAAGGAATCTGGTATAGGAGAGTGAGATGAGCAGGTGGTATCATGGGACAGTTGATCAAGGAAGAACTTTTTGCTGTCATTGGTCACCAGGAGAGCCTGCTAAGGAGGGACTGATCTGCTCCAAAGCCCAAGAGTGCAGCAGAGTTCAGGTGCCCGGGGGGAGGGAAAGAAGCCTGACTAGAGTTTGGTCAAGTCAGGCATTTTTGTCCAGACTGGTCAGTGGGGATAAATGGTTCAACAAATCATAAGCAAAGAATGAGAAATTGGAGTGTCTACATCTGGCCTCACTATAGGTAAACAAGGAAGATGTCAGTGAATCTTGTCTTAGAAGACAAAGTTTGATTATTTGCAGTAAGCTTTATCCAGGACATGAGTTAGGGGAGGGGATAGAGGATATTATTAATCGTAGCTTTTTCCAGGAGCACAGGGCTCAAGTAAAGTTCAACATTAACAATATCTAAACTGATACTATTAAGAAAATTAGGGGGAGTTCCCGTTGTGGCGCAGTGGAAATGAATCTAACTAGGAACCATGAGGTTGACGGTTCGATTCCTTGACTCGCTCAGTGGGTTAAGTATCTGGCGCTGCCCTGAGCTGAGGTGTAGGTTGCAGATGCGGCTCAGATCCGACGTTGCTGTGGCTTGTGGCGCAAGCCGGCAGCTGTAACTCCGATTAGACCCCTAGCCTGGGAATCTCCACATGCTGCAGGTGTGGCCCTAAAATGACGGACGAAAGGAAGGAAGGAAGGAAGGAAGGAAGGAAGGAAGGAAGGAAGGGAGGGAGGGAGGGAGGGAGGAAAAGAGAGAGAAAGAGAGAGAGAAAGAGAGAAAAAGAAAGAAAGAAAGAAGGAAGGAAGGAAGAAAAGAAGGAAGGAAGAAAGAAAGAAAAAGAAAATTAAGGGAACATTAGAGAAGGGAAACAGCCATGAGGAAGAATAAACGCAGTGTATTCAAGGAACATGAGGCTTCGGTGCAGTGGATCTCAGAAGTACGAGATTCTTTGAAGGCTTCTGCAGCAGTTCAGAAAGAAACATTCACTTGAATTAAGGAATGGTAGTCAAATGCCCAAAGAGATGCCAGCCTGTGAGATGGCAGAAAGGTGTTATCAAAAGAAATCTAGGCAATATGAGCTATGAAACTACTGAAGAGTTTTACTAAGGAAGACAATGCATCTCAGTGGAGACAGCAGTCAAAGTAGTAATCAGATCAAGAGGCTGGATACTCAGTTTGATCTGAGATAAGATATCAGATTCTTATATCTAGAAGGCCAAGAGGCAGAACTACAAAAACAGACCTATTTTCTGGGCAACGGTTTTTTCAGGTATGATCCCAAAAGCACAAGCAAAAAAAAAAAAAAAAAAACCAGAAATAGACAAATGGTAAAAAGCCTCTTCACAGCAAAGGAAATAACCAGCAGAATGAAAGGGCAGTCTATGAAATGAGATAAAATATTTGCACATCATATATCTAATAAGGGATTAATATCCAAAATATCTGGAACTCATAAAGCTCAATAGTAAAAAACAAAACACCAGATAATCTGATTAAAAAATTAAATAATGCCATTTGCAGCAACATGGATAAAACTAGAGACTGTCATACTAAGTGAAATGAGTCAGAAAGAGAAAGACAAATACCATATGATATCACTTATATGTGGAATCTAAAATATGACACCAATGGACCTACCTATGAAACAGAAATAGACTCACAGACATAAAGAACAGATTCATAGTTGCCAAGGGGGCAGGAGATGGGAGAGAGATAGGCTGGGAGTTTGGGGTTAGCAGATGTAATCTACTATACATAAAATGGATAAACAATAAGGTCCTACTATATAACACAGGGACCTATATTTAATACTCTGTGATAAACTGTAATTGAAAAGAATATTATAAAAGAATGTGTCTATTTGTATAACTGAAGCACTTTGCTGTACAGCAGAAATTAACACAACATTGTAAGTCAACTATAATTCAATAAAAAATAAGGTCAGGATCTGAATAGATATTTCTCAAAAGAAGACATGCAAATGTCCAACAGATATACGAAAAATTGCTCAGCATCACTAAGCATCAGGAAATGCAAATCAAAACCAGAATGTCCATTAAAATGACTACTATCAAAAAGATAAAAGAAAAAAGCTGAGACAATGTGAAGAAAGAGAACCATGCACACTGTTGCTGGGACTATAACTTAATACAGACATTCTGAAAAACAATATAGAGGTTCCTTAGAAAATTAAAAATAGAACTACCATGTGATCCAGCAATCCCACTCTGGGCATACATCCAAAGGCAATGAAATCAATATCTAGAAGAAATATTCGTACTCCCATGTTCATCGTAGCAATTGTCACAATAGCCATGATACTGAAACAACTTAAGTCCCCATCCACAAATGAATGGATAAAGAAGATGTGATATATGCAAACAATGAAATATTACTCAGCCTTAAAAAAGAAAAATTCTGTCATTTGTGAAAACATAGATGAACCTAAATGGCATTATGTTAGGTGAAATAAGCCAGATACAGAAAGACAAATACTGTTACATTCTCACTTATATGTGGAATTTAAAAATCAAATTTAGAGAAGCAAAAAGTAGAATGGTAGTTGCCAGGGTCTGAACTCTGAGGGAAATGAAGAAGTGTTGGTTAAAGGGTACAAAATTTTAGTCCTAAAGAATTAAAAAGTTCTGGAGATCTAAGGTATAGCACAGTAACTACTGTTAGTACTATCTTGTATATCTTGTATACTTGAATAATACTATATTGCATACTGTTGAAATTTGCTGAGTAGATCTTAAATGTTCTTACAACAGCAAAAAAGGTAACTATGTGAAATGATGAATATGTTAATTAGCTTGACTGTAGTAATCATTTTACAATGTATATCAGAATATCATGTTGGGAGTCCCGTCATGGCTCAGCGGTTAATGAATCTGACTAGCATCTATGAGGATGCAGGTTCGATCCCTGGCCTTGCTCAGTGGTTTAAGGATCCAGTGTTGCTGTGCACTGTGGTGTAGGTTGCAGATGTGGCTCGGATCCCATATTGCTGTGGCATGGTGTAGGCCAGCAGCTACAGCTCCAATTCAACCCCTAGCCTGGGAACCTCCATATGCCACCGGTACGGCTCTAAAAAAACGGCAAAGAAAAAGATATCATGTTGTACATCATAAACATATATAATTTTTTGTCAATTATGTATCAACAAGCCTGGAAAATAAATTAATTTTTAAAAGACCTATTTTAAGCCAACTAGATGACTATGAACCCACTACGATGTGTCATTCACCACCATCTTTATAGTCTCAATAAAAATAGCTTTGAATTAAACAATGCATTCATATGACTAGTCACATATAAAGACTTAGCTAAGTATATCCAGTACTAATCCAGAGCCAGTAGAAGTCAAATGTCTCCCCAAACAAATTTCTCCTTTAGAGACAACCTTATGATAGTCTCAAAAGGTACATTTGCATTCTCATCCCCAGACTTGGCCTCCAGAGAAATTTCCTGAAATATTACACTCAAGAAATGAACCTCCATATTCCCCCAAATACCACAAAATCAGAGCCATATTTCGTAGTTACCTCCATGGCTCAGTGGTTAACGAATCCAACTAGGATCCATAAGAATATAAGTTCGATCCCTAGCCTCTCTCAGTGGGTTAAGGATTCCCACACTGCCATGAGCTATGGTGTAGGTCACAGACGTGGCTTGGATCTCATGTTTCCATTGGCTGTGGTGTAGGCTGGCAGCTGCAGCTCCGATTCAACCCCTAGTCTGGGAACTTCCATATGTGAAGGGTTAGGCCCTTAAAAAAAGGCAAAAAAAAAATAAGACTCATGTTTTTTCCAAACAACAAATAAAATAGATTTATGCCAATATCTGCTTAACATAGTCAATTCAACAAATATTATTAAGCCAGCAGAGTGTTTTGGCGGTTTGGGTCTTTTGGAGTTTTGTTTTATATTTCTTTTCACTGCTTGTATTAACAAAATTAACTGGGAAAATATAGCCTCGCTCTCTCTCTCTCTCCTCCCCCCCCTCCTTTGTTTTTCTTTTCAGGGATGCACCCGCAGCATATAGAGATTCTCAGGCTAGGGGTCTAATCGGAGTTACACCTGCCAGCCTACGCCATAGCCACAGCAATGCCAGATCCCAAGCCACATTTGCGACCTACACCCACAGCTCATGGCAACACCAGATCCTTAACCCACTGAGTGAGGCCAAGAATCAAACCCATAACTTCATGGTTCCTAGTTGGATTTGTTTCTGCTGAGCCACAATGGAAACTTCTAGACCAGTGATTCTTAAATGTAGGTGTTTCTCAAAATCGCTTGAGAACTTTGTTACTTTAAATATGCATGCTGAATAGGATCCTGGTATTGGTATTTTCACCAGAAAACACATAGTATTTTCATGTATACTGTGATTGAGAAGCTTTGCTATATACACTTTCCCTAAGACAGTTCCCAGAACACTTACCTGGGTTTACAAACTCTTAACAAGAACTTTCTTCATTAACACATCTTACCCTATACATTACAGAATATTCCTTTCACCCTATTTCACATGCCTTGGTAAGATAGTCCATTACCTCTCATATAATAACATTTTAAATTAACACAGTTCTTTAAAAGGCATAAAACACATTTGCATCTATTATATAATTTGATCCTAATAGTAATATGGCCTAGAATTACTACGTTACAAAGAAATTAAGGTTTAGAGAAGTCAAGAGCTCAAGGTCAAACAAGCCTCCTGAATCCTACTTCATTGTCTTTCTCAACACTGTCTCCGACTTACTTTTTCCATTCTCCATTGAAATAGACTATGCACTCTATTCTTACTACCCAGTAGCAAAATTTCATTACATTCCATAAATCTGTTAGCTAAAGAATGTAATTCCTGTTTAACTTGAGTGCCTGCATGTCTTAAGGCAGACTTGTGTTACAATAATTCCTCTAATTTGCAAGCACTTTTTCACATATATTATGTACTTGAAATAAACTAGAAGCTAACTCCTACTAGGGTATAAATGGAGAGAAAGGTATCTCTCTAGAGCATTATTCAACATAAAGCTCATGAAATAATTTGCAGAGGCACAAGGTTCATCCTGCCTAAGCAAATTAAACAATTTTGTTAACCCTGATGTCTTTCGTTAGAAGTAAAATTTATGATAACTGTATGGGCTCTGAACTACATAGCACCCGAAAGCCTTTGTTTGCTCTCAGCTAGAGCTATTTATACCCCAGGATATTGATATTCTGCTACTTAATCAAAAAGTATTCCAACTAAAAATAAAGATAAATGCCGCACTCTTTTGACTATGCAGAGCCAGAACAAAAGAAAAATAATAATCAAAGAATTATTTGCAAACATTTTGGGTATATTCTTAATTCAATCTTTCCACAAGTCTTTATTTTTCACCAATCATATTCAGAAAATGTCAGGAGAGATATAACTCAAATGCATTTCTTATTAGATTATGTATTTGTCAGTTTCATTGAGAAATGAACTTGGATAATATTCATATCAGGAATGGAGTAATGTATTTTAACCCTATACTGGCATGGTTTGGAAGAATATTTAATATTGCTACACAGGAAGCATCGTGATATTCTTGTTGCTGTGGAAGATGGGGGAGAGGGCTTTAGCTAGGAATAAATGTGGAAGTTCATGCCAAAGGGGACAGTGGACAACACAGTTCTGTAACATCATTGTACACACTACATAAAGGTAACTGGCCAAAGAATTCTTTTTAAAAAATGACTTCATTTTTTAAGAGCAATTTTATGTTTACAGAAAAACTGTGCAGAAAGTATACTCCCCATGTTCCCACTGTTTCCTGTATTATTAACACCTTGCGCTGGTAGCAGTACATGTTATACAATTGTTGATCTGACATTGATACATTACTCGGTACAGATTTTAGATATAATAAAGTTATATAAGTGAAAAAAGAAGCTATTTGGGGCTAATAAGTAATTAATAACAGGCATTTTTAAGAGATTATTGGAGGAAGTAGAAGTGTTACAAAGAGTTTTCTAATTCAAACTAATGAAATGCGAGACTGACTTTTCTGGAGGTTTCTAAGAAAGGAGATTCCTCACTTTTTTGTGGTACCTTCCAAAAGCCAGCTTTCTTCTTCTCTAGTCTTTTTCTCCATAAGAGAAATTAACTTTAGGATGAAGATGATAATGTAGAAGACAAAGAAGAGAGACTAATAAAACAACAAACTTTGTTTTGATATCTTTGAGTCATTGAATCAAACCAGTCCTGAAGACCATTCCATCTACATTACTTTACAATCAGGTGAGCCAATAAATCTTTTCTACTGTTAAAGCTAGTGTCGGTTGGATTTTTATTGCTTGCAACATGAATAATTACAAATGATGTGATAATTATCTTTAATACAACTGCAGAGATGCGCTGTTCCCTTCAGTTTCTAATCAAACCTCTTATGAATGGACATCCAGAATAAGTGGGTATTTACCTGACTGCTACAAATCAAGATTCTGCAAACCAGTGGCAAACAAGGTAAGCTATGTGCTAATTTTCTGACTGGGTGTGACTGCTGCTGACAGTGACGGGAAAGATCACTATGCCTGAAGGAACACTGGAAATTTGACAGAAAGCCCAAAATGCAAGAATGTTTTGGACACTCAATTTCACTTAATCTCACAAAATGTGTAAGAGAGCTCACTGCCTACTATAATTTTGTATGAAAAGTAGAATGTGATACTCTTTGTAATGTTAAAACCATTCTTTTAATTACTATTTACAAATGCACTAAAACATAAAAAGGAAAGCAAGGAAATTATGAAATAGGATGCAAAATGATGGCTATCTCAATTTGGAGCTGGGTAGGTAGAAAACCAGAAGTTTAATTATAGGTTTTTGTCAAGGTTTGAACTTTTTTTAAAAAACATTTTTTATTCCTTTTTTTTTTTGCCAAACCTTCAGCGTGTGGTAATTGCAAAGTCAGGGATGGAACCTGTGCCATAGCAGCAACCTAAGCTACTGTAGTGACAACAATGGATCCTTAACCCACATGAGAACTCCAAGGTCTGAACTTTTGCTTTGCAGATACTTACTATATTATTACAAAATAAACAATAAAATATTAAGACTACAGGCTAAATTTGTAGAATGTATTAGTAACGTTTGTTCCCCTTCTGTAATTAGACCATTTCAGAAATCAAGTGCAGTGTATCAATAAAGGGACCTAAATAGGAAACCTATTTCCAGAGAACTTTTTAAATGACTCATTTTCTGGTGTAATTCTGCCTTCTTCACTGATGGTTATAGTCTTTTCTTCCGTCTGCCTATTTGCTTAAGTTTGATGGGACAGGTAATGTAGCCATTACCTGTTATATATAAAGAAGCTGCAGACAAATCAAATCAAGTCTTCTGCTCTCTTCCCTGCTCTACTGTCTCCTGGGGTGCCTAGGAATATATTTTCAGTGGCTATATTAGTCTGCTTGGGCTGCCCCAACAAAATACTGTAGTCTGGGTGGTCTAATCCACAGAAATTTATCTTCTCACAGTTCAGGAGATTGGAATGTCCAAGAACAGAGTGCTGGCTGGTTTCTAGTGAGGGCTCTCTTTCCAACCTACAGACAGCCACCTTCTTGATGTGTTCTCACATGGAGGAGAGTGAGAGCTCCCTGATGTCTTCTCCTTCCCTTATAAGGAAACCAGCCCCATCAGATTAGGATGCACCCACCTGACCCCTTTAACCTTAATTTCTCCAGAAAGACCCTATCTACAAATACAGTCATATTGAGAGTTAGGGTTTCAACATATGAATTTTGGTGGGACTTAAATACTTAGTCTATAACAATGACTAAGTCTCTGAAATTCTTTCTTTTTCTTAGCAAAACTAACTTAACTAGTTTCTTAGCAAAACTAACTTAACTGCCTTCAAAAGCTGTTTGGAAGTGCTGTCGGCCCATTCTCTAATATATTCCAAGGTTGTCCTTTAAGTTACACATCATAATAGCTTGTTAATATCTTCATATAAGAAGTCAGAGAAGATTTTGAGAAAAGTTTGGACTACAGCTCTTCAACTGGCTCTGTTTATCTATATAGCAGATTAATCAAAATGAAGGATATACCTGGGTCTCTGACAGTCTGGCCACCCTAGTGATGGTGTATGGAGATGGTGTACTAGTGGTCAGAATGCTCTGTCCTTAGGTGTAGACAGGGTCTAAGAGGCAGACACTAACAGCAGCATGATCTACAAAAGAACTGCAGGCACAAATCCAACTTCACTCATCTATCCTTCTATAAATATATTATTGATTATGAAGCAGCCTTTTCAGCCCTATCTGCATGTGAGGATAGTAATCAACATCAGCAGTATTTTCTTTTAATGTAACCAATAACTATATATGTACACTCAAATACTTACACATACACACAAACACATACACTCAATTTGTTTCAGAAATCATCTTTCCTTTTCAACTAATCATTCCTTTTCTGGCACCAAAATACCAAAACCCCCTTTTTTGGTTGTGCTTAGGTCAAACAAGTTGGTGTTTTCCAAACTGGGGCAGTAAAGAACTCAAGTTTCAGAACTGTAATAAAATCTCATACATGAATATTCATAAAGTAACTCTATGTATTTTAGGCAAGCAAAAGGCAGACTCGAGACATCTTTTGACACACAGGTGTGAAAATTAGTCTCCATTTCATTTATGACGTGGCTACTATTTTCTAAAACTGTTAATTTGCTTATCAATGGTAAAGCCATTTTTATTTTTTGAATTAAGAATAAAGTTATTAAGCAAAAACTGGATTCTTGCTGAGAAATGTGGGACATACAAGAAGTAACTGCAGTTTAACCATGATTTGGTTTAACTGCTAAACAAGAACACAGTTTCAACAGTAACTCATTAAAGGACTTTGTTTGTTCTGAAATACATATGAGAGTTTGGGATATTTTTTTTGTTTATCATTTGAGTTGGTTATTTTATTTTAAAAATATTTACAATTCAGTTACATTCAAATCCTTTAAAATTGATATTTGAGAATGACAATAAGAATTTAATTAAGTTAAATGTAGTCTATTTTCTCATTTGTAGCCTGCATATATCAAAGTCTTAGCATGAATATGAGATCTTAAAATTGAGAGAACTGTTCTAGATGTGTACTGAAGGAAATTTAAAGTCCCTCTCCATACATTTAGTTAATAGATGTGAACAGCAGACTCACACCTACAGTGCGTGAATGGGGAAAGTGGTATGCGCAGGGTGCAGAAGCAGGATCACCGAAGGTCTTATGGGTCAGGAGTGGAATTTTAAAACCATTCCACTGTTTTACAAGGAACCCACTTAAAGAATAAAGTCAGTGCTGTGTGCTCTGAGGCTAGAGAATGGGTTAACAATTTTATAGCAACTGCCTTTAAAAGCTGTGCAGAAGTGCTCTCGGCCCATTCTCTAATGTATTCCAAGGTTGAGGCATGGCAGCCCCACCTACTAATCCTCAATTCTGATGAAAACACAACCAAAGGACTTTGCTGACCTGGAAAGTGGCTCCTTTGGTGGGGGGAAGGGAGGCTGAAGTTAAAGTGTAAGGTTAAAGAAGCTCTAAGTCTAGACACCAATAAATAACGACCTGGGCCTTAGAAATCATCGTTGTTGTCAAATGCAGCAGGATGTCTTTGGTTTCAGTCAGTTACAACTTCAAGCAGCCTTGGTTTATGGAAATTGTGATAACCTTACCTCAATATGACTTATTAGAATTGTTGAAATGGAATAGCATGATTATATTTAAGGAAGTCAATTTTTTGTTTAACTATGGAGGATCTCTTTTATTCCTAATCAGTCAATTAATAATTATAAGTATTATACACAAAAAATGATTTGGAAAGATTCTCCCTCACTAATAGGATTTGTGTTCTATAGATGTTCAAAGGGTTTTGCTTATACCACGCTATAACAATTAGTGTTTCAGAGAGGTTAAGCAGAAATATTTGAAATCTTTCAGTAATTAACAAATCAAAAGCCATTAAAGACTTTGTTTTCATGTGTGTCTTGCTTTCCAGGATTGGTATTAAATGGAAGGATAAGATTCCTTTTAAGTTAGAGGAAAGATGGAAATAATCCGATATGGACTGACTAAGGACAAAGTTTAGATACATCCAAATATGCTGAAAATAAGATTAAGAGGAGGAATTTAAATTTCTTAAAAGGATGAAATAATTTATATCTGCTTGGTAGTGATTATAAAATTATCCTCACAGCAAAACTTTAAAGAAATATCTCGAGAGTAACCACTGGTTACTGGTAAAATGAATAGCATAATCTAGTTTCTGGTAAAGGTAGCTTAAGCAGTTGATATTTTCATGGGAAAATACTCATTTCTGGATTACAGCTGAATTTGGAGAGACCTTTGAAAATGTAAAGTGCTTTCAACCAGTCTTGGTGTGTTATTTTGATTAAAAAAAATAGCCCCTTGGGTAAAATGTAAATATATTTCCAAAAAAGTCATGTTAATATATTTTCTAGCAAATTCAAACAATTGCTCAGAAGTACACTTGTCGGTATTAGAAATTGTTAGTAATAATGGCAATTAAATATTTATGTGAACAATGAGCATAATTACTTCTCTTTAAAATTTACTTTGTAATCAAGCAAGCATATGCTCCACCTGATATTAAACTGTGCACTGGTGAGTGAACATTTTTCATTTAATATCCTTATTCGCATTTTTCTTGATGCTTATTTGTATATTTCTATTGATGTAATAGTTTGCAAGAAAAAGAGCTCATGTCTCTGCCTGAAGGTGGAATCTTATGAATATGCAAATAATGTTTTGATGTGATGAAGTTTTTCTTTGGAATGGAACTATGCCATCTTAAGTTATATTGAATATTAGCCATAGCTTAGAAGGACACAAAGCATATGAAGACTTGAATTTTTAAAGAAAAATATCTGAGAAATAGTTGCTTTCTGGTTATAAAATGCTGTATTGTTGAATCCAGTCTTCTCAATGTAGGTTAATGCTTTGCTATTAAAAAAAAAAAAAAACCTGCCATTTAATTTTTATCATATAGAAGACTAGTGAACCAGTAATATGAAAAGACGTATGGATTGTTTACCCTGTGTTACAGTGTACCTCTTAAAATGCAAATTCTGGAACACATCTTTTAACATTTTTAATTTAACCTGGTATGATGTGTCCAGATGGTTTAAACACGTTCCTTTAGTGAATTGAGCAGAATAAACCAGTTTTTCATAGCATCTCATACTTTAAAAATATTCTACTGGTGTTTAATTTGAACCCTAGACAAAATCTTACATATAAACCCCATGAAGTATTAGCGTGGGGACATGGCAAGACAGCAGCATTAGCCTCTGGAGCTGTTAATCAGTATCTAGACAGGCTCTTTGTGTTTTCTGTTCAGGGTCAGATTGGTCCTCAGCTCGAAACACCAAACCAATGATTCTCAAACTTTGGTCAGTATCAAAAATACCTGGTGATATTGATAAAGATACAAAAGGCCAAGCCCTAGCTTAATGAACCTGTACCACTGCATTATGTTTTGGCTCTCTGAGATTCTGATACACACCACAATTTGGGGACCGCTACACTAGACAAAAGCTTAAAAGAAAATATTAGGATAATGAAAGCAAGCCTATGATGTAAGTCAACCAGTTATAAAATATCTGCAGTATGAGTTCAAATAGAATAGTTAAAATAGAATAATGTTATAGTTAAATAGAATAATAGCTGCAGTTACAGTAAAATAGAGGAATTTTTTTTGGTCTTTTTGCCTTTTCTAGGGCCGCACTTGTGGCATATGGAGGTTCCCAGGCTAGGGGTTTAACAAGAGCTGTAGCCACCGGCCTACGCCACAGCCACAGCAACACAGGATCCAAGCCACATCTGCAACCTACACCACAGCTCACAGCAACGCCGGATCCTTAACCCACTTAGTAATGCCAGGGATTGAACCCGCAACCTCATCGTTCCTGGTTAGATTCGTTAACCACTGAGCCACAAAGGGAACTCCAAGAGTAATATTTTTAAAGAAAGGAAAGTATAGGACTTCTGTGAGGCAACAGGGAAGTTCTCTCTTTCTCATTTATAGATTTTGGAAATAAGATTTCCATCTGAGATTAAAACTAATACAAATTTACAATTAAAGAAAGCAATGAGGGCATTAGAAGTAATCCAAGATACTATATCTAAAGGCAAGACAGATTTGGAGCATTATGAAAACACTGATAAATTAGAACATGACTGTACCTAAAAAACATGAAATCTAGTCAACCATCTAGAAATAGCTGATTCCAGGACTGGTATAGAAATTATGAAAGACAATATCTTATGCCTTCTAAGGAAAAACTACATTAAAAAGAAGCATGAACTAAAGAAGACTTCAGATGGCATATAGACATTAAAAAATGCTCCATTTCTTTGAATCCTCTTTAATTTCCTTGATTAATGTTTTATAGTTCTCACCATATAAGTATTTCACCTCCTTGGTCAGGCTTATTCCTAGGTATTTCATTTTTGGGGTGTGATTTTAAAAGGTATTTTTATATGCCTTTTTTAATATTTCATTGTTAATATACAGAAATGTAACTGATTTCTGAATGTTAACCTTGTATCCTGCCACTTTGCTGAAAACATTAATGAGTTTGAATAGTTTTTGCGTGGAGTCCTTAGGTTTTCCCATATATAGTAGCATGTCATCTGCATACAGTGACAATTTTACCTCTTCTCTTCCAATATGGATACGTTTTATTTCTTTTGTTTGTCTGATTGCTGCGGCTAGGACTTCCAATATTATTTTGAATAAAGGTGGTGAGAGTGAACATCCTTGTCTTGTCCAGATTTTAGCTGGAAGGTTTTAAGCTTTTCTCCATTGAGTATTATTATATTTGCTATTGGTTTGTTATAAATGGCTTTTATTACATTAAGGTATGTTCCCTTTCTACCCACTTTGGTAAGAGTTTTTATCATGAATGGATGTTGGACTTTGTCAAATGCTTTGTCTGCATCTATAGAGATGATCATGTGGTTTTTGACTTTTCTTTTATTAATGCTGCATATGACATTGATTGATTTGTGTATGGTGAACCATCCTTGTGAACCTGGGATGAATCCCATTTGGTCGTGGTATATGATCTTTTTTATATGTTGTTGGATTCAGTTGGCTAAAATTTTGTCGAGAATGTTTGTACCTATATTCATCAAGGATATTGGCCTATAATTTTCTTTTTTGGTAATATCTTTGGTTTTGGTATTAGGGTGATGGTGGCTTCATAGAATGTCTTTGGGAGTGTTCCTTCTTTTTCAACCTTTTGGAACAGTTTATGAAAGATGGATATAAGTCCTTCTTTGTATGTTTGGTAGAATTTGCCTGTGAAGTCATCTAGTCCTGGACTTTTGTTTGCTCCTGGGTTAGAAGAATTAATATCATAAAAATGGCCATAGTACCCAAAGCAATCTACAGATTCAACGCAATCCCTATCAAATTACGCATGAAATCTTTCACAGAACTACAACAAACAATCCAGAAATTTATATGGAATGACAAAAGACCCAGAATTGCCAAAGCAATCCTGAGGAACAAAAACCAAGCAGGAGGCATAACTCTTCCAGACTTCAGGCAATATTACAAAGCCACAGTAAACAAGACAGTGTGGTACTGGACCAAAAACAGACATGCAGACCAAATGAACAGAATAGAGAACCCAGATGCCTATGGTCAATTAATCTTTGACAAAGGAGGCAAGAATATAAAATGGGAAAAAGACAGTCTTTTCGGTAAGTGGTACTGGGAAAACTGGACAGCCTCATGTAAATCAATGAAACCCTCACATCATGCACAAAAATAAACTCAAAATGGCTTAAAAACTTAAATATAAGACAAGATACCATCAAACTCATAGAAGAGAACATAGGCAAGACATTCTGACATCAACTTTACAAATGTTTTCTCAGGTCAGTTTCCCAAAGCAACAGAAATAAAAGCAAAAATAAAACAATGAGACCTAACCAAACTGACAAGTTTTGCACAGCAAAGGAAACCATAAAAAAAAAAAAAGAGAGAGAACTTACAGAATGGGAGAAAATAGTTTCAAACAATGCAACTGACAAGGGCTTAATCTCTAAAATATATGAACAACTTATACAACTCAACAGCAAAAAACCCAACAACCCAATTGAAAAATGGGCAAAAGACCTGAATAGACATTTCTCCAAAGAAGATATACAGATGGACAATAAGCACATGAAAAAAATGCTCAACATCACTGATTATCAGAGAAATGCAAATCAAATCTACTATAAGGTACCACCTCACGCCAGTCAGAATGGCCGTCATTAACAAGTCCACAAATAACAAATGCTGGAGAGGGTGTGGAGAAAAGGGAACCTTCCTGCACTGTTGGTGGGAATGTAAATTGGTACAACAACTAAAACAGTATGGAGGTACCTTAGAAAACTACACATTGAACTACCATATGACCCAGCAATCCCACTCTTGGGCATATACCTGGATAAAACTTTCCATGAAAAAGACACATGCACCTGCATGTTCACTGCAGCACTACTCACAATAGCCAAGACATGGAAACAACCTAAATGTCAACTGACAGATAAATGGATTAAAAAGATGTGGTATATATACACAATGGAATACTACTCAGCCATAAAAAAGAACAAAATAATGCCATTTGTGGCAACATGGATGGAAATAGAGAGTTTCATACTAAGTGTATAAATCAGAAAGAGAAAGACAAATACCATATGATATCACTTATATCTGGAATCTAATTTATGACACAAATGAACCTTTCCACAGAAAAGAAACTCATGGACTTGGAGAACAGATTTGTGGCTTCCAAGGGGAAGGAGTCAGCTGGACTGAGAGTCTTGGGGTAATAGATGCAAACTATTGCATTTGGAGTGGATAGGCAAAGAGATCCTGCTGGAAAACACAGAGAACTATATCTGTAACTTGTGATGGAACATGATGGAGGATAATGTGAGAAAAAGAATGTATGTATATATGTATAACTGGATCACTTTGCTGTATAGTAGAAACTGACAGAACACTGTAAATCAACTATAATGGAAAAAATAAAAATCATAAAATAAAAAAATGCTCAACATCATCTGTCATTATGGAAATGCAAATTAAAACAGCAATGAGATACCACTACACACCTATTAGAATGGTTAAAAAAAAATTAAAAAAAAAAAGACAACGTGTATTGCTAGAGGGGCTGTGAAACAATAGGAAATCTCAATGAAAAAATGGCCCTGCTATTTGGAAAACAGTTTGAACATTTACTACAAAACTAAATACAGTCTTGCCATAAAATCCAGCAAACCATGATCATAAGTATTTACTTAACTGATTTGAAAACTTAGGTCTACACAAAAGCCTGTATATGAATATTTATGCATAATTCAAAAAATTGTAAGTAGCCAAGATGTGCTTTAATAGTTAAATGGATAAATAAATGCTTGTACATTTATATAATGGAATACTATTTAGCAATAAAAAGAAGTGAGCTGTCAAGCCATGCAAAGACATAGAAGAATCTTAAATGCATACTGCTATGTGAAAGTAGTCATTCTGAAAAGGCTGTAGAATATATGATTCCATATATATAAATTCTGGAAAAGGCAAAAACTATATAGTGAAAAAGATCAGTGGTTGCCAGCAGTCTGGGGGGAAAGAGGGTTGATTAGGAGAAGCACAGGTGAGTTTTAAGGGTGTGAAACTCTTCTGTATGCTGCTGTAATGGTAGCTATATGACACCATGCATCTGTCAGAACCCACAAAACTTTATAGCACAAAAAGTTAACTTTAATATGGGAAAACTTAAAAATATCATTTAGGAGCTCAGGGGATCCCAGGATGGAATGCAGATCATGACACAAGAATCTAATTGTACTACAAATGGATAAAACAATTTCACTAAAGGTTGTTGTGGAATAAATAAGTTGTCAACCTAAGAAACTTTGGAAATTAGTAGAATATGTAAGACTAAAGGCAAAAGCAAATGTACATAAGCACTGTATTCAAGTTGACCGATTTTCTGGTGGGGGTATGGCTTAACAGTTCTGAAACAAGTGTATGTGTATGCTGGAGCTGAAGACAAATGGATGGTGGGTGGCAAGAGCCAGGTTCCTCACTGTGGTAGTGGAAGTTTCAGATCAACAAGGGGAGAAGACTTGAATGATTTGTTTATAAGGGATTAGAGTTGGCAACGTCAATATAAACTCTTATTAAGCTTCATATAGATATAGATGGATATATAGAGAGAGGTTTATAGATATATACATATGCAGGGGTTAGTATATACACATATATTTCCTTTCTCTGTTATCTGAGAGAACCTAGAGCAAGTGGAAATGAGCATTCTTAGTGGCCAGAACATATTCTCTAATACCATTCCAATAAAAGGCTCCTTGGAGAAATGGCCAATTTCTGGACCTGTGCAGGAAATATACAAGATGAGTCTGGAGTATCTTACAGTGCCAAAATAGTAAAGGAAATGCTGAAAAACAAAAGCAACCCCCCCAAATATAATGAACTTATATCAACAGTAAACAGGAACTAAGTGAAAGAATTCTCAAACACCAAGCTGGAAAATTTTAACTAAATAAATATAATAGTGTTGGACTGTAACAAAAAGCATAAAATGTATAACCATGAGTCCATATTGATTTTATATACATATATATATAAAATATATGTATGATATATGTATTATGTACAAGAGGAAATAGCTAAATTTCCTGTGCAGAAGAATTTCAAGTAATATATGTAGATACTCATCTTTCTCATCCTCCAAGGAGGTGGAACACAGCACCCCACTCCTTAAATGTGGGCCATGCATAGTGACTTCCTCACAAAGCAGACAGTTTGGAAAAGAGTAACTTTAGAGTGGAGAAACCTGACAAACATCACCACAACCAGATGATCAAGGTTAAGGTTAACAGGGATAAGTCATATTAACAGTATGTACTCTTGATATGATATGATGAGAATAACACTTTACCTGTGATTTTCCTCCTCCAAACCCATGATCCTACACTAGTCATAAAAAATTAGACAGATTCCAATTAAGGGACAGTCTACAAATTACTCGACCAGTACTCCACAAAAATGTCAATGTCATCAAAACGAAGGAAAATCTGAAAAACTGTCAAAGCCAACAAGAGACAGGACATGTAAATATAATGTAGTGTCCTGAATGGGACTGTGGAACAGAAAAAGGACACAAGGGGGGTAAAAACTAAAGAAATCTTAATAAACAATGACCTTTGGTTTAATAATATTGTATTAAAATTTGTTCATTAATTATATGGAATGTACCATATTAATATAAGATGTTAATAATAGAGAAAATTGGGTGTACAGAATGTGGGAACTTTCTGTACTATCTTGACAGGTCTTTTTTTTTTTTGTCTTTTTGCCTTATCTAGAGCCGGGCCCACGGCATATGGAGGTTCCCAGGCTAGGGGTCTAATAGGAACTGTAGCTGCCGGCCTTCGCCACAGCCACAGCAACGCGGGATCTGAGCCACGTCTGCAACCTACACCACAGCTCATGGCAACACCGGATCCTCAACCCACTGAGCAAGGCCAGGGATCGAACCTGCAACCTTATGGTTCTTGGTCAGATTCGTTAACCACTGAGCCACGACAGGAACTCCTTGACAGGTCTTTTGTAAGTCTATAAGTATTTCAAAATGTAAAGCTTACTTTAAAAAGCAGGATTCCTGAAAGAAAAAAAAATAAAACAGCAAGACCCCACTCTTTGGGCTTCATGTTTCCTTCAGAATACAAACATGCATGGGGAGCCTGAGGAGTGAATAGTGCAGATAACCTCAAAATGAATTTGCACATTCCACTCTGCTGATTGGCCATCAAATTCCTACGTCTTTCTAAGTCAGAACCATTTCATTGTATTGTCTGTGTCCTCGTTGCCTGCTAATCTCTGACCTCGGGAGCTCATGTCCATTTTAAAAAGACGCTAACCTGGTCAGGGCAAATCACATCAGCTTCTTTACCTTTTCTCTGCGGGCTTCAAGGCCTATTCCAACCAACCCCCTATGTAAATACACTGTTTCTTCTGACACTCTTTAACACACTAATTTACACATTTCTTTTACGTTCATTATATTTTTGTCATGTCTTCTTAAGATTAAAGACTACTTTTATTTCCTGGACTCAATGCAATGCATGGATTCATTTGGGCCATATTGACTAAAACAAGCACATATTTCCATTTTTCTTTTCATTTTTTTATTTGTTTTTGTTTTTCTTATGGCCACACCCATGGCATATGGAGGTTCCCAGGCTAGGGGCTGAATCAGAGCTGTAGCCGCTGGCCTACACCACAGTCACAGCAATGTCAGATTCAAGCCGTATCTGCGACCCAGACCACAGCTCATGGCAATGCCAGATCCTTAACCCACTGAGCGAGGCCAGGGATCAAACCTGTGTTTTCAGGGATGCTAGTCAGATTCGTTTCCGTTGAGCCGCGACAGGAAATCCTATTTCCGTTTTTCATATTTCAAGTAGGAAGCCCTGGCTTAAGAGGGGTTCTTCCATCTATAATCTCTCAAGGGTCAGAAATTAAGGGTCTTATTCCAGGTAAAAAGTGACAAAGAGACACAGTGACAAAGAGACTCTCACATTTTCTTAAATAATAAACACAAATTTACTTAAAGAAAAAATTATTTTTTATATTATAGTCCAGGGAAGCTGCGAGGTTGGCAGAAGCAGCTACTACATGCAGTCATCTAGGCCTCCAGGCTCCTTCCACCATCTGGTTCCACCATCCCCTTGGGCCTCACCGTCATCTTCATTAGATGGTGGCAGTAGGGGCCGGAACTAGGAGAGGTGCATAATTCTCCTACTCATGTTTCATTAGCTAACTTCTCTGCATGAGGGAAATGTAGTCCTTTATTTTTTTTTCCCCAGGAGGAAATAAGAGTAGTGGACAACTGTCAGTCCCCTTGTATACCCAGATAATGTCCTCTTAAGTTGGAAAAGTTTACTTATTAGAAAGAGGTGGATGCCCACAAGGTCCCCGTAGTTGAGAATGTGAGCCAAATGAGCCATGGGGTATCAGAGGTCCTCTGTTGGTGAAGTCCAGCTAAGCATATCTAAGGAAGAGTGGAAGACTTTGATACTACGTTAGCCACGTCACTCATCTTTGAAGAAAGGAAGGGATGCTTTAGATTCATCAATGCAGTACAGCAATGCCAGAGATCATGAGACAGCAGTGGTGCCACTTGTCTTAGATAATTTAGCTAGGAGCAGTTAAAAGTCCATTCAAAGGAGTTCCCATTATGGCCCAGTGGTTAACGAATCCGACTAGGAACCATGAGGTTACGGGTTCAATCCCTGGCCTTGCTCAGTGGGTTAAGGATCCAGCGTTCCCATGAGTTGTGGTGTAGGTTGCAGAAGCAGCTTGGATCCAGCGATACTGTGGCTGTAGTGTAGGCTGGCAGCTACAACCTCGATTGGACCCCTAGCCTGGGAACCTCTATATGCTGCGGGTGCAGCCCTAGAAAAGGCAAAAAAATTAAAAATAAAAATAAAAAGTCCATTCAAAGCACAGATTTACTTCTAATCATATCTCTTCTTTTGAGAGAAGACAATAAATTATAATAGTTTCCGCTGTGGCTCAGTGGTTAATGAACCCAAATAGTATCCATGAGGATGCAGCTTGGATCCCACATTGCTGTGGCTATGGTGTAGGCCAGTGGCTACAGCTCCGATTCGACCCCTAGCCTGGGAACCTCCATATGCCACAGGTGTAGCCCTAAAATGACAAAAGCCAAAAAAATAAAAAATAAATAAAGCTCTCTGCCAATTTCACTTGTTGGGTCCTACCCACTATTCTGTGATAATCTGTATGGGAAAAGAATCTGAAAAAGAAGGGGTGTGTGCCTGTGCATGTGCGTGTGTGTGTGTGTGTGTGTGTGTGTGTGTGTATGAATCACTTTGCTGTACAGCAGAAACTATCACAACATTGTAAATCAGTATACCTCAATAAAACTTTTTTTAAAATAAATGTTTTCCCAAAGTCATAATAAACAGCAATGGTACTAAAAAAAGAAAAAGAAATTATAGTTATGTAAGGCTCTCTGCTAATTTCAGTGGGTGGGTCAATACTACTTGGATTTAAAAGAGAGAAATACCTACAACATTTCAGTAATATTATCTCATTTGGCATTTTTCTCCTAAAATCACTTCTACGGGTTTCTAATACACATTTTGGTTTGTGTGCTTCATGAAGAATATCCTTAACTTCTTTATGAAAGTACCTTACTAAAAATGTTCCCTCAAACACATCCTGTAATAATTATGCTTCAAAGACAAAATACTTTTGGAATCCTTATCCCTTTTTAAAGTCGCCTTTACAGCTACGTTATAAACCAGCCACCAAAAATCAGTTGTATTAGTTTATTTTCATACCTTGATTTTTTTTCCCAAAATACATTTAGCTAGCTTGACCACTCAAATCTAATGTGATTTCAAATGATTTCTTGTTCTTTCAAAATGTTAAATCCATGAATTGACACCTTTGAAGTTATTTAAAGAAGTTTGCCAGAGTCTTTGAAATTCTAAAAACAGTTCCAAAAAAATTTCAGGTAGTTGCAGCAATTGTGGACTAAGTGTCTAACTTCTTAAAGAGAAAGCTTTGGGAAAAAAAAATTCATTTGATGTTTAAGTTCTGGTAAACTTGATTTTAAAACACAACAACAAAAGTAAACATTATAGTGAACATTTTTAAGGAATTAAATAGTATATCTAGAATGAAAAGTAAAGCAGTTATATAATAATTGCTTTACCTAATCATTTCAGTATGTGCTTATTTATTTGGTATTTTTTCATCAGAGTTATTATATACGACTTGAAATGTAAATTCAATTTATAAGCCTTGTTATAGAAAAATGGTAGCTTCCTGCCTTCTCCTTTCCCTGTTCGAGTTTCTCTTTTCCAAAAGTACTTCCACCATTTGGGGCTAGTCTTTTGATATTTACCTCCATGAGTGCAAACAGCATGCTTTTTCTTGTTTTCACAGTTTTATGTACTATCGACAGACTAACTGCAAGAGAAGTTGAAGATCTACTTCACTTCCCTCCTCATGCCTCAAGCACAACCTTTCCCTTCTCTCATCCTCCGTATATACTAATACCCACTTTGGTGATGGCGTTATTATCACTATGTAAATATTATTCATAGCTGTGCCATGCAGAAAGTCAGGATTTCTTTCACTTTCATGCACAATTTTTTTTTTCTCTTAATGGATTTTATTTCACTTATAGGTGTGCATAAATCATCACAAGTCAATTTTACAGATTTTGTATCCCAAACCCCCAGTGCATCCCCCCACCCCCCCAGATTGTCTTATTTGAAAAACCAAGGTTTTCCAAAGTCTGTGAGTCATTGTCTGCTCTGTAAGAAGGTTCATTGTGTCTTTTAGT
>PVHT020004020.1:11105499-11385517 GCA_004024745.2 Catagonus wagneri
GGGGGTTGCTTCTATCACGTAATCGCCCCTCCTACCTCTTGATGTGGTCTCCGCTGTGTCTTCTGGAGCAGAGTATCTTTTTTGGAAGTTTACAGTCCATTTGGTTGAAGGTTGCTCGGCATTTGGCTGTATTTTTGCTGTTTTTCGGGAGAGAAGTTGAGCTCCAGTCCTTCTATTCCGCCATCTTAATCCAATCTCCTCATGCACAATTTTTAATAATCATCTTATGTTGCTCTTTTCTTAGTTTTCTGTGACTTATCCATCACTAATTCAAAGCAAAACTCTATGTCAACTGTCTAAATTTCTCTCAAGCACCTTAAAATGCAAGGAAGTATTCTATCAGTTTCATCCCGAATTTCATTTTATGGAAATCTTTCTTGAAGCCTTCTAACTGTTTCTATTCTGGGTGTGTGGCTTTCCCAATGCTGCATTATGGTTGTTTGGGATTTTCCTTTTACCATGATTTTGGGATTCCTTTTGCCTATTCCTCTGCTAATTCTCCTGTATTCTCTTTTCTCCTTTTTTTTTTTTTTTTTTTTTGGTCTTTTTGCCTTATCTATGGCCACACCCGCGGCATATGGAGGTTCCCAGGCTAGGGGTCTAACAGAAGCTGTAGCTGCCGGCCTTCGCCACAGCCAGAGCAACACCGGGATCCGAGCTGCATCTGTAACCTACACTACAGCTCACGACAACGCCGGATCCTTAACCCACTGAGCAAGGCCAGGGATCGAACCCAAAACCTCATGGTTTCTAGTCAGATTCATTAACCACTGAGCCACGACGGGAACTCCTCTTTTCTCTTTTTGATGGAGCAAATTTGCAGGCCTTTTTCTGAGAAAAGGTACATCAGAAATAACGGAGATTTTTAAAGGTTGAAAATACCATAGTTCTCTCCTAAAGCTAAACTGACAGTTTTTCTAAGCATAGGATTCAAGTGTAGAAATCATTTTGCTTCCTAATTTTGAAGGCATTTTCCATTACCTTTGAATTTAAGTAGTTCTATTTAGAAACAATGTTATATCCATCTCTGATCTTCTGTTTGTAACATGCTCCTCAGTGGAAGCTTATCAGATCTTTCTGTAATTCGCTGTTTTCTGAGAGACTGAAGGAGGTCTATTTCTTTATGCTGGCATTCGGTGATTTCTTCCAGTCTGCAAAATCATGTGTTTTAAGCCTGAATAACTGTCTTGTATTATATCTTTAGTGATTGCCTCCTCTCCTGTGGTAGGCAGAATTCTAAGCTGGCTCCCATGATTTCTACTCCATGGCATACATGCCCCCATAGAGTCTCTTCCCTCGAAGTGCAAACAGGAATTCTCTTTTTCTGGCTGCACCCACAGTAGGCAGAAGTTCCTAGGCCAGGGATCAAACCTGTACCACAGCGGTGACCCAAGCCACAGAAGTGACAATGGCAGGATCCTCAACCCACTGAGCTACCGGGGAATTCCTAGATATGACTTTTAATATGATTCTAGCCAACAGAATATGGCAAAAAGAATAAAATTGTACTGCCACAATTAAATAATGTTACATGGCAAAAGTGAAGGGATTTTGCAAATGTAATATAGATCCCTAATCAGTCCACCCTAAGTACATCAAAAGAAATCAGTCGAGTGAGACTGACTTGGTAGGTAAGCCTTTTAAAAGAGGATTTAGACCATAAACATGAAGAAAAGACAACCCACAGAATGGGAGAAAATATCTGCCCGTGAAATAACTGACAATTTAATCTCCAAAATACACAAACACCTCATGCAGCTCAATATTAAAAAACCAAATAACCCAACCAAAAGTGGGCAGAATATATAAACAGACATTTCTCTAAATAAGACATACAAATGGCCAAAAATCACATGAAAAAAATGCTCAACACTGCTAATTATTAGAGAAATGCAAATCAAAAAACTGCCATGACCCATCACCTCACACTAGTCAGAATGATCATCATCAAAAAGTCTACACACAGTAAATAAATGCTGAAGAGGGTATGGAGAAAAGAGAACTCTCCTGCACTGTTGGTAGGAATGTAAACTGGTGAAATCACTATGGAAAACAGTATGGAATTTCCTTCAAAAACTACATATAGAACTACAATATGACCTAGCTATCCCAGTTCTGCGCATCTATCCAGAGAAACCCGTAATTTGAAAAGATACATGTACCCCAATGTTCATTGCAGAACTACTTAAAAGAGCCCAAACATGGAAGCAACCTAAATATCCATCAACAGAAGAACGGATATATATGTACATGATGGAATATTACTCAGCCATAAAAAAGAATGAAACAAGGCCATTTGCAACAACATGGAAGAATCTAGAGATTATCATACTAAGTGAAGTAAGATAGTGAAAGACATACATTATATGATATTACTTATACATAGAATCTAAAAAAACAAAGGACACAAACAAACTTATTTGCAGAACAGAAACAGACTCACAGATTTTGAAATCAAACTTACAGTTACCAAAGGGGAAACATGATGGATGGAGGGATAAATTAGGAGTTTGGGATTGATACATACATTACTACATATAAAATAAATAATCAACAAGGACCTACTGTATAGCACAAGGAACTCTACTCAATTATTATTAATAGAACTCTATTATTCTGTAATAACCTATATAGGAAAAGAATCTCAATAACAAAGGTTATATTTATATGTGTATAACTAAATCACTTTGCTGTACACCTGAAACTAATACACCATTTTGTAAATCAACTATGATTCAATATAAAATAAAAAATTAAATTTAAAAATGTGATTCCTGGCTTTAGATACAATTCTCCAAAGTTATTCTGATCAGCAATGAAGCAGAGGAAATAATTCAACAGAGGCAATAATATCCATTTGGATGCATAAACTCTATAAATGTTGATTTGAAATTAAATAAACATTTATTTTAAACATGTTTAAAAAAAAAAGATTTAGAGATAAAAGTTACTTTTTCTTGCTGTCCTTGAAAAATCAAGCTACCATGAGTTCTAGAGCCATAATGAAATGAATTCTGCCAAAAAAATGCATGCAATTTAGAAGAAGATTCTGAGCTTCTGAAGAGACCCCAGCCCTATCTGACTTATTTGCTGCAGCCTTGGGAAGCTAAGAGTAGTGGGCTCCTGGCCCATGAAAATTTTGCAATAATAAAAGTACACTATCTTAAGGTGCTATGTTTGTGGTACTTTGCTATACAGCAACAGAAAACAAAAACATCTCCTTCCTCCCCAACCCCTGTTTATTTTTCCCTTCTCTATTTTATTGGATTTTGGATCTCCTGGGATAGGCAGCTTTTTATTTTCACCTGTTTTTCTCTTCTACTTTCTGGGAAACTTCCTCAGAAATTTTTATTTTCAGTTCTAATAATCTTTTTCAGATTTGCTAATCTATAAATATATATGTATGTATATTTAGTTCTGATATGTTGTTTTGTTCTCTGAATGTTCTGACTTATTATAGTATCCTATTCTTGTTTCATGGTTGCCACAATCTTTTTTTTTACCCTTCTGAGGATATTAATGATTTGTTTTATGTTTCATTTTGTATTGGGATTTTCTTTTTTATGTAGAGCATGTGTCTCCTCCAGACTGTTATTATCTATTGCTTTGTTTTGGTATGTTTACCTTTGAAATAAAAGATTTCTCTCCAATGATAAAGACAGTAGGCATCTGTGTGCATTTGCGTGTGTGTAGGGGTGTTGAGCTGGAAGTAAGGAAGTGGCTTATCCAGCAGTGTTACTTTAGGGTGATTTGGTTTGGCTCTTTAGTTGGAGGGGGGCCTAGAATGCTGGTTTCTTTAAACTTTTTTTGAGCTGGTCAGAATGTGTGGGTAAACACTTTCTAATCTGGCTGAGAGTAAAATCTGAAAGTGAGTAGGTAGAGAGGGCTAAGGTTTTCAGGATTTAGCAAGCATATTTCTGTTTATTTTCCCTGCCTCATCTTCACTCCCTGTGCAGCCACGAGACTGTGTCTTACCTTCCCCAGAGACTAGATCTCCAGCCCTCTGACAGGGTTGGGGGATAAGTGGGAGTGCTGTGATTGGAGAGGAGGGCTATGGTTGCCTAGATGCTAGGAACTGGGTCTGTCATTGAGGGATCTGACTGCTTTTTAGACTTAGAGCAGGTCCTTCTATTTTACCCACCTCTCCATCCCCGCTTCAGTCCCATTTCCAGAGACATCTAATGCTGCCAACTCTGCTGTAAAATTGAGTGAGTGAGCCTACAGATTTCCTCTTTGCTGGCTTCAGGATCTGTATTCTCAGGTCCATTAAGTTCTCTTTACCACTCATTCACTTGCTTTCTAGCCTCTAGGTTGTTTGTTTCCTTGCTTGTTTTGTTCAGCTTTTCTGCTCTTTCCGTCCTTATTACTTTGTGCTTCCTAAAAATGTCTCTTACTGCCATTTCTGGGATTTGGGACAAAAGTAAAAGTAGATTTATGTATTCTAGGTGCCATATTTACCAGTAAGTCTATTTACATTTTGCTGGAGAAATTTTATAGTTTTGTGGGGAAAAGATATTCCAGGTAATAACTCTACTGAAAAATAAACATACTGAAGACCCACCTGCCTTATCTTTTCTGGGATCTACCTGAGAAAGTACCTTTGCTTTTTTCCCCTCGAAGCTTTGACTCATGTCAGTAAATTGATTAAACAATTTTAGAGAAGAGTCCTTTTCTCTGGGGAGATAAAGAACATTTATTTGTCAATAAATATATGGACTCTGAAAGAAGTAAATGCCTTTTCATTGATAATTAATTTTTCATGCTCACATAAAACCACCAACTTCCACCTGCAGATAGATTCTTTTGGAACACCATTGCTGGAAGCTGAGGTTTCTTTCTATTAGTGCTGCCTTTATTCCACTGCTGACAGCCTACTCCATCAAACCAGAAGAGCTTCTGACAAAGTGATGAAGAACCAGCATTGTCTCTGTCTTCTGTATTTTGTTTCTAGTACTTGTTCACGTAGCAGCTATCCAGAACAAAAGTTAAGCCACTCCGTAGTTAGAGAAAAATGTTCATAACGTAATGAATTTTCTCCCTAAAAAGACAGCCACGTGTATTTGGCAAGTTTAAGGATGATAACATCAGCACAAAGATGAAATCAATCAGCACTTAAAAATTTTGTCTCTAGGGGCAGTATCTACTCGATCCTCCCCAACATCCCTAACCTTGGCAAAAACAGTCCTGCTATATTTGTTTTTATTTTAAGAACCCTTATGAAATTCACTTCCCTAAGCAAAGTGTCCCGAGAGTGTACTCAAGGGATTTTCTCTCAGGCATAAATCGCCTCTTTCTCTGAGTAATGTCACCTCCTCAGAGAAGACTTTCCTACCACCTATCCAAAACAGTCCTTTGCCAGCAGCCTATAACTCCCTCTTTCATCTTACTTATAACACTTATCACCATCCGAAATTATGTTACTCATTATTTGCCTGCATTTAAATGTCTAAATACTCCCAGCAGAGGGGTAAACTCTTGCTCTCTCCTAGGCCCCCAGTTCCTTACTGTGGCCTTTGCACTTCCTTCTTCAGCCTCAGCTTTCCCCCAGGCTCTTTATATTCACATTTCTCCTGCCCCAGTTCAAGTGTCACCTTTTCTGAGAGATCTCCCTGACTTTCTGTCTCAAGTTGGTCTCTTCTAATTATTATTTCCATCAGAGCCTACAGTTGCAAGCAATCAAAGGTGACTCTGGTTGGCTAAGCAGAAAGGGAGTCTAATAAAAAGATATTTTGTGGCTTAGTGAATAGTTGAAAGGGCTGACAAGCTAGGCTTAAGTTACGCATTCAAACTAGTGAAGGGGGTTAGAACAAGTCACCCCCAAATGTGTCACTTTGGAATATGGATTACTTTGAGCTGAAGTCAATGAAGGTCCAAATGACTCAGGAGGAATTTTTTTTTAACCTCCTCTGTCTAGAAGAGTTTAGGCAAAGGATTTGGTCAAGGAAGAGAACTATCACCAGAGATAATTACAAAAAATATGGGCTAGGAGTGGTAAACTGGGGAACCCAAAAGGGACTATTTATTCAAAGTCCTCTCTGAGTCCCATAGTCTCTGTGTGGCAAACATGTATATTCCATACATTTGCTCTTCCCATCTTCCTGTGAATTGCATTCCTTCTCTTAGAAGTCCTAGACCTCCTTTTTAGCTCAGAATAGCATATTAGCCTCAGTTGCCTCTCTGTCAGGGAGTCTCTCCTTGTCTTTGCAGGGCTCCCATACGTATGTAATTAAACTTGTTTTTCTCCTGTCAGTCTTATGTCAATTTAATTAATAGGCCAGCCAAAAGAATCTAGAAGGGTAAAGGAAAAAGTTTCTTCCCCTCTACTAGCATCCAAAACTATGATACAGAACCGATTTGATAAAGGAACAACTCTAGCTGCTAAGGACAGATTGGTTCCTTTGTGCCACATATCACCTTGTAGACTCAGCTACTATAACAGGAGAGAAGTTCAGAGGGGTGAGAGGAAGAGAAACTTCCAAACGGGTCTTTTTTGCATCACAGCAACTGATTCAAATTCCCGCATGGGAGTATCTAATTAGTGGAACCCAGGTCATCTGCCTGTGTTCTAGTCTTGATGCAAAGGAGATGGATTAAAAAAACTCTCTATGTGGAGAGCTAGCCTTTACCTAACGCCAAATCTTACACAGTGGCGCATTCTGAAAGCACTGAAATATTGAAAAATTTTCAGATGTGTCCGTTATAGTCTCTATTACTTCATTTCCATCACAGCCTCATTAGAATATCTAAACAGCCTAGTGGATATTTTTATTATAGTACATTGTATTTATTTTATCATATTACCAGAACGTGAGCACAAAGAGGACGGAGAGTATATTAGTTTCCTAATACTGTTCTCACAAACTACCATAGATCCACTGGTGTAAAACAAAACTTATTGTCTTACCATTCTGGAGATCAGAAATCTGACAGGTTTCACTGGATAAAATCAAGGGGTCAGCAGGGCTGTATTCCCTTCTGGAGGGAATATATTCACGTTCTTACCTTTTCCAGCTTCTCGAAGCCATCTGCACTCCCTAGCTCACCGCCTCCTCTCTCATCTTCCAAGCCAGAAATACCAGTTGGGTCCCTCATACATTTAGTATTTTGCTGTGTCTCATCTTACTTCTCACTGGAAAGGTTCTGAGGTTTTTTTAAAGACTAGTGATTAATTTAGGTCCACCTGGATAAATCTGAATGAGTCTCCCATCTGCAGGCCCATACCTTTTTTTTCTTTTTCCTTTTTTTTTTGGCCTCCCAGCCTGTGCCACAGCAATGACCCAAGTCACAGCAGTGGCAGCACTCGATCCTTAACCACTGAGCCACCAGGTAACTCCCTGCAGGGCTGAACGTTTAATCACATCTGCAAAGTCTCTTTTGCCATGTAAAGTAATATAGATAGAGGGTCTGGGAAAGTAGGGTGTGGGCATCTTTGGGGGCCAGTACGCTGTTTACTACCATGACCTTGTCAGTTTTCACTGTCATATCTTCCCATTGTCATATGATGTCTGTCACATACTCAATAAATATCGATGGGCTTAGGACCCTAGATAATAGCTGAGTTGGATCACATTCTCCATGCTCCCTATTGTCTCATACATAGCGCTCTTTGGTAGTAGAGGAGGAAGTGTTGGATGGCAAAACTCTGCCAACAGCTCATAAGGGAACTGGCTGGCAAGCATGCTTCACTCAGACTCATTTCCACACCTGCCCAGTGTGTCATGCTGTCTTTTTGATCCAGAAGCCTGGGTGCCATATTTTTTCCCCCTATTCTAACCATCTGAGCCCGTATCGCTGGCCGTTAGATGTATTATCATGAAAATTCTTAGAAACTTGGAGTCCCAGAAACTGATGGGAATCCTAAGTCAGATAATAAACCTTATAATTCAACAAATCAAACTAAATGATGGCATTGTGACCGCTCAGACAACTGAAACCTTGCATTTAGTGTCCTGACAAGTGAGACCCTCCAGACATACCAGTGAGCACATAGTCATCGTAACACTTCCCAGAGAAGAAACCACACGCTCATCGTAACACTTCTTCCCAGAGAGTCAATTTTACTAACAAGTGCATCTTTTAAAGCACTGTTTTCTTGTAAAATAAACATGGCCCTATTACGGGGTAGTTTATAAAAATCTCAAAATTTTCAAGGAAAACACATTTTTAATATTTAAAGACATTTTAGACTTGCTGCATTGGGTTACCCTCAGCAGTACCCCAGTTCCCTGCCATCACTAGTTTAATTTTGTTGACGTAGTTTCACCACATCAAACTTCTACCTCTATCACTACTTAAGGGATACTTTAGCGGAAAATGTCAAAAAAAAAAAAAAAAAGACCTGCTTGAAACCTACCACAAGTATAAATTAAATTATCTGGCTTTTGATATATTCTGTATAAGGGTATATAAGATTTTTTTTTTTTAAATCTTCCTGAACTTGGGAGTTCCCTTCGTGGCTCAGTGGTTAACGAATCCGACTAAGAACTGTGAGGTTGCGGGTTCGATCCCTGGCCTTGCTCAGTGGGTTAAGGATCTGGCGTTGCCGTGAGCTGTGGTGTAGGTTGCAGACGCGGCTCGGATCCCGTGTTGCTGTGGCTGTGGCGGAGGCTGGCAGCTACAGCTCCTGTTCCTGGGAACCTCCATATGCCGCGGGTGCGGCTCCACATAAAAAAAAGGTAAAAAGACCAAAAAAAAAATCTTCCTGAACTTGGAACTACCACCATGAAAGATGACCAAAAGGTAATATTTTACAGATATCACTTAAGGTTGATAAAATATACAATTTTCTAATAATGTTTATAAAGTCCAGATTTCTGATCAAGAAATTGCTACCCAAATCCTTAGGATACAAAACTCTCTTTGATCACCTTCCTACCTAATTTCCTCTAGATATCCAGAACCTAAGGTAGCCACAAACTTTCTACCGTGGCATCATATTCTGGTATGCCCTCCTCAAATTCTCCATTCTCTAAAACTGTCTTTCACTTTTTATTGTTTTTTCCTCTGTTTACTGCCCCGAATCCTCCCCTTAAACAGTAAAAGTGACATACTGCTAATTAACATCCTCCTAGAACAAAGAATCAAGGAAACTAATTATTCATCTCAAGTAAATCATACTGAAATATGAATGGCTGATAAGTAAAGTGCTTATATTTTGAAAGGAGAACAATCACCCAAATTAGTTTATTCAGTAGGGTGGGGATTATGCCAGTTTTGTTCACTCAGAGGACTCTACCGAGGTGCCTATCAGGAAATGGGTACTTGGTGTTTGTTGACAGGGAAAATACCTGGAGATGGTGGCTTTGCGGAAGGAAATCCATTTTAGTGCCCATATTTTTCTTCGACTGTCTTTGTCCTTACGTATTTTGACAGGCAGAAAAATAAGGCCAATGTTTTTTGGATTTGTCTTTACTTCTTATAGCTAAAGATTTGCTCTAGCGTCATCTTATAGATGATAGGGTCGTTTGTTTTGGGATTTGGGGGTTTTCGACTTAGAATTCCTCTTCCTCCAAAAGATGTTTTAAAAATGTCCTTCTAGAACTGTTTGGGACATGCCCTAGTAGAAGAATAAGCCCATGAGCAAGGAATTCCAATGAAATCCTCTATAGCACTTGGCACTGACTGAATTGAGTTTGGAAGGCAATGCGTAGGAGGCAGAGCCTAGAATAAAATCCAGCATTCTAAATTCAGACTCAGCCAGTTGTGTGATCCCATGCAAGTCATTTAATTGCTTTAATTCCCCCCCCCCCACTATTTCCACACCTTACCTCAAGCCTGCTAACCTGTGAGGTTTAAGATATTCCATTAACATGGTGCTAAATTGTTTTCAAACAAAATCAAAATGTCAACGATGATACAGCTTATACAGATTACAACTCTGTTACATTTCCAGAAGGAGATTTAAGATGCAATATATAAAATATCAGTTACGTGATTGCAATGAACAATGCTGGAATTTCATCCTGTTATACTTTTAAGTGAGTTCATCCCTGTTCCAGGTAAAAGCTAAACACAGAAAACAGCACGGCCTCATGCTTAAGGGGAAATGCATAATCATGCTCACTGGGGAAATGGAACAATCCAGATGTGGCTTTAACAGTGATCCTGCTTACCAGGCCTCTCTTGCCCACCTTCTCCTTCCTTTTGTCATCCTCTTCTTCTGGGGGTACACCCTTCCTATCAAGGAGTATAAAAAGCTATTACAAAAAGAAACTGGTAAAGTGATAAAGCACTGACCCAGTGGGCAAGGAAATGAATTATATAACTATAGAATGGTGTGTGGGAAAATACGTACCGACAGAAGATGAATAAAAAGAGGCACTGTGCATGTTATTAACTTGGACAGGAATAAAAGAAAAAATCTTATCATCTCACTTTTTTCTCTACCCTATTTTTCCAGATAGATTTGACAGCTCCGAATTCCTCAGTGACTCTCCCATCTCTATTTCACATCTTCTTGGTTCGTCTTTCTTCTTCCCCTCCTTCCACAGTTTTCAAGCCCCCATCTCAAACTCAAAAAACAAAACAAAAACAAAAACAAAAACAAAAAGTAGGAGTTGGGGGAAGAATCTCAGGTCTGACGCTTGCACAAAACTCTGCATGACTCAGAGGAGTGTCAGTTTCTCTGTGCTTATGTTTCTGCATCTGGAAAGTGGGCATAATAATTTCGTCCCAGTCCTGAAACAGGAATATGCAACTACCAAGGGGGTAGGCATATGTACAAGTTAACCTCTATAGTGTCATTGCCACTTTTTCTCTTCTCAGCTCTCTCTTTGACTCACTAAGAACCTTGGTGGTTGTGAGATTCCAAGATCCCATGACTTTTCACCCACAGCGACAACTCTTTTATACTTGCCCACCCCTGTAAAATGAGTTTATTTGTCTATTGCAGCACCCAGTTTTAGTCTTTCTGCTCTCATATTTTTATTTTAAATGAACTAATAGTTCATCAATATCTATAATCTATTCATCTACGATTTTTAAAAACCACATAAAATCCCATCCCCATGTGAGATTAAAATTCCAATTCTAATTCTTTCTTAAATTGGAACCAGGTGACATTTTCTTTAAAAACCTATTAATCATATTTACAAAAAGAAGCCTTAATGTTTTTTCTTTTTCAGTCACATCCATGGTGTATGGAAGAACCCTGGTCCATGGTTGAATCTGAGGTGCAGCTATGACCTACATCACAGTTGCAGCAATGCCACATCCTTAACCCACAGCAAGAACTCCAGAAGGCTTAATTTTAGTAAAATTTATATTTGTTAGTTATTGATTTTTTTTAAATTATTTTTAGGGCTGTACCTCCAGCATGTGGAAGTTCCCCTGCTAAGGGTCAACTAGGAACAGCGAACTGCAAGCTGCCAGCCTATGCCACAGCCACAGCAATGCTGGATCCAAGCTGCATCTTCGACCCACACCACAGCTTGCAGAAACGCCAGATACTTACCCCACTAAAGGAGGCTGGGATTGACCCCGCATCCTCATGTATACTATGTCGGGTCTTTGAGCCACAACAGGAACTCCTGATTTGTTTTTTGCTGTCTCTGATCTCTTTTGAAACTCTTTTAAAAACTCCACTTAGTGTTTGTAGGAATAAATAGGACAAATCCCAAAAACTCCTAATAATTTCTGTGGAAAACAAATTTTCTTGACACTGTCTATACCAATTCAATACCAGGAAAATCTTGTTTCCTTCCAACTCTACACCCTGACCAAAAAGTAAATAAATAAAAAGTTTGATTTCCACATTACTTCAAGAACATACATTTTTCTTGAGGGATGTGGAATTCTGTAACACTTCCTACAATAGAGTCCATTTTCTTCCTTGTTTCATTCTTTATAATTACTATTTTAAAATGTGCAAATTAAGCAAAAGCGGTGGTGACACTGGACTAGAAGAGCTCACTTATGTAAAATTATAGATCTCAGAGGGTCTTTTAAATATGCCTTACCTAGTTGCTATTTATCATCAAACATACCCAAATGTTTGTAGTGTGTGAATATTTTAAAACAAACCTATCACAGTTTCTGAGCACAGCATTAAGTCAATAGTTTCCAAACACCTCTTTGCTTCCTTATATGCATTTAGCTACTGATATACCTTTTTCAATGAATGAAGGAGACCTGAGTACATACAATAAAGGAAAGCAAAAATTACCAGGTTTGGACTTCACTTCACAGCCAGAAAGATTCTGTTGAGTTTGCCAGCAGGGGATCTTGCTTGCGTATGAATACCCTACCTGGAAGAGCTGACATGCTGAAAATGAGATTAACACCTTCCTGTTTTACATTAACTAAGGCTAAAGTGTCATTTGCCTTATCAGGAGGAAAAATTCAATACTGAAATGATACAGCTGCAAACAAGGTATGGTTTTAAGAAAACGTTAAAATATTAAGTAGGATTTTTTTTGTGTGTTTGTTGGTGATGGTGGTGAGTCTTTGAAGATACATGTGTTGTGCAAATAAAAGCCAAAATAATCAAGATGACTCGAAAGCTGATCCAAACACAAGTAGCATAGCAACTCCTTTTCAGGCCCATACTAATTGAAGTTTGGCTCACAGTAAACAACTTGTCAGAGCACTAAAAAAATAATAAATTAATGAATACACTGTGTCAAAAAGTACTGATGCCATGGTATTTGTTGCCAATTCCAGACCAGCCTAGAAACAGAAGAGCTAATATAAATGATTTATTCGTTCATATATCAGATAGCGCTTTTTAATTCCCTCACTTCCCAATCCATCTAGTTACGTATTTACTAAAGATGAGCATTTAGATGAAAAATTATTAAAAATCCTAATGTAGGAAAGTCTCAAAATCACTGTCAACTATAAGTGGCATCTGGGTGGAAGCAGTGGGCCAGGAGGGGTCTGATGTCTGACCCAGAGGGATTCCAAACAGGACTTGGTGGGCTTCTCTCAGGCTCGAAGGCCAGGAGGTCATCCACACTTCATCCTCAGGTGACAGGGCCCCTCGGCTGTACCAGGCAAGCTCCTAGCAGTGACAGAGCGTCCCAAAAGGAGGAGCTAAGTTCTTTGTCCTCCACCTCATAATCTAGTTGTGTAGACATACATCAACAACAGCTGGATTTTAAAGCAGACTCCAATCAGAGCAGAGGCAAAAATACCCACAAGGGGAGTCAGGAGGGAGAAAGAACATTCCTGGGAAGGTTCGGACAACTGCCTGGAAGAGATTTGACTGAGAGCTGGAGCTTGCGGAAAAGGTAGGATCTTAACAGGTGGGAAGGGAAAAATGGTGGAGAGGGCTTTCTCAATAATATGGACCAAGTCATTATATTTTGACACCATGACCACATAGAGCATTACGGCTAAATAGACACCTAAAATATACCAATGGGAAACATGTTATTACAGAAAATACTGTCAGCAATCCACTTCAGAATAAACTTGTCTACCCATATGTACACTGAATATACAAATGGTAAAAGGGGAAAAAAAATGAGACTTCATTCTGCTTGCTAAATGTCTACTATTCAAAATCTTAAGAATAAAACATACCAGCAGCTACCGTTCCTATTCATTCCAGAGCTTCTAATTGCTGCTATCTTATGGGGTCTCAATGAGAAGGAAGGAGGGGGGGGCGAATGGAAATGCAGGAGTGTTTCAAGAATGCCAGCAATGTGAAGCTGGAATCCCACTCTAACTACTTTCATTCATTGTTCCAAAGGTGACACTGGTCCCTGTGTTCAAAGAGAGCTGGAGGAGGACAAGCAGTTTTAAGGTAGCACCAAGGAAGGCAACTTAATGCCTCCCTAAGGAGAAGCTATGCTAGTAGAGAGAAGGATGATAATAACAATAAAAGAAAAAAAAGTGGGGGTGGGGTAGGGTGGGGTGGAGAGGAGTCCTGATAACTTTGGATGAGGAGGAAGGGCAAGGAGGAGGTAACCTTTGCAGGTGGATTTGTAAATGACGCAAACACAGAGACCAGGGAAGCTGTGAGGCAGGATGTAGGACCAGATTCAGGGAGCTCCCAGGAATAACAGAGAGCATACGTTGCATCATCAGGATCACTGAGACCGGAATCCTCTGGGGAAGTCATGTCTTTTTTTTTTTTTTTTTTTTTGTACAAAACGTTTTGAAGCTGAGCTCCGGGGTGGAGTGAAAGAGGAGGGGAAAATCACTAGGAAAAATTAAGCAGTCTGAAAGGAGTGTAAGATTACAAAGATAAATGTTTACCTCTCTGCGGCATTGTATCTCTTGAAATGAAACTGTTTGTGAATAGTGCTGCATCCGTGCTGCAAGAATGCGGGCATTGTGAACAAATTGACTGTCTCAGATGATTTGACACATTCTGATTTCTGCTTAGGAAAATATCTGTTAATCCTATTAGAAAGGGAAGGAGAGGGTCCTGAGGAGACATGCAGGAGATCAAACCCCTTCACTATCTTGACCGCACTCTCCCAATGCCAAGGTCTTCAAGCCTCAGCCATTTCTGCAAGACTGGACGCCTCGTCCCTGACCTGCTTGGCACCCCCTGGAAACTCCCTTCTCTCCACCTCCCCCATCCTCGCTGGCAAGGATCAAGACAGGACCGGACGGCTGCCTTCTTCCTGGCAAACTAAAGCAGAAAAGAGATCTTATGTTACGCTTTCTGTTCATGTACTTTTCCTTCTGTTCTTCCTACTCTCCTTTTCTTCCTTCACCCTCCCTCCCTCCGTCTTCTTTATGTGGTTTGCTGTTTGCTAATATCCAGCTCCAGACCATTCTTTGTGTTTGGCACAGGAAGCGGGTGTATTGTCTGGTAACTCCAGGAGGGATATGGTGTCTATGATGTTGTCTAGGCCGAGCCTCCCCCAGGAAGGTTAACTACCTCTGGCCTGCTCTCCAAGGGGGAAGGATGGAAGGTATGCACTTGAGCACCCGCTACCCTCCTTGGCGGTGAAAAAGCAGCCCCGTCCCGGCCCAGAAGGACCTTCGCTTCCCACGATGGTGTATCTCAATGTCACCAGGCCACTTATTGGGAACAGTTATCCAGAATCCACATCAACAGAGTGCAAGTTAGGAATAGGCGAAACAAGACATATTTTCCCCCCAACCACTTTCTGAAAAATGTTCTTCTCTGAGCGACACCCAAGTCTGATCAAAGAGTCTGTTCAACCGTCTCAAGAGCCAACGCTAGAGCCCAGCATGTAGCTAAAAATATGCACTCACAGTCCTAGAAAATTGTATTCATTAAACTCTACCTACAGGTCCTCACCCAGAATCTGCTCTATGCCAAAGCAGCATGTTGCTGTTAATCCTCCTTTATAGATTAGGCAGTAAAATAAAGAGGGTGGAGCAGAAATGCAGGGGAAGCCTGCACACGTGTTTGGAAAAGAAGAAAAGGAAAAGCACAGGGATTTCTTGTTCTCTCCTTCATGTTCCGAGTTGCCAGGGTTGTCCAGGCACCACTGAGAGACGCAGGGCTTTTTTGCGTTCACAGTATTTTCACTTCCACGGGGTAAGTGCTACATGTAAAATGGGAATTTAGAGACAGATCAAACAAATGCCTTTCAAACTGTGGCACATGACTGTTTCTGGATCCCTCCTCCCCCCTTCTTTGTATGTTAAGGAGAAAATAGTAATAATCACAGCTGACATTATTGAGCACTTACTATGTGCCAAGCACTGTGGCAAGTGTGCTATGTATGGAATCTCAGTTCTGTCTAAGACTCCTATGAGGTACTTGTGTCACCAGCATTTCACAGAGGATGACATGAAGGTTGTAGAAAGGTGAATGAACATGAGCAAGTAAGTGACAAAGCTGGGATTTGAACCCTAAGCTTCCAGCACCTTCCCTTAATGCCATAATGCCAACTCAAAATAGTTCCTGTAAAAATATGTTCTGTGGTTTTTCATTTAAGATCTTGGTGACTGTGCCTTAATAAGAATTCCGTTATTATCTTAATCTTTACAATTTTCTGCAATCAAATAGTAGGGTTCCTGGAAATCAGGGACTGTGTCTCCCTCACCTTTGCAGCCCCTGCAGCCCTTGAAACAAAGTATCTTGCACAGAATAGGAGTTAAAGAATTATTTGCTGAAATGCACTTTACATCATCTCTGTATCTAAATAAAGCCCATCTAAACAAGTCCATTTCCCAAACACTGGGTTTTTTCCTCTTCTTTGTAGCCATCTTCATCTTCCTGTTTTGTTTTCAAAAGGTTGATTTTGAACTGGAGGGACATTGCAGTTGTCTTGTCACTTAGCATGATTTGAAAGTGAGAGTCTGTGTAGTGCTTTAGCCTGCCCTCAGCAATCAGGCCTCACACTCTCGCAAGGCTCTGATTGTGGGAGTTGCCTTATTTGCATTGATGAGGATGAGCCAGCTGCTAGAGCATACAGAACTGCACCTGACACAATCACCGAGTTCAGGATTAGCGTGGGGAATCAGGAATCCACTGCGCTGCATGGCAATCTCAGCCCTACATTAGAGTCACTCATGCAAAATGACCCAAATTTGCAATGAGCACAATTAGCAATCCAAAGATGCATGTTAATTTGGGGGCTGGAGATTTTCCTACATTTCCCTAAATTAAAAATAATAAACATACACTTTCCTAGATGAGTCTAAGAATGGAAATAATTCAGGGGATTCTTCTGAGTTTGTAAAAAAAAAAATGGGTAAACCCCAGAAAACGTGGATTTCTTTAAGTAACCCCCCCCATACACATACCCAAGGTATTAAGTTTGGCATCAAATACGATAAGAGCTTTGTCGTTTCATGTTCCTTTTCGAATCAGTAGAGATGGCTATTTATAAAGATGAAAATAATAACAATAGCTATAATATATAGAAAAGGATAATTTAAGCTTTAAAAAGGGATTTGATATTTCATATTCTGTATTAATATTTCTGAGGCTATTTTGGGTGATACATCACCCAGGTACACCCAATGATTTCAGAATTTCCTAAAAGTGTAAGAGATTATGTTGAATTTTTATTAAACAGAGTTTATAAATCAAATGGAACATTCACAAGCCCTCGGCTGTGTTTCCATGTGTCTGCAGTTTATAGGTATTGAAATGCTCACCTATACTTTAAGAAAAAAAAAAAACACAACATTTTGCAAAAAATTGAATAAATGATCATTCGAAGCAAAAGCATGCAGTTCAAAAGCTAAACCTCCCATTGGAGAACAGAAAATTTAATGAGCTTTTAATGGAATGCAATGCTCAGAGTAGTAAATTATTTGTTAGTTGACGATGCAATCAGCATGCTGATTAAGGTTGCTTGGTTTTTTACTAAACATTAACTGAATGAAAACGGGTAGTCCTTGTTCTGCTTGGGGGGCTTTAAGGAAGCAAATGGACTTTCAGAACAGAGATTGTCAATAAAGGTGAGTGCACTCCAGGTGTCATTTGAATATGATGATAAAATACTTCTGATAAATATTTAAAAGCATTTTAAATCCACAATGTTCGCCTAGTGTATTGTGGACTCTGTTTAAAGAAACAGTGGGCCTTAGCAGGCCTAACAACAATCCCTCTATCTCTCTCTAGAAAGAAATACCTAGATCTGCTTTCTTTTATTGCAAAAGGGAAAAAAAAGGGGGGTGGTATGCTTTGAAAATATAAGCCAGCGTGGACTCTGGGACTAGGAACTGTTTGGGAGTTTGGAATTAGAAGCCTAAGAAAAGACAAAAAAGGACAAAAATCAAAACAAAGGAAAATATTCTGACAGCAAATAAAGGAAGAGACATCTGTTTCTCTGGATAGATTAAGATAAAAATTTAATCAAGTAGTTTTGATATTTCGATGCTTTAAAGTAATTGCTATTATAATACATATTTTTTAAAATTTATAAATGATGGCATTCTGAGAGCAAGAAGTGTTGTGCTATCGGAGTATAGTCTGCCTAATTTAGGAGGTCTGAAAGGGAAGTAAAAGAAAAAGAATAAAAATTGGAAATAAATTATGTGATGCTTATTTTTGCATTAGATTGTTAATAGAGAATTTATAAGGTACATCATTCACCATATATTAATCAATATGTACATTAGCTATAAATTACTGTTTGAAATTTTGTTACTAAATCTGTTTAAATTGCAAGATTTATTTTCCCCCCCAAAAGAGGGGATTTTTGTTTGTTTTTCTCCCTACCAATTGAAGAATTATGGGTTTGTAGGTTAATTCTCTTTGAACGGCTACAAAGTTCTTTTTCTATAAATCCTAATTAGTTTCATCATCGGTGATTCTGTGGCAATGATCAGGTACCCTTAAAATCCGATAAATAACTACCTCTCACTTTTAACTATTCCTGTTTATGACCCAAGAGGTTAAAAGCCTTTGACTGGCATTTGACTTCTGACCTCATATAAATGTTATCTTATCAGTTCCTGCTTGTTAACTTGTATTGAGTGCTTGTCCCTGATGGCTTTTAGATAAAGGGTTGTGGGTTTTTTTCTTTTTAATATATTTCCTATAGGAACTAAACCATTTGCTTTGTTCTATGCTTAGTGCACTCCAGCCTACATAGCAACCTGCTATAAAGCCTTTATAAATCCCCAAATACACTTTTATTTATCTTGACATTATTTTAGTTTAGCTTTACGGGTGGGATTTTATGATTGAGAATATATATTTATTATAATTAATAGGAGTAATTACTAGTGCTCTTATTCCTTTAACATCTTAGGAAGCTGGTTAGCATGGCAGGCTGTCTTTTTTTAAAAATGCAAAAAATAAAAAAAAAATAAAAAAACAATTTTAGCTTTGCATTTTGCACCAGCATGAGATGAGTTAGAGAGATAATTTATGGAAATCTTGTCTCCCCAGACTTCAGAAGTCCGCCTAATGAGAGAGTCATCAGTAAGATATATCTTTTTTAAAAAATCGAATCCAGACCATGAACAGTGCATTTTTGAACCTTTGGGGAGGAAGGTGGTGGCCTGGCGCCCTCCTTTGCCCTTCTGTCCGAAGAATTAAGGAGGATTTCAGCCTTTTATTCCTTTTGCGGCTGTGTGTGTTGTTCACACACTCAAGTGTGTATGTGTGTGAGTCCAGTCACTATGTACAAATCTAAATACATTTGAATGTTTGCATTTTAATCTCCCTCCATACCTCCATGGCATCATGAGAGTGTTCTGGGCAGATGCTGGTGCCTCAGAGACTGCCTCATTTACAAACGACCTACAGTGTGATTTCTAAACAAAATATTACATTAATTTCTATGTGGAAAACAGGCGGTGAGGAGGGGAAAGAAGGAAGAGGCAGCCATCTTGGAGTCATTTTGCCTTTTAGCCTCCTCCTTTCTCCTCCCAAGGCTCACTAGTTAGAATATTATCTTTATTTTTAATTGGCCTTCAGCAAAACGCAGGAGGCATGTACAAGAGACCTTTGTATCCGTGTTTGGAGTAGAAAAAAGTTGTAACCTCTTTGGACTTTAAATAATAACTGCAACTATAGACAAACTACACCTATTATTCTCTATCCTTCTAAATAAATATACATATAAATGAAGCATATGCCACAGCTTGTAAGAAACCTGTACAAAACCTATTAAGGGAAACAAATGTCTATCTGGACCATTCATTTACTGCTATCTAAAGAATTAATATGTCAGTAAAGTTATCTGCCCTTCCTCCTCCCCCATTCTTTCTTTTCTCCCCAAACACACACTCACGCACATACACAAACACACTCACATACCCCCACTATGTAGCAATGGCAACCCTAGAAACTTGTCCCTTTTTTTTTTTTAAACAGGAATTCCCTTTCTCTTAGATCTTAAGCATTTAAGGAAGAATGGAAAAGACCAGCTTTTATTTTTTTATTTTATTTTAATTTTTCTGTGTGTCGAGAGCTGCTCTCACTCTGTAATGTCCCAACACTGCTTTCATCATGCTCATATTCTGGCAACACACAGGTTTAACGCAATTTGTCCCAACTTTTCATTTCAACCATTGCTTTTCTCAAAGTGGCCAGAGTTTAAAGACTCAAAAGCAAAGGGAAAAGAAATACCACGGCAGGGGGAAAAACAAACCAACCCCCAAACTGGTGCTGGTATTCACAGCATTGACACATTCTTAAATGTTTTCTCTATAGTTATAACACAAAAGCGCTTTCTTCCCTGTTTTGATGTGTTAAAGACGGGAAAGAGAGAGGACCCTTGGAAGTGGTAAAATAAGTATTTGGAAGCACAGGGAAGGTGTTTCTCCTTTGAACGTCCAGCATGTGTCAGTAACATGTAGATACTTATATTTTAATATTAAATTTTTTTAAATAGAAAGAGGCTGAAAGGTTAAATTGAAGCAAGTCATGTCGAATCCGTTGAACTTTCAGTTATCAGTGTTGCCTTTATTTTTGTGTAATTTGATGTGTATCTGAAGCCAATCACTCTGTTATCTCTGAAATAAAGATAACCAGGATTCTAAGTCCCTCTGAAAAGGGTGTGAGGGCATCAATGATGAAATCTTATTGCCTAATTCTGGTATTTGGCAGAAGAAACCACAAACTTTTACTCCTTTAGTGTCAGTAAACTGAACTAATTTTTTCTAGCTAATATTTTTAGCAGATTGTTTTACTGGGAGAAATAAATAAGGACTTAAAAGACAAATAATGATCTGATTCCTAAATATCTCTCCTATTCTGACAGCTAAATTCTCTGAGTTGGATTCCAGAGAAGTCCTTTACTATTGTGTCCTGGCTTTAAAAACAAACAAACAAACAAAAAGAAAAAAACACGATTTAAACCTGTGAGCTTGATGATTTCAAAAGTGGTGCAAATTACACCACCATTCTTATTTATATTTAATTAATGTTTTAACATATAGTTGTAAGTCTTAGTATATCTAAGGCAGAAAAAAAGTATTTACTTAAATCAGTTTCTGTACTAATCAGAATGGACTCCCCCAACCATTTTTGACGTAATATTTTAAAATCATTGTAGTTAGTAATACTTACAAATCACTGTGAGAGGAAAAAGAAGATAAGGGTAATCAAGGCCCTCCTTTTTCTGTATTATCAAACTTTATAAAGTTATCTAATGGTGTATTAAAATAGATTACTTCTATATATTGGTATGTTTATAAACTTAACCTAAGAATATATTATGAAGTACAGTCCATTTGATTTTTTTCTAATCCTTGCCAAAAATCAAACCTGCTCTGTTTAGAAATAGCAGAGACTTCTGTGATATCATGGACCATTTTGTATTTCAGTAAAGAAGTTGAGGACAGAGAGTCAGAAATAGCCACATTTTTAGGACCCAAGTTATTACTGTAAAGGTTTTATCCCTTCCTTTGTAAAGACTGATCCAGATGGATGTCCAATTTCCCTTGGTCTCTGCCCCCTCTTTTTTGTGTGTTCTTTATTTGTGTAAATTAGCTTTGTCCTGTTTTACTAGATTGTTTAATTTGGGCACACTCTCCCAGATAGATTCTCATTCTCACTCCTCCCAACTTGTCTGGGTTTTAGGATGGGGAGTGGTCATCCTTACTTAAAAAGCTTTGTAATTCAGACAAAGAGAGCCTGGACCTTTTTTTTCTATCCATCTGGACATGCTCAAAGGTCACACCCAAGATCATAAGGCATGTTTGTATCCTTCTTATGGGCAAACGATAAAATAATATCCACAGGCATTTGATACCAAGGGCATGGCCTGAACACACACCTTGCCCTCTTCCCCTTGGCCTCTCCTGCCCTGAAGAATGAATACATCCATCTCCAAAGTTGATGCTTCGAAGTGACCAGTCAGATGCTGGCAGGTCAGCTGGCTGTCCCCTTGGACAGAGGGTTCATAAATCAGAGAAATGTTGGTGAGCTTGAAAGAAGAAGGTAGTCCAGCCTGAGGGAAGCCACGTAAATCTCTCCCGGAGCATTGTTCCCAGCAGGGAGTGGGGGTGAGAGTTAGGGTAGCTCCTGGGGTCTTGGCTGTTATTAATGCCCGGGGCCCTCCTGCAGTGGGTGCTAACTTGTTGTGCATGAGAGCTGCCACCACCCTTCCCAAACATCGGGCCGCTTGGAAAAGTCAAGCACTGCTGAGCCCTGATTTTCATTTAATAGTCAAAACCAAGATGCATTTGGGCTATGATGATAGGACAGCTCCCTTGAAAAGATTATTTGAACTACAAAGGCATTCATTTAGGGCTAGCGATGTTGCAAAAGGGCCTGCTAGAAATTAGCAGCCTGTCCTGGTATTTGGAGAGCAAGAGTGACAACTTATTGGAAGTTCTCAAGGAATCATTTATATTTCACACTCCACTAGGCAGCTGATTTGAGATTGTCTGTTAGCATAACAAAGGCTCTGAGCCTGTGAACTTCAGAAACCTTTCGACCTCTTAGCTGCTGGCATGAATAGCCCCCAGTCCTGCCTATAGAGATCTCCCAAAGCTCCCCTGTTCGTGGCTAAATTGTTAATCAGGGTAATTTAATATAGTTTTCAATATGCCTCATCTCTTATTGGGAAAGGTATTCACAGCTCCCCTACCCCTGAATAAAAAAGTTCTTTTATTCAAGTGTGAGAGGGGCAGCTGCAGACAGACCCCCATCCCTTGCTGCTCCCCCTAAACCCCCTCTGTAGCAGCAATAATGTTCTGAGCAGCAACCATGGTGAAGGGCCAGAAAAAGAAACTCAGAATGACGATGATCCCTCTGCATGCACTCCAACCTGAACCTGAAATTCCAGTCTGTTTATGCCCGGAACGGACAAAACAAAACCCAAGGCTCAGTCATAACTGAAACCTCCGTGCCTGCACACACACAGACACACACACACACACACACAGACACACACACACGCCACACCCCCTTCTCCACCCTCTCTTTACCCCCAGCCTTCTCCTCCCTCCTCATCTCCCAACCCAGCTTCTCATCTGGCTCCCAACAAGACAAAACACAGCAGAGATCCCAGGGCCTGCTCATTTTCATTTCTCTCCCTCTTTGGAGGCAGCCCACACCATCCTGCACGCTCCTTCACACAGTCACCCTGAGCCTGGAGCCCGCATCCTCTCCCAGTCTCACACACACTTGCTCTCACCCCGCTCCCTCGCACACTAACAATTCACATGCACATTAGTTAGCTGAAAAGAGCCAGAGCACAAATATATTCATTTTAATCCAGTTAAGACCTAAGAGGTCTCATAGGATAGTCTTCAATAGTTTGAAAACCAAGTATAAAACTCAGATTTTGCTACACTGTTTCATCTCAAAGAGGCCTGCAGCGGGCCTTCCTTTCACTTTCTTCCAGCCCATCTTGTAAAATAAATAAATAAATAAATAAATAAATAAATAAATAAATAAATAAATAAATAAAGTGAATGAAAAACAATCACAAGCAAAACACCCAGCTTCAGGCAGACACTGCTCCAACATTATTACGTTGTCTTTTTTAACGCCTGTGTCTTTTGTACCCACATGCAAAGTCAGAAGAACAATTTCATACGAGGAAGGGAAAAATATAAAATCACTATTTTTTTGAAATTGAAAATGTAAGGACACAATGTCTTAATCTCATTTTTCCATGTTAAAGATATTTGTCATCTGTCATTTTTCGTTTCCACATGAGAATTTTAAAACATCTGTAAAATGTATCTGAATATTTCCTGATCCCTTTGGTGGTGATTTTCTGTGCAATTGTGCTGTCTTTGTGCGGGTCGAGGCCCTGTGTCTTGCTTCTTACTGGAACAGCCATTTCTCGTGTGCCTTGTTTTGGTTGGTGGGCTGGTCTCGGCCTCCTGAAGTTGGATAAAGCTAGGATCCAGTATTTTCTTTGAATTTGCTCTAGTTAGAGTGGTTCCCTGGTGTGGGTGGGGAGACTTTCTTCCCTCACTTGGGATCATAATCTAGCATCTCAGAATTGCTGAGATGGGAGACAAATTTCTGTTTATAGTATCAGGGAAAGGATTATTAACCTCCAAAACAGGCATTACAAATATAGGCCACAATTAATAAAATAGAACAAATAGCCCAACCTTTTTCTCGAGATAATTTTGCTTGGAGTTAGAAAAATAAAACATTTTTTAAAGAGATATTTTTGGTCAATTTTAATATCTAAACAATACCCAGAGGTGACACTTTAGAACATAAAATAAATGTATCTAGTTATTGTATTATATGGCAATCCTAACATCTGCATTTTCCTTAAAATGGAGGATTCTGACAACTTTCATTTCAGTTGTGAAAGTTTTTAGATTATAAGCATTTTTGTCAATATCTGTACATTACTTATTTTAATGATGGGCTTTTTAATTTATTTTAGTCTGTAAGTAGTGATTTTCATTTTCTTGATGTCTTAAACCAAAATATTTGTTAAAATATTAATTGACAATTACTGCAAATCAGTGGATAAACACTTCTGGGTTCTCTTTTTTAAAGGCCAAAAATATTAAATAATTCCTATATAAATTAACAGAAATTTAAATTTCAAAAGATGTTTAGAGAGAAAAAAAATTGTGGCTTTTAAACCCAAGAAGGAAAAAATACACTATTTGCATTTTTTCAGTGCTTTTGCTTAACACTTTTTTCATTAGCCTTTTCTTCATTAGAATTTATGATCCATGTCCATCATTACACTTTCACATCTCTGATTTCTGTTAAATTTTCTAACAGAGGTTAATAAATACAAAGGGGTAAAAAGGCCTATTTGCTTTCATCTGAAGTGCTGTTTCAAGGTTATTTGTATTTGCATTAAAATTTTTTCATATTCTAATTTAAATTATTAAAATTGGCCTGCAGTTAGTTCTCCTTGGAGTTAGGAAGTAACAGAGGGATTTTTTTAAAGGAATTAAATAACATGATTTTGCTAAATTATAACGTTTCTTAAGGTTGGGCCAACACCCTCTTTAGCATGGCAAAGTTTGGGCTTCATATTTATGGAAGAAATAGGGTTGGGGGAGAAGGTTGTATATTTGGAATGGTGTTTGACAGGGGGAATGAACGCAGACACCAGAACAATTATATTACAATCCCATTGGGAATGCCAGCACCAAATTTAGCCAGACTGATGGGGTACTGTCTAGACGGTCCCTTTTGTGTATCAGCTGTTTTTTCCCTGCTTTATTGCACTGCCTGAGTGTGTGAGTTGAACATGCATATGGATCCCAAACATTCCTGCAACCATACACTGATGTTAAATTTCCTCCCATTTGGCTGAGAATCAAGGGTTGTGTATTCCTACTGTATTCCCTTTACACTATTTTGTAATTAAAATGCAGCTTCCAGAATTAGAGGTTTAACAAAGGTCATAAGACAAAGTAGAAAGTGCCTAGCCTGTTTTTTTTAATTATGAAAAAAATGTACTAGGTAAACATTTATATCTTCTCAAACATGTCCACCTCTTTTCTACAGAAGTAAAAGAAAACCAGAAAGAGAAGAAATAAAACAATGAGAGGAACGAGGCAGAGCACATGTAAATTACCACCTTTCCTTTTGAAAAGGGCAAAGGAGAGAAAGAAAGAATATTTATTAAATGTTTACAGTGTAATTAATGGCAGTATGTGTGGCTTTCCTTTTTTTATCTCCCTTCCTTCTCTTTATTTGGTAAACAAGAGTTCAGTAATCAGGGTTCTGTGATGTCTTAGAAATAAATTCCCAAACCCTTTTAAATGAAAGCTTACAAGATTGTTGTACTGTTACTGGGCAGATAGGAAATCCCAGAGATATTTCACATCTGGGCAACTATCAGGATTTTGCTTTGTTCATCAAGATAGTGCAGGAAGGCTACGGCTTACTTACATATGATTACAATATCCACACAAAACATCCATTGTTCCAAGGGGCAGAAATGCACCCCTAAACAGGATATACACTCCACAGGTGATAGGTACGAAGGTTGGATGCTTTTGCTAACAACCAATAATTTGCAACAAGCATAAACAAATTATTCCAACTAGAAAGTGAGAAATAGACACATTCATGCTAATGAAAGTAGGAATCAGATCTACTTCTTTCTCTGAAATTTGTCACCAAGAATGAAAAAGTAAGAAATCAGAATTCCACAAAATGTAAGATATCATAAGTAAAATTCTTGCCCTATCGAAAGCCCTAATGGATCCACTATTTCAGGAAAGAGAATCCCATGTTTCATAGCATATTAGTAACTTTCATAAATATGTACATTCACACTATTTGGAGCAGAAATGCTACTTTCCATTTGCTGAATTTTTTTCCTTAACAAAAAGGAAAATGGAAAAATTTGGGCCTTAAGGGGAAAAAAATCAAAGTTAGTGATAGAAAAAAACATTTTTAATAGTTATGTGGTTTTAGGCACTAAATTTTGTCAGTGATTAACTAATGGATTTTTAAAATAATAATTTTCCATGCTTTACCACTGGAATTCAGTTAACTACCACCTCCTATGGACAATGAAGATTTTATCCACCTTTTGAGGATTGGGTATTGAGGAGAAGGCTGGAAGAATGAGAAAGTAAATTTTGTTTCCAATTTTACTAAACAGGGTAAGACGAGAATTTATCTATTTTGAAGCTTGAAACATCAGATGGCAAATCAGCAACCATAAGATATGATCATGGACATGAGGTTCGGGAAATTTCCTGGTTGGAAGAGAGTATAAGACTTGAACGACTGACATTAAACATGATGACCTTGAGTAGGCACTTGTGGGCACTGATGTTAAAGACCTCTGAGATATAACTTTGGGATGACTGAGAAAAAAATTCAACCAAAGGCAAGGACAGAGAGCAAGAGAAATCAAGACTGAGAAATCAGAAGGCAAAAGAAAAATGGTGGGGAGGGGGATGCGGGGAGTAGCTGTTGGGGGTGGGGGTGGCATGCAGGAGTGGTGAGTGAGAAAGAAAGAGAGAGCAGAGAATGAATATTCTCAGCATTGTTTTAATCTAAAACAGGGATGCTTCCAGGAGAATGAATTTCAATGGAGCTGAGCCAAAAATAATTATAGAGATTTTCTTGTTTTGTTTTGTGAATGAAGAGCATGTCTTTTCTCTGAAGATGCGAGAGTGAGAAAGGACCAGAGCCAAGAGACTGAAGTGATGCCCCTCTGGCCCTTTACTTCCACACAGCACAGTAGCGGACCTTTCTTTTTTTCCTTTTCCAAAAGCTATTGGCACCGGATTATGCTAGGAAGAGAGGGAAGTGGCAGCAGCCCTCCAACCTAGCTGGATTTTCTATTCTAACAATAGCTTGTTTACTTTGATAAGGCTGAAGTATTAAAATTGGATGCAAGATTGGGGGGGCAGGGATACATATTTTAGGTTCTAGAGATAAAATTGAGCTATTTACAACTAAGAATATTCCCCTATTTGAGATACTTGAAACTTCCTTTGGGGTTTGTTTTACCAATTACATTTGTTGCCTTGTTTTTCATCATCAGTAGCAGCCTACTAAAGGAAATAAAGTATTCTCTCAATTTTCTTCCATTTTCTCTGTGATATAAAATCTTTATCTTGGAACCTTTTTTACAGGGAAAAATTGTCATTTGTTAAAATAGCTTAAGCTATGACTGGATTTTTGTGAAAACAATATAATGTACTCCTCGCGAAAGCAGAAGAAAAAGGCTTTATACTAATTTGGAAAATACAGGATTGGGGAGAAACTCAATAACATGAATAGACTTTGGGGAAGAAGTAATCATAAATAACTCCTGATTAATACCTAAAGACTATGAATTTTCTTAAGTTAAATTGATTTACATGCAATTCACACCACCAAGTACTGTCTGAACCTCACTATTCTTTCCAAATCTCGTTTTAGGTGTTGTGCCATGTTAAAGACCCGCTTGTCAATTTTATTATTCATGAATGGATGCTAATTCTACAAGTCAGTTTAAAGTATTTTATTTTTATATTACCTGAATTTTAAAAAACAATGTATTTCAGAAACCTGAGAACCAGTGCCTTTCCTCTACATATTTCAGAATTTTTTTTATAAAAGTAAAAATAACTTTTGTTTTTATAAATATTTGACTTGCTAAGTTGAACAATTTAGTTATCCAGTAGAAGATCAGCAGAGTTGTAAGCCTAATGGATTAACATCAAAATGAACGTGGTACACATTTAAAACAAGAAAAGCTATGTAGTCAAGATTATCTATGGGCTTATGCATAAACATCTCAGAAAGAAGCAAAAATACATATAATTTCCTTTAAAACTTTTACAGATTGAAATTGCTCCATTTTTCTTTCCAAAAGTATTGAAATGTATAGTGGTTGGCAGTAAAGCTTTATAATTCTATTATATAGTTAAGTTTTCAAAAATTTGCTTAAAGATGGAACATGTTTTCATGTACATGAGACTTTTTTAAGGGATTTTCAAAACATGTTTTAATGTGACTGTGAATATATTGAGTAAATCTATGAATATGAGTTTTATGAATCCACATTTAATTTAATTAATCATATTGATTCACTTGACATTTTTCTCCTCCTGAATTCCAACCCCTCCCCTTTTTCCATCTCTCTATTAAAAGCAATTCATTCACAGCGGTAGACTAATTTTTGAAGCAGATTTTACAAAATAAAACCGACAATGGTTTTAGAGGAACTTTTAAAAGCATTCAGTGTAGATTTTGTTAGAAGTGGTTAAAATGAATATTTAAGAATTCAAAGTACTCAATCACACTAATCTTAACATTATATATAAAACGCAATCCCCCAATGAGATCAACTTTTAAAAAAGAGCAGTTATTGATATTAAATATCCAGAATAATCACTAATATACTCTAAGCTAAAAAAGTATATGAGATTAGCAACAAATATTTTTCCAAGTTTTAAAAGAAAACTTTACCTCTTTTAAAACAAAACATTTGCAAAATCAGAAAATGTTTAGTAATGTTTAGTGTTTATTAAAAACCCAATATATCCAATTTGAGAATTTACGACTATATGGCATCATAAAAGTTGCTGAGGGAAACTATTAGTCTACCAAAATATTTAAAATATCGTATACAGTAGTTTATTACTAATAGCAGTGATAGATGTCACACCAGTATTTGTATTTACTATCAAACTCTAGAACAGATTAGGAAATGAGGAGGTAAAGAAAGATTTAGAGCTGATAAGTGCCCCAAAGATATTAGCAATAATTGATACACTAAAATGAATATAGAGCCCTTGGTATGTGCACCAAGGTTTCCATATTTTATGAGAGTGCATAGATATTTGTATACAGATGTGCTAATTGTAGATATATTTATTATTTGTGCTGGTCACCATATTATAAAATAGAATTTTAAGAGTTCTATCTTGACCAACTCTTTTCTAGCCCCAAACTGCTAAACCAATTTCAGAGATTTGCTCAGAAAAGTTACATTTCACTTGAACCCCACCACAGAAATTGCCCCCCAAAGGAAGACTTGTTTGTTTCTTCTTTTCACCTCTAATGGTATGGAGTCCAGTTTGTACCTGGAATGTTGGGAACAGGGGATGGAGCAGCAAGAAGCAATTGAAAGGATTAGGATAGAACCTTCCTCGAGCTTTACAGGCTTGTCTGCTGGCCACAGATGCCATTACTGTATATGTTTAATATTAAGACCATAAAAAGGGACTTCACACTCCTGAAAATTCAGAGGAAAAGCTGAGCCTCTTTCTTTAGCCCATATACTTCACTTTGTTGGCCCAGGCATCTTGGCTAAAGATAGTTTCATCCAGCTCACATGCTTGGGTTTTGTCACTTCATGTCATAACCTCCACATTACTTAAATATACTTTTAAAATGTATTAAACAGAAATGCTGATATAAGCCTAAATGTAGCTGTACTTGCTGTTTCTGCTCTAAGTTCATTCATGAGGTGGATTTAGTTAAAAGGCCCAGAACAGCCATGCTTAACAGTAAGGAAACAAAATCCTCTTGGCCTCAACAGGGGCTAGGTAGATGTCAGAGCAGAGGGAACTCACTGCAGATATTTGAGATAAATACCTTCTGTAGAAATGTACACATTTCATTGATATCCTATATAATGTAAAGGAAAGTATGCTGCATTACAAATAAAGCCCTGTTAGGCTTTTTACTCCCTATACTACATGTTCTTTTAAATATGTTAGACACAGGGAATATGTAGTAACATTTACGATAGTAATAGCTGACTCCAAAATAAGAACTGCTAGTGATCCTAGGTGTCTATTGAATCATAATCAAGGACTATCTCGTAAACATTAAGTGACAATAAAGGGTATTCTTGCTAAAACATTAGATGAATTGATAATAGAGAAAAACAGTCACTTTGACAGAAAAGTCAACAGAATATAGCAGTAATTATATGTGCCTTGTATACGAGTATAGTGTATTACATCGAGGATACAATGTGCTATTATTAAAAAAAAAAAGTATGGTACCTCTTCTGGATGATACAGCTGCATTAGGAAGTTTTATAGAATGGCTTATTTTCTAGAGCACAACATTTTGCCTTTCCACATGCTTTTTTGGTAGAATTTCTCCTCCCAGTTAAAAACTGGTTTTCATCACACAACTGCATAATTATTTTTCTGCAACTACGATAATTACTTGTTTTGTGTATCTCTACTAGAGTGATTCAGTGTTTGCTGTTCTACCTCACAAAATGCATCTGCATTAGAGGCATGTGAAAAGGAGTATTGACCTTATATAATATATTGCTATACTGGTAGGGGCACACAGCTCTAATTCTTTGTAAAAGGCACAAAAGTCTATATTGCTTTGAGTTTTCCTTTTTGAATTGCCATGTGAGTTTTCTGACGAAAGCATAAAACTGAAGGTAGCTGAAGACAAGGAACCTCACAACATGGAAATTACTCAGTACACAAAGAAACTCCCTTTCAGATGGACAATGGGTGACGGAATAAAAAAGGCTGTTGGAGGGATTTGTTTATAATGGCATCATAAAAAACTCTGGAATCACTGTTTGTGAAATTTGTCACACCAAAAAAATAAATAAATAAATAAATAAAACAAAGATTTCAAATCATTCAAGAATATCTAATCATTTTCTGTCACTCACAAAGCTCCCCACAAAAAAAAAAGAGAGAAAATTAAGCAGAGCCCCTCCTGCCAGTCTTCTTTTATCTTCCAGCCGTCCTCCTCTTTCTCTCTTTTCCTTCCAACTCTTATTTGTCTGTGCTTCTCCTTTCTTTCAAGTTCTCTTTAATCCTTGCTTTCCCATGTCCCTCTTTAGTCTTGTTCACCAGTGATGCCAATAAAAATAAACAGTCTATTTAAAACAAATGAGTCAATGCCAAAAAAAAAAAAAGTGACTGGTGTGTGCCTTTTTTATTTTTATCTTTTAGTGAAACTACACCTGTAGCATTCTCTTATTTAAAATTTTTTATAACTTAAAAACAAAACACAAAGAAAATAGCAGAGAGCTGAAGTATGGTTTAATTTCTCTGGATTTATTTATAAATACGTATAATGTTAAATGCAGTGAAATCCTTGTGAGACTACTTTTGTGCTTACTGATCCCAGGGTGCAGAAGGAATTAGCTTATCCAGGAAAACTCAAAGTCATAATTAGTCTTGTGAATTATAATAATCGGGTTTCATCCTACATTTCTTTCTCATGTGGTATTCCCAGTGGGAGTTCTACATGAAAAAAAGCTACAGGATTGGGCATTAATAATGCTATACCTGAGAAATATGAGTATATTCCTATAGTGCCAATCAATGAAATTAGTAAACTGCCCCATCTTTGTTCCATACCCCTCAAACAGTTGAAAAAATAACATCAATAGATTTTTCAAATTTCAAGAAATTACTTTCTTAGTTTTTAAACTACTTCTTAAAATCATAAAATAAAAATGGAAGTTTACCCCCAATGAAATATACATTTTACTTTTGACTTTGCTATAGATATAAAGCCATGATTAATTTTTATTTTTAAAAAGTTAACAATGCTTAACTTTTAGATAATTTCCTCCAAAAAACAGAACCAAAAGAACGAATAAGGAAAGTATTAATGAAACGCTGCAGAAAACTGTATTTATTCTCAAGGCTCTCAGATAAGCCATTTTCCCTAACTTGATTACTCAATTCAACCAAACACCTTGTTGACTGACGGAGATGACCATTTTTTAAAGTATATAGACCCAGTCCAATTTTTAAAAGTGTGATTTAAAAAGTTAAAAAGTGTAATAGTTTACCAATCATGAGATGTTGTTGCTTTTTGATATTATGATGAAAGGTGTTAGTACACAAGGCTTAGAAAAGTAGGCAAAATGCAGTCATAGTTGCATGTCCATCTAAAGTCCAAACCTGCATAGCTCTAATAATCCTAAAAATTTAGACAACTGTCCATCAACAGGTGAATGGATATGCAAACGGTAGTATAATCAAGTAGTGGAATACTACTCAGCAATATTAAAAAAAATGAACAACTAATAACATTTTACAACATGGAAGAATCTCAACAAAGTAATGATGAGTGAAAAAAGCAAAACCAAAAAAAGAGTACCAATTTGTCATATAATAATCTAGGAAATTCAAACTAATATATAGTGACAGAAAGTAGATCAGTAGTTGGGGAAAGGATCAGAAGGCAGGAACTACAGAAGCACGAGGCAACTTTGGGAGGGTGATAGATATGTTCATTGTCTTGTCTGTGGTAATAGTTTTCATGGGCGAATAAATACGGGGAAAGTTTAAAAAGTACAATATAATATGAGCAGTGTGTTATATATCAATTTTACCTCAATAAAAAAATACATAGACCAGTTAGAATGAATATAGGAACCTATCAGAATAGACGCTAGCTGTTAACAAAAAAAAAATTCATGCAGTATTTCAGAATTCTCTAAGTAATTGGGACCATGTGTAGCTGACCATAAAGAATTTGGGGACTGAGACTGTTATCTTCATCTCCTTGCTGATGTTTACGATACAGTCCTGAATGAGGTGAGCAGTACAAGTTTTAGATTTTGTCTCTAGCAGTGCTACAAAACACATGACAGAGGGCAGGTGACTAAACCAGTGTCAGCATACTTCCAGACAACTGTTCAAAGTAGAGGTAAAATGAGAGATATTGCTTTCTGGAGAAAACAGGATCCATCTAGCAAGCATTTCCATTATATAATCGTTTGTAATAACATCTCCAAAGATTTTCTCTCTCCTTTCTTTATTATCATGTGTGATAAAAATGGAATAAGGAGGTGAATTGGAGGATACTGTTAGCAAAATTTAAAAATTACTTGAATATATTTGTCTCAAGTAGGTCTATGTGAGCTGATCAATTTCAATTAGCTTCAGCAAAAAAATTATTAAAATGCACAATAAGGTGCAAAATCACCATCTGCAACTCTACTCTGGAATGGAGGATTACTGAGTTACCTTCAAGGTACCTTGTGTTGTACAGAGTAAGGGGCTAAACTGACTCCAAATTGTTATTTTTATTGTTCTCTTTTACTATAATGAATGTTGTGTTTATTTACTTACACTAAATTTTTAGATGCATAATTTGAGTTGGATCAGTGCCCCTCTCTGGGATGAAGGAAAAATAGCTCTACATAATTTTTAAGAACCTCCGGGATTAAGGTAAAAGTCAATAAGCATATGTGAAAAAAGACTGGAAGCAAATTGAATATATGTGCAAATTGACATTTTACTTAAAGAACGTGCTTGAAACTTTAGGTTTATCAAACATATGTCAATGAAATTGGAACTGAAATCCATTCAGCAAGAAAAATGTATTACTGAATGCAAAAATAGACATTTCACATGACCTGAAATGCAAACGTTTTTTCATCTTGTCATATGATGATATATTATTCTGATTTTAGACACATAATATTAAAAATGTGTTAATTATTTCTATCTAGAGACTTAGGTACATTTTAGTTTTTAACAGTGTCCATCTTTCTGCCAGGGTCAATCCTCTTGCCTCATAGTTAGCTTTCCAAAATAAGACATGCAAAAAGAAAAATATGCCATTGATCTTGGACATAAACTTATAACGTATATTGGTAGCTAACTCATGAATTTTAAAAATATACATAATCTCTATGGTTATGATTTCTTTATGGGTATTTTTTTCAAAATGGAAAAAAAATAAGTTCAGCTTTGTACTTTGTCCATGTCTTCTATTTTTTTCATGTATTTTTTTCTCCCTCCTTCCTTCCTCTCACTTCATTATTTAGCCAAATATTTTTTTCTGCTATTATTGTCAGTCAGTGACCAAGACGTTATCTTACCCCTGAACATGCAGTCACTTTAGGCAAATCTCCTCACTATTTCTTGACCATTTCTTAGGGTTAAAAGAGCTCTTTAGATACAACACTAACTCTCTTGCTTTCTAGTGTCTGTAAGATCGTTTTCTTTTAGTACAAAATGTTAGCTTTAACCTGGACCAGTTCAGTGATAAAGGAATTTAAAGGTTTTAAGAGTCCTCATCATGGCCTCCCCTCACCTGATTTCTCATATTCCACGTCATCTAGTGCCTTGAGTAAACCTCCTTCCCCTTCAAAGCGATCTAAACCAAGCTATGTAGAAGATAATACAAAGAGAAAACAGTACCTGTGTTCCTGGAAGTAGGGACTCCTGCTGGAAAATCGCAAAGGACGTTTTGGTATTGAGATGAAGGTCACTGAAAAAGCTGATTTCTTCTTTTGTGGAATCATCTCTTGGTGTTCAGCTGTGGCTTCCTGTGGATGAGATGCTCAATCAGCTTCTCATTCCTACCACAATCCTTACTTGAAGGGAAACTTAACCTGGCATCATATTTGTGATACTTCAAGGCCACCTTCTAGATATCTGTTATTTATCTCTGTATCTTGGCAAAAATCTGCACTACTCATCTCAATGGATTTTCTTTTACTTCCTTTTCTTTTCTTTTCTTTTTTGTCCACACCCACAGCATATGGAAGTTCCTGAACCAGGGATGGAACCCAAGCAGAAGCTGTGACATGACACAGCTATGGCAAACGCTGGATACTTAACTCACTGTGCTGGGCCAGGGATTGAATTGGTGCCTCCACAGAGACAAGCTGTATCATTAATCCGCTGTGCCACAGCAGGAACACCATACTGGATTTTCTTCGGGGTCCAATGTTTCATATGAAATCCTTTGCAAACTATGAAGTATATTTGTGATATGGTTTTACTGGAGACAGTAGGACACTAGAAACAGATATGCTACAGCAATATCAGCCACGGGCATAGTGGTTATTTGAGACCCTTTATTTGTTTAGGTCCTAACACAACCACCATGCTGATGCAGATACTAGGGCCTTTTAGTACACAGGAAAAGCAGATCATTACCTAGGGCCAACAAGGTCCTCCTTGAGATGTTTCACCATGTAATGTGGAGGAAATATTGTGAGACTTTGTCAGCACTGAGTCATTTGCACATGGGGAATCTTATCAGAAAAAAAAATCGTCTTCTCAGAAGATATGTGGAAAATGTCTATGGACAAGCCATTTAGATGATAGATTTAACAAGCTCTATTCTCTATTAACTTTACACATACTCACCTTTCTGAAAACTTAAAGACCCTTTTTCCTCTCTTATTGATCCATTAACATGAAGTCATTTTCTAATTTACTATTACAAGTAATTACAATTAGAATGGATTTATTAACAGCTATTATAATCATTATTAATTACTCTTCAGTATATAGCATTTCATATAATCCATTCCATAACTCTTCATCTTGAGAAAGATAACACTCAATAGAGGTGAGGACAATAGAGCCCACAAAGTCAGAGACTATAGTTAGAAAAAAAGATATAAAAATATCTAGTACTTCAAAATGAAGGGCTAAACAGACCTTGCAAGTATCCATGTTTATTTTGCCTGCCTTAGGTGAAATTTCATAAAATTGGAAAAATCAATACAACTACAAATTCTACTTTGTTCATTGCTTTTATTTATCAACTACCCAAGGAATTTGATTTCAAATTTTTATTTATATAAGTTTGTAACACTTGGATAGACAATGAACAATTTTATCTACTTTCACTAAATTTTTTGCAAAATATAAAATTAAGAGAAGGTAATTTTTTAACCCAGAGCATGAAAGTTATTTGCAAGAAAGTGATATTGGCTGGAAAACAAAATATTGCTTCAATCCATGTCCAAGGAAAGTTGTTGGAGTGTTTTAGGATATTCAAAGTTCCATGGATCTATTTTACCTAAAATGACATTCTTTGCTATACATATGATTAATCTGTAACTAATTATTTTTACAGGTTGTTTACTGTTCTGTTCAAGCATCAAGAGATCATGTCAATATTTTCTCTAATACAACAGCAAGTGGCAAGAGCAAACTGCACAGAATCCTGTTTCAAAGTAAGCAAAAGTGCACTGTGGGAAGACTGATGTAGCCTAAGCAGGTTTTATAAGCAGAGACAGATATGGGTTAAAGGCAAAGCTTTTTGCCTTAAGAAATCCTAGAATGAAGATGATTTAGAGGGGACACGAAAGACATATAATTAGAAATAAATGTTACCTTTACCCCAAACAACTAACTTAGTCATTTCTTTCTACTGACCATTTATGGCTCCGTTCACTAATCTCTCACTTTAATATACATTTGAATTTTACCCCCACTTCTAGAGACCACATATCTCAAGAAAGATGCTACATGACAACTTTTAAGATGCCATGGTGCAAAAACCATTAAGTATGCACCTGGTCCGTTAAAGGTGGCCTATATAAGAAATAAGGTATTCTGCAGAATCCTATAAATTTTGCTACTGCCACTCCCTGCTCCCTGGTTTCTGTTACCTTGTTTGTGTCAATAGCTGCTGATTCTAGGTTCTTGTTCTTACCTCAGTCTTTGGCATTTCCTGTGTGACTCCCGGTAATCATATTTAGCAGCCCTCCACCACACCCTTTGACTTAATGCTCCTATTCTTTACTGGTGCCCTCACTGCCTTCCTCCTGCAGTCTTACTTTACCCTTTCCATGTTGTATGTGGTCTGAGAGCTATGTCATGCATCTTCTTTTATCTATGTTAGCGTATGTATTTGGTCAATTCAGAAAAATAAACAGTTTATTTTAATATGCATTTGTCCACCTGGAAGGCCAAGTAGGAAACTGCTGCATAAAATAGTCAAAATATTATGGGATTTAGCATTAAGGTGGTAGCAGGAGAGTGGAAACATGATGGGTTTAAGAGCTACTAAAGACAGAATCAACAGGATTTGATGACTGATTGGATAATAGAGATAAGGGAGAGGGAAAAGCCATAGATCATGCCTTAATTCTGGCTTAAGAAATGGAGACGATCATGGACAAATAACCCTAACACAGGAGGAAAAGCATATTCGGGGTGAGTGAGAGATGATGGATTTGGTTTCTAATAACTGAATCATAGATGTGTTTGTAAGACATCTAAGTTGTGATGTCTAGTGTGCAGATAAATTTAGGGTTTGCAGATCAGGCAAGAAATCTAGCTCAAGGATAGATATTTAAGAATAGAGTGTTTTTAAAAGACTAAATGAGCAAAGGTGTTAAAAAGAAAAAAGTCAAGAAGTCACTAAGTTAAAGTCTGAAACCCACTGAGCTTACCACAAGAGGCTGCTGATGAACGTGGCTGGTAGGGTTTTAATGAACTGGCGCATGAGCCAGAATTTGGAGGATGGAGTAAATGGAAAGCGGGGGACAAGAACTTCTTATCCTTACAGTGAGGATAGCTGGATTTGCATCTCGTTCAAGATTAAGAATCAGAATTATGTACATATTTTCCAAAAAATTATAAATGAAGTCTTCTACCTCTCTTTCACATCTATTTTCTATTCTTCCTTTTAGGTATCTCTGCTGAGATAGTTTAAAGAGGTAATGTAGGAGTTCCCGTAGTGCCTCAGTGGAAATGAACCCAACCACTATCCATGAGGATGCGGGTTCTACTCCTGGTCTCATTCAGTGGGTCAGGGAACCGGCATTGGTGTGAGCTGTAGTGCAGGTCGCAGATGTGGCTTGGATCCTGCTTTGCTATGGCTGTGGTGCAGACTGTCAGCTGTAGCTCCGATTCAACCCCTAGCCTGGGAACTTCCATGTGCCACAAGTATGGCCCTAAAAATCAAAAGAGAGAGAGAGAGAGAGAGAGAGAGAGAGAGAGAGAGAGAGAGAGAGAATGTATATAAAATATTTACCACAAAACGTAACATAGTTAATGCTTCAGGAATAAAACCACCCGCTTTCCTAACTATCTGAATGCAATCTACTTCTTTTTTTTTTTTTTTTTTTTTTGGTCTTTTCAGGGCTGCACCTGCGGCATACGGAGGTTCCCAGGCTAGGGGTCTAATCGGTGTTGTGGCCTACGGCCAACGCCACAGCAACGTGGGATCTGAGCCGCATCTGCAACCTACACCACAGCTCATGGCAACACCGAATCCTTAACCCACTGAGTGATGCCAGGGATCTAACCCGCAACCTCATGGTTCCGAGTAAGATGTGTTAACCACTGAGCCACGACGGGAACTCCTGAATGTAATCTACTTCTGAAAACATGTGGGAAGGCAAACCTGTGTGCAGCAAAAGCAAATATTTTGTTATTTTAAATTGGAAAAAAAATAATGCATTCTCAGTACATGTAAAAAGCATAACAAGTTGCCCTAAATATCAACAAAACATTCTTAAATATCTATATAATAATTGCTAAGGATTTACACATTAAAAAACACATAATACTTGTTTATTTAACATTTAATGAACACATTAGTTAATATTTATTGCAATGTGTTCTAATGAAAATAACGTATTCTAATGAAAATAAATAAGTGTAAAAATACATATCAAATGCAACTAATATAACAAAATAAATTGAACAAATGAGTCTTTTTTTTTAAAAGGGTTATTTTCCAGAGTGAGGTTTAGTGTACAGGAGACGTTTTCACTTAATAATGCATAACACTTTCAGACCAGGCAAACACAAAGCCTGTCTTATTCAGAGAATATCTGAGATGTGAATGCAATGTATTCTGTATCCTTTTGTACAACTTTCTAGAAATTACACAAAAATTCATTATAACAAATTCAAACACTAAATTGGGGGCAGATGTGTTTAAAAGTCATTATTACTACTAACAGTATCACGTGGATCTATGGCATAACTGAAGAGTGCTGTTGGTATGGGACATGACCAGAGTAGAACAGTAGTTCTCAACTGGGCGTGATTTGGCCTCCCAGGGTCCATTTGGAAATGTCTAGGGACGTTTTTGGTTGTCACAAAATATGTGGTCCAGGATGGTCCACAAATCAAAAGGTCAAGGATGCTGCTGAACATCCTACAATGCAACCCCCACAATAAAAACAATCCAGATGTCAATAATGCTGAGGATGACCAAAAAAGAGCAAATCAAACCAACATTTTAGAGGAACTCAATTGGAAGGAGGAACAGATTGAATATTGTAAAATCAGAAGATGGAATGAAGGGATGTTATTAGTTTGAGAAACTATAAGTTGGATCTTTTCATCAAAAGTGTTAATAAGCAGAAGAAAAGGAGCTACTTTGGGAAGGGACTATGTGGAAAAATATTGTTTAGTTTTTACTATGTCACACTTCAGGTATGGATGAAACATCAAAATGCATGACATAATTTTAATTAGTGCAGGAGGTTTTGTCTAAATTTTCTGATTAATTTTTTAAAGCATTTAAATACTCTTCAGGTTATGTCAACCAACACATTTGAGTTCTAACCCTGTGCCATATATCATACATTTTTCACATGCAATCTCGATCTTTGAGGAATTACTGGAGAATGATATTACTACTCCATTTTATGGATGAGAGAAATGAGGCCTAGAAATGTTGAGTGACCAAGATTATATGGTTGGTTATTAAATCATTGTACTGGGATTTAAATCGATGTCTTCTAACCCTAAGTCCTGGGCTTTTAGCTAAAATAATTTTCTTCTGTTACTCATGCATGCTCCAGTGATTTCAGACAATCTTCTACAACCATATCTTTACTGAGTTTAATAAGTAACTTCCTGCAGCTACAAAGTGCACGTGTGTACATGTACATGCACACACTTTTTTTTTTTTTTTTTTGGCTGCACCCATAGCATGTGGATTCCTGGGCTAGGGATCAAATGCAAGCCACAGCAGTGACCCAAGCCAATGCAGTAACAATGCCAGATCCTTAACCTGCTGCACCACAAGAGAACTCCCATACTCTTTTAAAGGTACGTTTTTTTCTTTTTTAAAAAAGATTTTTATTTTTTCCATTATAGTTCATTTACAATGTTCTGTCAATTTCTACTGCACAGCAAAGTGACCCAGTCTTACATATATATATACATATATTTTTTTTTCTCACATTATCCTCCATTATGTTCCAACACAAGCGACTTGATATAGTTCCCTGTGCTATACAGCAGGATCTCACTGTATATCTCCACCAAATGCAATAGTATGCATCTATTTTTTTTCTTATGCCAACATAGAAATTTAGAAAACATAAAAAAGCATAAGATGCTAAAATTATCGTTAATTCCAATAAGAAATATGTACTACTAAATAACTTTTAGTTACTAATTAGAACTTTCACTGTTTTCTTTTTGCTCTTTTTGCTTAGGCTGATATAGGTGATATTTCTAAAATGGGAATCCTGAAGAATTAGAAAGAGGGGATAAAGAGGGAAAAGGTACACAAGCTAGAGAATTAGCTCTCAAATTCATAAAGAAGAAACTTGGGTGAGGTGGGGGTGGAGAGAGAATGGAGAGAGGGTAATTTCCAGAACCTCTTTTTTGCCCAAGGAGTACTAGGAAGTTAATAAATCTTAGTTCATCTGTCATCTCTATGTTCTGCTAATGACAAGATTAAATTGAAGCTACACTCTCCTGAGTGCTTATCATTTGCAAATGCAGTACTAAGAGCTTTACTCACATTATCTCTTCTTATCCCTGCAGCAACCTTGAGTAGGATATTATTATATCCAACTTAGAGAAGAAATTTAGGCTTAAGGAGGTTTTAAAAACTTGCAAGGTTCCACATCTGGTGAGTGGAGAAAAAAGGATTCAAAAAAGCAAATCTGTCTGGCCATGGAGGCAGGGTTCTTTCTCTTTGCTAGGCTGCCTCCTCTCGCTGAAGAAAACCACGTGTGGAAAGTATGTAATTCAGGAAAGCAGTGCTGAAGGAGATCTTGGGATCTCTGACAGGGAACACTTTTTCATGGTTACTAGCTCCAACTTCCTTTTCTTTTCCATTTGTAGGAGTAGGTTAATATTTGGCTTTGGAAATATGGTTACAAGCTTGAGTCATAGGTGCTTTATATTCGATTCCACTAAAAAATATAGCATGACAAGGAATGCACGTGAGATGATCAATATGTGCCTGACACATCGTAGACTCTCTATAATGTGCTGGGAGTTTCCTAGTGGCCTAATGGTTAAGGATTCAGCATTGTCACTGCAGTGGTTTTGGTTTGATCCCTGGCCCAGGAACTTCTGTATGCCATGGATGCAGCCAAAAAAAAAGTGTGCTGAATTCATGACCAGATGAAGGGGACTCCAGCAAACTGGAGCAACTTGAATAATAGCTGAGCCAAACTCCTACTGAAGTTTATCACTTCTTTATTTAGAATAACTGAATCTCAACAGATGTTGGCTGACAGAAATTACTACTCCCTTCCACCTTTCTTAAAATCAGACCACTGCTCTTGGAAAAAAAGAAGAATATTAGAGTTTGAAATAGTGTGATTACAAATTATCACATTTTGGCTCAAATTTAAAGTAAATAAATATATTCCTTTGGTTTTGACAAATGGTTTGAAAGCACAGTCTTTGGCTTTGAGTTTAAGTTGAAGGAAGGAGCTATTGTGGAAAAATAAATAATACTTTAGGTATATTTTCCCAGCTAGCCCTCTTAGTTGGGAATATTCTACTTATCTGTGGAAACATGCTCTCCCAGTGAAGCTCCATGCAAACCATTCTTTTTTTAGGCCTTTATTAGTCTAATCACTCACAGACATTTTTAAGTATAATTGTTGTGTAATAGTCTGTATTTATTTTTATGATAGATGTTTCAGAGCTACTGTTCTCTGGGGTTTTCACATAAAGGAAGATACTTATCTCACTGGAATTTAAACCACACTACAATTAAAATCAAATGCAATCAATAAAATATTAATGCAAGTAGGTTTGAAGATCAACCTCTTAAAGGTTAGGTCCATATCTATCATTCTTCAACTTTCTGAAGGTCAATATATAGCAGAGTCAGTGAGTTAACCAGCAAATCAGAAACATAATACCTGTCTAATTGTGGGTCTATTAATTATTCCTTAGGTAAAGCACATGACTTGATTAGAGTTTATGCTGCCTCTTCCTTTTAAAACCTGCTGCCAAACTGGGTTGCTACTTTAAAGTCTGAGATTATTGAGCTATACACACACATACACACATACATTTTTTTTTTTTGCATTTTTTAGGGCTGTACCTGTGGCATATGAAAGTTCCCAGGCTAGGGGTCAAATAGGAGCAGGAGCAGGATCTGAGCTGCGTCTGTGACCCACACCACAGCTCACAGCAATGCCGGATCCTTAACCCACTGAGCAAGGCCAGGGATTAGACCTGTATCTTCGTGGATACTAGTCAGGTTTGTAACTCACTGAGCCACAGTGGGAATGCTTTTGAACTATATATATATACATATATTTGTCTTATCTAGGGCTGCACCCCCTGCATATGGAGGTTCCCAGGCTAGGGGTCTAACAGGAGCTGCTGTAGCTGCCAGCCTTCGCCACAGCCACAGCAACGCAGGATCCAAGCCGCATCTGTAACCTATACCACAGCTCACGGCAACGCCGGATCCTTAACCCACTGAGCAAGGCCAGGGATCGAACCCGCAACGTCATGGTTCCTAGTCCTATTCGTTAACCACTGAGCCACGACGGGAACTCCTGAACAATATTTTTAATGCTAGATATCAGTGTAATTCCATAGGGAGTAGACAGACTCATAGGATATTAAAGAAATGGGGCTATGCAGATTCCATCTCACTCTCTCTTTTAGAGAAGGGGATACTAAAAATCAGTGACAAGAATTGAGTTGCCAAGTCACACAGTTGGTCGTGAAGCCAGACCTGGAACTCTTAGTTCCCAGGCCCTTGCTCTACCAAACACAAGCCACTGAATTTTAAGATCCCAACCCAGGATCTGGTTTGGCAGATACTGTGGGTAATTTGCCTTGCAACTTGCAGGCCCGGCCTGTGTTCATTGTTTTCTAAGCAGACTTAAGTAGGAATGAAGTAGATGAAGGCATAAGGGAGCAACAGAAGCTTGCACTAACTGAAAATGCAATCCCACAGTGGGAGGTGCCATGGGGACTGGGGGGCCATCTCTTTCCCACTCAGAAGTGAGTGGAAGGGACTAGCACCAACTTTAATATCATGAAAAGTATCACCTCCTCTAAGTACCAAGTAGATGGCTGGAAACTCCTTGGAGTTCCTGCCAAGCAGAATGGCTTACTGAAAAATACTGCTATCTCAATTGTCAGGATGGTGTTTTATGTTGGCAGAAGTAGTCAAAAATCAGCAATGAATTTCCCCCCTCATTTTCCATTGTGATTTGCTCTGTGAGTCTGCTTTAATTGCTCATTTTACCTCATGCTCAGTAACAAAAAGATTTTAAGCTTTGGTCATGGGTGTGACTCCAGCAGCACTTTAAAAGGCGAAGGCAAAGTTTTTGAACTGAGGTTTTACTCTGTGTCTAACTGTATAAGCTTAGAGTATAAAATCAAACATAAACAAAACTATAAATGGAAAAAGCTATTCATTTCAGTTCTTAAAACATTCACTTTCAGAGTCCCCTGGGAGCCTAGTGGGTTAAGAATTAGACATGGTCACTGCTGTGGTGCAGGTTCAATCCCTGGCCCTCACTGGGCATTTAGAAAAAGTTCAAGATGCTGGAATAAGTTTGGCAGGAGTATCAAAACTACATCAATTCACTGTCAAAATATAGCTACTTTGTGAAACTAATCACAGCATTTGCCTTTCAACTCTGCCAAAAAAATAATTTTGATTTAATGACATTTTCCAATTTGATTGCTAGAAAAAGTTCTTCTGCAATAACCACATCAAGTTGACCACTTGAATCTGCATTCCTGCTCTTTTTCAGTCCCTCATTACCTTTTCATGTCTGAACAAGTTACCCAGAGTCATGAGTAGAGAGAAGAGTCGGTTCCTTCCACAAGATGTGTCTCAGCTTTTCACAGCACCAGAAAAGGAATGTTCCTGTGTATCCTTTGCATGTCTATAAATTGAGTTTACTGATTTGCTGTGTAATAAACTGTTAGAGCTGGCAGAAGCCTTGGACAAATACAACTCAGTGTTTCCCAGGTTGAGGGATGTGTACCATTGGTGTTTACAAGATAATTTTAGGAAGCATATCAATATTGAAAGACACAGTAAGAAAGGCCACTGCATTTCAGGGGTTTTAAGGCTTTTAATTATATTAAGAAGGAAGTCTCAGGCTGGTTCTGATGAAGAACTATAGAACAGTTTTTTTCTTCCTTAAGAAATAGAAGGAAGGACTCAGGCTCGTCATCAGCAGACAACAATGTGGAGCCAGAATTTAATAATACTGTATGGTCTTCATTAAATTAATTTTTTCTATTCCACTTCATTAAAATAATTTTTTTCTATTTATGGCAGGGACATGAAACTTCCTTTTAATACACATATGTTTAAATTAAAAATAAGTTAAAGACAAAAACTATTACCGTAGTGATATTTGAGCAGTAGTCCAAATCTTAAATAAAGGCTGTAGTCACTTTTATGGTAAAAATCCTGAAGCTTCTGTGGGAGCTGGAGATCAACTCTTTCACTGGACAGATAAGAAACCCAAAGTCTTCAGAGGGCAAAAAAATCCCAAAGTCAGGACTGCAGTTCACAGGCTACTCATTCAAGTGGATATCACCTCTTCATTTGAATCATTTCCAAAAAAGGACTACATTGAATCATTTTCCTCAAAATGGCCTTTCCCCTATCACTTTGTGAACAATATACATTAAGTTTGAACTTGAAAAACAATAAAACATATTTATTCACTCCATGACTAGATAAGGTCACTGAAGAGGAACTATAAATATTAGGAAAATTAAAGTAGATTAATGAGGCATGAGTTAGTTAAAAAGACAAGTGGGGGGAAAATTCCTCAGTATAAAACTTTAAATTCAAAACTGAACAAGTAGTTTTTCTTTTTTTTTCTCTCTCTTTTGAGGCTGGTTTTCCTAAGGAAATCAAAATGTTTTTTATTTTGTTTTAAATTTACAAGTCTTGAATACTTGGAAACACAGCAAGATTCATTTTCTAAGCAATAATTTTTTTAAAACATGTACAAGCTTTCACTGAAATACAAAACTAAATGCTACCAGGACAAGGGAAAATTTAGGAGGACATTATGTGTTTTGCAATTTTTTTTTTAATCTTTTTTAGGGCTGCACCCACAGCATATGGAGGTTCCCAGGCTAGGGGTCCAATCAGAGCTGTAGCTTCCGGCCGACACCACAGTCATAGTAACGTGGGATCTGAGCTGCATCTGCGACCTACAGCACAACTCATGGCAACGCTGGATCCTTAACCTACTGAGCGAGGCCAGGGATTGAACCTGCTTCCTCATGGATGCTAGTCAGGTTCATTAAGTGCCGAGCCACAGTGGGAACTCCTGTCTTGCAAATCCTATAAAACATAATTAAACTTGCAGCCTGAGAAAAGAATCAAGAGGTTTCTGTGAGATCCAAGGCTCCTAACAAAAAGTATTTCCGCAAGGTCTGAGCAGAATGTAGGCACAACCTTCTACTGACAAGAGACTTGTGGCCTTTGAAGGTACTGGCCACTCAGCTGAGTACATATTCTGCAGGACAAAGAACAAAATTTCAGAATGACAATGTCACTGGACTAGTGACTTTTTAAAAGCTTAAATAAAAGGCTTTCTTTTATCATCTTGTCCACCTATTTTGTAAACTGACATCTGTCTCTCTCATTGGGGGAGTAGAAAAAGAAGAGGTAGGCAGCAGGGTCAAGCTGGTTAGTCCATCAACTGGGTATTATGATCTATACTGCATATGGAAAGAGGTAAAACAGAGTATGCATTTAATATGCTTAAAAATTCCAGCCAGGTGGGAACTAATTCCTTAACTTCACTCTATCTTGGTTTTTTATTCAAACAATGGGACTAATAAGCATCTGTGTCACTGAGCTGTCTGAAGGAATAACTAAGAGCCAGTAATGAAGTATTAAGTCCAAGGTTTGAAGTGGTAAATAATTAGGCTGATTCTCTTCATGTCTAAATAACATCCAGATTGTGAATGAGGGGCAGAGGAAATTCACTACCTCCCATATTGAAGATTCCTGTTTTCAGATCCTTGATACTCTCTTCCTCCTGATCCTGAGCACTCAGGTGAATAGCCATTAGGGGGGTTTTAGTCTCTGGGAAATTCCAAGGAGCCTTATTTCCTGCACACCACAGACTCAGTGAAAGGGAGGCTGCTGGGCACAGCTCACCAGGGAAGCAGGAGTCTGCTATGTCCTCTTAGATTTTCTTCTAAGGATTCATGAGTAGACTTGTTTCCGATGTGGAATATCTGAGGAAAGCAGAAATGACAACCATGGGAAGCTGGGGAATCACTTGTGAGCCACTGTCACAAGGGCCTGAACTCATCTTTACAGCTCCTTGACTCACACGTGAGATGCCCATTCACCCCAGAATACCCTGCACCACACCCTGCACCCCACACTGTGCAGGAGTCTATCTCAGGTGCCCCATCTTTATAACTCTCTCCTGTGATCGCCCTTGAAGAGAAAGAGGAGGGTAGATGGAAGCAACACTATTTGTGTGTGAAGTTGCCTTTTAACAATGCATGTCAGTATGAGTCAGTTTAGTTTCTGTGACCCACAAATGGCTTTTCTATCTTCGCTTTTGCTTAGAAGGTTCATCTGCTTTATATGTCCTGAAAATCTCCCGATTCAGCAGTGAGCAATCAGACACAAAGAGTTCTTTACTGATGTACCAGCACCAAGTCATGTCACAGTTGCGTTGTAATTGGAAGAGACTCCATTACTCAGCATTCCATTTAGACCTTTCTACTACAATGCAATTCCCAGTAGCATCCTCTGTCTTAGTGGTCACCCTTTCCAAGTTAGCTCAGTTCTGCCTATCCTCATCATTTGTGAAGGATGTTCCATTGGTCCCATTTAAAGATGAAGCAACTGAGTCTCCATATTTCATTTTATTGCACTTTGCTTTATTGTTCATCATATTGTCTTTTTTGTTTTGGGTTTTTTTTTGTTTTGTTTTTATAATGATTTTTATTTTTTCCATTATAGCTGGTTTACAGTGTTCTGTCAATTTTCTACTGTGCAGCAAGGTGACCCAGTTACACATACACGTATACATTCTTTTTTCTCACATTATTATGCTCTATCATAAGTGACTAGATATAGTTCCCAGTGCTGTACAGCAGGATCTCATTGCTTATCCATTCCAAATGATAATAGTTTGCATCTATTAACCCCAAATTCCCAATCCAACCCACTCTTTTTTGTTTTTGTTTGTTTTGCAAATTGAATGTCTGTGACAACCCAGAATAAAGCAAGGCTATCAGCACCATTTTTCCAACAGCATTTGTGCTTCTGTCACATTTTGGTAGTTCTCACAATATTTTAAACTTTTTCATTATTACTATATTTGTTACGGTGATCTATGATCAATGATCTTTCATGTTACTATTACAATTGTTTCAGGGCATCACAAATCACACCCCTATGAGACAGCAAACTTGATTGTTGTGTGTGTTCCGACTGCTCCACTGACCCACCATTCCCCAGTCTCCCTCACCTGGGGCTTCCCTATTGCCTGAGACACAGCAGTATTGGAATTACATCAATTAAGAAGCCTACGATGGCCTCTAAGTGTTCATTTGAAAGGAAGAGTCACACATCTCTCATTTTAAATCAAAAGCTAGAAATAGCTTAGTGAGGAAGGCATGTCAAAAGCTGAGAGAGGACAAAAGCTAGGCCTCTTGTACCGGTCAGCCAAGTTGTAAATGCGAAGGGGAAGTTCTTGAAGGAAATTAAAAGTGCTACTCCATTGAACACATGAATGATAAGAAAACAGCCTTATTGCTGATGTAGAAAAAGTTTTAATGGTCTGGAGAGAAGATCAAACCAGTCACAACATTCCAAAAGCCAGAACTTAACCCAGAGCAAGGCCCTAACTCTAATTCTGTGAAGGCTGAGACAGGTGTGGAAGCTGCAGAAGAAAAGTGTGCAGCTAGCAAAGGCTGGCTCATGAGGTTGAAGGAAGGAAGCCATGACCGTAACACCAAAACGCGAGATGAAGCAGCAAGTGCTGATGTAAAAGATGAAGCAAGTTATCCAGAAGATCGAGCTAAGATCATTAATAATTGTGGCTACTCTAAAAAACAGATTTTCAATGCAGACAAAACAGGCTTCTTTTGGAAGCAGATGCCATCTAGGACCTTCATAGCTAGAGAGGAAAAGTCAGTGCTTGGCTTTAAAGTATGGGTTGACTTTTGAACTATGGGCTAAATGCACCTGGTGATGTTAAGGTTAAGTCAATGCTCGTTTACTATTCTGAAAACCCTAGGACCCTTAAGAATTATGCTAAACCTACTCTGTCTATGCTCTATAAATGGCACAACAAAACCTGATGACAGCATATCTGTTTACAATATGGTTTACTGAATATTTTAAGCCTATTGTTGAGACCTACAGCTCAAAAAACAAGATTGCTTTTAAAAATTACTGCTCATTGACAATGCACCTGGCAACCTATGAGATATGCTGGAGGTGTGTGTACAAGATTAATGTTGTTTTCATAGTTGCAAACACAGTATCCATTCTGCAGTCCATAGATCAGGATTAATTTCAACTTTCAAGTCTTGTTAATTAAGAAATACATTTTGTAAGGCTATAGCTATCATAGATAGTGATTCCTCTAATGGATCTGGGCAAAGTAAATTGAAAATTTTCTGAAAAGAATTCACCATTCTAGATACCATTAAGAAGAACATTCATGATTCAAGGGAAGAAATCAAAATAACATTAACAGGAGTTTGGAAGAAACTGATTCCATCCCTCAGGGATGACTTTGAGGGGTTCAAGACTTCAGCAGAGGAAGAACTGCAGGCGTGGTGGAAATGGCAAGAGAACTAGAATTAGAAGCCGAGCCTAAAGACATGACTGCATTGCTGTAATCTTCTGATACAATGTTAACAGCTGAGGGGTTGCTTCTTACCGATAAGCAAAGAAAGCAGATGAAATAAATACATTCCTGGTGAAGATGCTGTGAAGATTACCGAAACGACAACAAAGTACTTAGAATATTTTATAACTTAGTAGCTAAAGCAGTGACAGGGTTTGAGAGGACTGACTCAGTTCTGAAAGAAGTTCTACTGGGGGGTAATGTGCTATCAAACAGCATTTCATGCTCCAGAAAAGTTGCTTGTGAAATCAAGAGTCAACAAGGCAAAATTCTCCATTGTCTTATTTTAAGAAGTTGTTACAGCTGGCCCACCCTTCTACAGCTACCACCCTGACCAGTTAGCACCCATCAACATCGAGGCAAGATTCTGTACCAGCAAAAAGATTATGTATGACTTATAGATGGGCAGCATCTTTTAGCAATAAGACAGTTTTTAATTAAGGTATGTACATTATTCTTTGTACATAATACAATTGCACAGGTGATAGACAACTGTTTAAACATAACTCTAACATGCACTGAGAAACCAAAATATCTCTAACTCACTTTGTTGAAAGACTTTATTGCAGTGGTGTGGAACCGAACCCGCAATATCTTCAGGATTTGCCTGTACCTTAGCTGATGGAGGAGAAGGCAGCTGAGTACGCTATATAAAGTGCTGATTCTTTTCAAGAAAGAAAAAAATCACTTACTTTTGATGCCGGGGTTTCTGACTCAGTGGACACCCATCTTCCATGTCAGTCCTCTGTAAATGGCCTCCGGCTTGGTTCTTCTCGGCAAATACAGGTCATGTTACTTAGTTGAATTGAAGTCACCTGGATTTTTTCTATTACCGCCCCCACCACTGTCAATAGCACACATACCTTTGCCCTTTAACCAATCACAGAATTTACTTGTTCTTTATTATCCTTTAAGTACTTTAGAGAGTTTAAATAATTCTTTAAAGCACTGTCATTTGCAACTTTAATAATTCATTGGTAAAAAATTAAAAATTTGTAGTGAGATACCCTAAATGGAAAATATTATTTGATCTTTTGGTTTCAACATATTTGCCTGAGGAAATGACTAGGAGCTTAAACTCTGTTCTAATGTTGTCCCCTCGGATATATAATTTTCAAAGAAAAAGTGAAGACCTTGCAATTGTTTGGCACTTGGTGTTGCCAAGCAGATGCCTTTACCTTTTATATGTTTTTCTCTTCTTTATTAGTGCTACAGCAGATAATTATAATCAAGTAGCCCAGGACCATGAGAATTAAATTATCTTGAATAATAATGTGTTTGATTTTTGCCCACTCTGAAAGGACAAGGATATAAGGCCAAAAGGGACATTTTTCTTTCTTTCATCCCTCTTTGATGAGTGGTTTCTTTAATAATAATAAAGAAATATCAAATTTTAAGGCGACTTTCTTTTTCATGACTTAATTCTACATTCCATTTTAGGGAGAGGGAGTCAAATTCTGAGAGATAACTAATGCATTCATTAATTATTGACATTGAACATAATGTTTGCTGAGTATCTAATATATCTAATCAGACACTCTACTCAGTGTTATGTAGACATGTAGATAAATGTAGATGAACAAGACACAGGCCTTAGAATTTGACCAAGGAGAAATGAGGGTAAGAAATTAATTACAGGCAGGTGTTTTAATGACAAAGCTGGGAAAGATTTCACAGAGGAAATCTCATTGCATACAGTCCCAGAAGACTGTTTACTGTCTTCAAGGAGGCAAGAACATCCCACAAAGAAGGAATAATTATGCACAAGTATAGAAATACATAAGTTGAAAATTTTAAGTTCGGTAAGTAAATACCTCAAAAACTCAAATTTGAAGTCAAAGTTCATCAAATTATTTTTCTCCCCTCCAGTACTTTAAGAAGTCTAATTTGTTAAGATAGTGATGTTATTTTAATCCGATGCATTGTTTAATCACTTCAATGATCAGACTTAAATAGTCTTTTCACAGTATCCCTCCTCCACCACCTCTGGTGGACCAGAAAGGTACCAGCAGAGAAGTGAACTGACATCAGGAGCCCTACTTGGTGACAGACTTGTCACTTTCTCCAAAACACAGATGTTCATGAAAGAGCTATTATAAAACCGCATGGAATTGGTAATAACACCTAAGCTTAGTGGGTCTAAAGAGTGGAGTTCAGAGAAGGTTTTTAAATTCATTTAACCTCATATATCTGAGGCAGGGAGACAAGGATGTGAATGTGGAGGCCTGAGTTCTTTTGCAAATGATTGTGCAGGGTAGTGAGGTCGTCACAGACGTGCCCTTTCTATCAGGAGACATACTGGCATGGTGTGAGGTGGCTGTACATTTCTAAAAAGCATTAGGATTATGTTTTTACTTTCCTTATGATAATAATTTTACATTTAGGCAATTAAGCATCACTGCACAGCAAATCATCTACTTTTGAAACCTTCATGAATTTAAGATGATTCCATGAATTAGACTCTTAGGTACTGAGCATAAAAAAAAAAAAAAGTCATAATTCCTTCCCTTAATCTACCACTGTGAGACTGGGAAGAATATGGTAATATGCTGAAAGATAGTCTTTATAGACTTCAGGAACCATCGTCACTTTGGGGTAATACTACAGCAATGGGAATGGTTAAAGCTCAAGGTTAAGTGAAATCATTCCAGTGGAAATTATACACCATGTAGGTATTTGACACTTACCTCCTTAAGAATGGGTAAACTTTTTTTCTCACAGGTTATAGTAACCTGGACATCTTCAGTAGTCTGGAAATCTTAGGATGCCACAGAAGTGGGTGTCCAAGAACATGAACAGAAAAATATTTCAATCTTCAGGACACTTGGGTAAAGCCAAAAATCTACTGCCTACTCTTTCTTCTCCAGCCATACCCTTCAAAATAATTAATCAGAATTAGTGCTCTCTTTAATAAGGAAATAATGAGCTGACTCTAATTTTGCTATATATCATAATTAGTAGGTGTGCAAAAACAAAGAGGATGGCCATTGCCACTGATTAGCCTACCTCATAAGCTATACATAGGATTGCCATGGAATTCCAGGAATTCTTGGATTACATATTGAGAACCACTATCCCACTGTACTTTAGTTCACTGTACTTTATGCTGGTATCTTCTTGGAGAGTGTATGTCTGGGATATACAGATGGAAAGTTCATGGTTCTAATAAGGCCAGAAATGGAAACTTTAAGTGTGCAACTTTCAGGAAATCATCAGAAAAACTTCAGGCTGTTACATTCACATTTGACTCACCAGATTGCCTGGGAATGATTTCCTTCAGAGCAAGTTTTGGTGTTTTGGTATTTTGGTTTTTTTTTTTTTTTTGAAAGTTTAACAAGTTTCCTTTTTCATCTGTGATATTCAGCATTCCAGCTATATCTTCACACTTTTATCAGAGATGCTTAATCTTTTATGGTTTGCTTTTCAAGAAGCCTGAAATGAGGTTGGCTTTTCTATGACTTTGACTGGTAAATAAATACTCAATTGAGGTAAAGTCCACCTCATTTTAAATTTGCATTTTTCTCAGAGAATGCATATTTACCAGTCTCTAGTCCCCAATTTTTGTCATCACTGCAATAGTCTCTGGCTGGGCACAGAAGTAAACCACATGCGCGCACGTGCACACACACACACACACACACACACACACACACACACACACTCACCATCATGCACATCCTCCCCACCATGATATAAAATTTAGGAGTTTGTCACTCTAATTGCGACTGGTTGAAATTCTGATTTCAAAAAATAATGAAACAAATTGAGAAACCCTTAGGTTTTACTTCATCAAGAACTCAGCAAGAGAAATGAGCTTAATCTAAAAAATGGTGGTGATATGGACTAGATTTCCTATCCAGCAGGGAGATTTATAGCATGAATACGATACCAAGAAATTAAGCAATGGGTACTGTGTGTGATTTTTTTTTTTAAGGTGGGAAAATGCTCTACAGGACTCCTGGGCCATTATTTCAACTTCTTATATAAATATGGTTTAGTTCACCATCACCTTTTCCAATTGTGTTTATGTTCAGCTCCAAAGTACAGCCTCTGCTTCATTGTTTGAAATGCTACAAGCTGAACAAGGATTTTCACTAAAAACTGTATTATTTACAGTGTCAAGAAGTGATGGTAGGAATATAGGCATCTTTTGTTATTTGTAACTAGACATAACTCAAAGAGGTGCCCCGTTAGCTCTGGCTTAGCTTTTGAACAAAGCCAGTTAAAATATTATATTTCAGAGTCTTCATGAACTTTCTATATTATAATTATAATAATTATGTAGATAAAATATTATATTTTTATTTCTAAAAATATAATTTGCATACCTAAATAGATTAGGAATTAAATCACAGTTTCTGACTAAAAAGCTGTTTTATTTTTCAGGTCTGTTACAGAATGACTAAACATTTGGAAACATACCTATAGCTTTGAAAGTAGTTTTATACTCAGAAAACTGTAAAATATTTTAACTGCATTGAATATGATATAGTGGTTAAGAGCAAAGACTCTAAGAAAACTCAAACTTTGAGTTTGAATCCTAGTTTCATGAATTAATTATCTCTGTGACCTCGGAGAGTTGCCAGACCTCTCTAAGCCAGTTTCCTCACATGGAAAATCGGGACAGTAACAGATCCTATCTCAGAGATTTTTTGCAAAGATGAAATTATTAAATTTTTGTTAGCAAGAACAATGAAATAAAAATGTTTACTCTTGCTAATATGGCTTTTCATAATCATAAACAGGAGTTCAAGAAGGAATAAAATAAGAAATATGAACGGTATGGCACAACCAAATAGAAGAAAGCCTTTGCAGATGCTAAGCTGTGAAGGACACCTTTACATCTTTGCTCTACTCCAGGAACCAGGATATTATCTGTAAATACTATTGAGTATTCCTGATTCAGGCATCTTTCCTTGGTAATATCTGAAGACAAAGTTTTTAAATACTTAAAAGATCATCAAGAAGCTAATCAAGAATAATTTGTGCTGAATGAACTGACCTTCTGTATTTATTGTCCAGGCTTCTCTAGTCTTCAAAGTTGATACATTTGTCACTTTATTTTTTCTCCTTTCCATGTTTAGCTATTGACCTGTTTCATCATTCTTCCTGATCTGATTTAGTTCAAATTTGGATCATCATCATTCTTCTTTGTCAACTACCCTTTGCTGCTCTTTCTACCTCTCACCCAATTCCACCTTTTCCAAACTCAAAATTAATTTTTTAAAGGAAAATACACTATCTCACTTCACCTGGTTGCTTATATCCAGCTGTCTTGCTTCTAACCACATAAAAGACATATTAGGTGTCAGTGCAGTGAATGATGGTCAATGTTCTGCCAGTTCTCAGTGGTTAATCCTAGTTAATTCATCACTAGCATCTCTATGTCAAAGTAGCAAAGGATGATTTTGTAGTACAATATAGTTGTTTAAAGATATTGGTCTGGGAGTTCCCGTTGTGGCTCAGTGGTTAACGAATCCGACTAAGAACCATGAGGTTGCGGGTTTGATCCCTGTCCTGGCTCAGTGGGTTAAGGATCCGGCGTTGCTGTGAGCTGTGGTGTAGGTCGCAGACGTGGCTCGGATCCCACGTTGCTGTGGCTGTGGCGAAGGCCGGCGGCTACAGCTCCTGTTATACCCCTAGCCTGGGAACCTCAACATGCCACGGGTGCGGCCCTAGATAAGGCAAAAAGAAAAAAAAAATACAGATATTGGTCTGGTCTTAGAGCTTGAAGTCATAGGTTCGAAGAAAAGACTCCATATATCTTTGGATCTGAACTGGTGATCTAGACATGAGGTCTAGCACCTGCTAAATACCCCTAATTCTAACCCATGAAGTGGTTACTCACTACTTGAAAACAGAAGTTAAGGAAGAGAAAAAGGACACACTGAAAATCAAGCTTGAACTAAGGACATTTAGAAAGTCACGACTTGCCCAACCAGGCTTTAGCAGGAAGACCTGTTTATTGAATCCGCAATATCAGAATTCCTTCTCAGAAGACACTGTTTAAAAAAAAAAAATCCTTGGAGTTCCCATTGTGGTGCCCTGGAAATGAATCTGACTGGGAACCATGAGGTTGCAGGTTCAATCCCTGGCCTTGCTCAGTGGGTTAAGGATACGACATAGCCATGAACTGTGGTGTAGGTCGCAGATGCAACTCAGATCCGGCATTGCTGCAGCTGTGGTATAGGCTGACAGTTGTAGTTCCCATTCAGCCCCTAGCCTGGGAACTTCCATAGTAATAATTCATGTCCTCCTTCGTTTCTTTGTCCTTTTTTCACTGAAATTCAGGCAAAGTAGCACGGAGAGCAGAGTAAGGCAGCATGGTAGAAACTCTAGATTAGGTGATAGGCTCAGGGTGTGGCTCCAAGGTCTGTTACTTGGGAGAGTCATTTCTCTCCCTGAATTTCACCATCTATTTGCAGGAGAAGGTAATAATATGTACTTCACAGAAATGTTCTGTAGATTAGACGAAACCTCCATATGTTGCCATAATAATTTTAGACCTTAGTTTTCTTTACTATCAATTAATAATTTTGAAATTACAGATATGAACAATTAAGGCCCCCAAACCAAATTAGGTATATGATTTCCTTGACTTTTTGTCCCAGAAATTCATAATCTGCATGTTTTCTGAGATATGGTATGTGGTGTGCACAGGGCTTGAACATTAGAATATGAGAGGTCTGAAGACAAACTCTGGTTAAGGCACTTTGAATTCACTTATTAGTCAGTGCTAGTCAAGTTTCTGACCCTTGGATTTCCTATCTGTACTGTGGGGCTTTACGACACTGATCTTGCAGAGTTGCGGAAAGGATTAATGATAATATATGATGAACACTGGAGCTGGAACGTCAATCATTAACTTGGGAAATAGCATAATGAATAGCTCACAGTAAACGATCATTATATTATAGGATATTTTTTGGCTTTTGCTTTTTTTATACCCTCTTATTATCATCCATAACATGGAGTTATTTTTGTTAGTAATTGCCTTATAGGTCTTCAAGCACTGTTCTTAATGAATAGGAAGTCCTGAAAGAATGGACCTTGAAAAGATGAGTCATTATGATGGATAAATCATTAAATGGCTCAAAAATTCTTTTGTGTTCAGATATCCTAACTAGAAATTCTTTAGAAGCTCAAGTTTCTGAGGAATGTAAACACTAGTAAGATGTGTTTAGTACCTTCGGGAAGCTTACAGTTTAGTAGAAGGCATTTCTTTTTACTAGTATCTGTGTCTAACCAAATGTTGTCTTTGTGTGGTGACCAGGCTGTGAAGTAAGAAACGGGAAAATGCTTTCAGAGATGAGACAGAAATCTTTGAAGTCATCCTTCTGTCCAAGGGGATGAGTGAAGAGGAACTGGGCTGGGGGGAGGGGTGGGAATTAATGTATTCTATATGTCAGTCACAGTATTATGCAATTCTCAGTCACTGTTTTGGTTAATCCTAAAAGCAATCCTACGAGATGGGTTGCAAAATGCTGATTTAGTGGTTGAAAATAGTTGGTATCTAGAGAAGTGAAATAACCCTAAGATCACACACCAAATGAGCACTGGATCTAGAATGTTAACCATTAACTCGGGAAATGGAGTTGAATGTGGGTTTTGCTCAATTTAATAGAAAAAAAATTTAATCTGAGTATCCCACCTTCTCCAAAAAGTTCTTGTTTTCCCTTCTAGATTTTCTCTTTCCCTTTTCTGTTGGGCCCAATAACGAGTTCAACTCTGGATTTTGGCACCCTCTGATCAGGGCGATTTGCATCCTTCTGTGCATGTAACCCAGAGGGCTTATTGTATTTTTAACCTACATACCCACAGCAATAATAACCGAAAGCTATTTCAGATGTGCTAGTATTTAGCATTCACACGAAAGGAAACTCACCCATCTACATTAATTTAATTGCAGAAACATAGAAAACACCATAATTAAGATATATGACACAAACATTTATCCTTTTATTTAACAAATACTAGTGACTATTGCTCCCACACTCTCAATAAGTCACAAAACTTTCAAAAGCAGTTTTAGGTAGTCAGTATAGTCAGCCAGAAGTACCAGATTAACATGGCTTAGCAGAAAGGATATTTTCCTTTTATGTATCAACAAATCTGAGGATACTCCAGGATAGGTAAAGAAGAGGATGGAGGGGTGAAGAGATTGGGAGTCTATCTTTCTCTTGTTTTTCTCTTCCTTCCTTCCTCTTTCTGCCTTCCTTTCTTCCTTCTCTTTCTTTCTCTAGTTCTTTCTTTCTTTTCCTTTCCTTTCCTTTCCTTCCTGCTAAAACACTTAACATGAGATCTATCCTCATAACTAAGGATCTGCTGTACAACTGAGTCTTTCAAAAAAAATTTCTGGGAAGCCCCTGCTACCTACTTCACCTTCTCTTTGGGCAGAACCTATCACCTGGTTACTTCTAGGAGCAAGAAGAGCTATGCTGTGGTTTGGATTATAAAAACTGGAAGAAAAAGAAAAATATTATCAGAGAAGCAGAAAGAGGTCTCTTTAGAATATCAAGAATTTTAGTTTTCCAGCCTCATAATAGAGGAAAGCAAGAGAGAAAAAGGCTGCAAATGGCTTTGAGGAAGCTCTCAGCTTATTCACAATGTTGGGCACAGGGCTTTGGATCATGTTTGATGCCACAAAGGGCATTCTGGTCCTACACTTACTAAGAGAGTTTCATTCAAGTTTCTTGACCTCTGTCAGGTATAGCTGCTCTGTTAATAAAACAGAGATAATCATAGTGCTGATTTTAAAGTATTCTTATGACCATTTTATAAGATGGTGAATGAAAACAAAAAGTGCTTAACCTCACGCCTGGCACCTAGTAAACTTTAACAAATATAAGTAACTAAAAAAATATAATCACTGATATTATAAAGCATAGCACTCACACTTCTTGATTAGAGCGAGCCTTTTTACATGATCTGCATATTGCCTTTACTTTCTTGTTTTGTTTCGTTATTTTTTGTCCTAGGAATACCCTTCCTGAGGCCAGGATGTGTCCTCTGGCAAGGTACCCATGACACAGACCACAGTGGACACCGACTCAGACACTGAGGGAAGGTCCCACGACAGCTGAACATGGACAGCAAACAGCTGATCACTGAGCCCCTCAGTACAGAGCTGCTAAGCTCTCCTCTCAAGCAGACAGTGGCTGGTGCAGCCTTGAAACACTGCGAGATGCCATGCCAATTCCTGGCAAGGTCTTTATTGTTGAAACTCTTGCATGATGACATCTTTATTCATGTGAAAATACAGGATGAATTTCAACTATATGATATTGTTTATGTTCATCAGAAATGTTATTTGTCTTTACCAAGACTGGTTTCAATGAACTGGCTATGTAATGGATATTAAATAAACATGGAATTTTACATGTTCATAATATTTGGTTTCTTGTTGTGATTTTGATGAACTACACTTTCAAGCACTGTCAGTTCATCCTTATTTACAAACGAAACATTTGCTTGTAGCAGAGTGATGTAGTGCCTTGCTTTATTTTAAGATAAGTCAACTATTCTATTCAATGTTTAATGTGAAACTGACTCAAAAATGTTCTTTTAGGCCACATTTACATTTCTCTCTGTGTAGCATGTATTATACTATTTTAACTTAATGCTGCGAACTATATAAACCAAAGACATTCTAATTCTGTTTTTAATGTACTTTTCCAAGATAAATAATTTATAACATACTAATAAATGTAAGGAGCTCATATTAAAAGACTTATATTATACGGCCTATTGAAATTGATCTATGGAAACTGACTCTCTTAAAAGTAATTTTATGAAATTATTTTGTATAAAATTGACTTTCTTATATGAATTCTTGACAACAAATATAAAACAAAAAGAACTTGAAATCTCCCTCTTTGCCCTTTTACACATTGAAGAGAAGTAAGTAATCGAATACTTTCTAACTTCATGATTTGGGTTTCTTATTTTTTTTTTTTTCAAAAAAGAAACCAGCTGGATAGTAAACATTACAGTTGCACATATCAGCTCTAGCTACCTATTTAAATAAAAATCCTTTTCAAAGTACACCTAGTCTTATGACATCTTTAAATTGATAGAGTTTTATTTAAGGATTAATTGGGAAATGTTTTCATCTTGCCATTTCTTGGGAAGAAAAAAAATTTTTTTTTTGGAAGACTGAAAATAAGTAGTCATAAGCCTGTGTTCCTTCATTCTGAAGGCTCGCTTCATAACAGGCACCTTGTAAGCACTCACATGAATCACACAGATCAGAAAAGCTATGATAGGGCAAACACATATTCCAAGTATTAAGGTTCCTTTAACCTTGAAAGGGCTTATTTAACATGGGTGCTCATTGCATATTGACCACTTAATATTATCACATACATATCAGTTCTTCTTTTTTTTTTTTTTGGTCTTTTGTCATTTTTTAGGGCCACACCTGTGGCATGTGGAGGCTCTCAGGCTAGGGGTCCAATTGGAGCTGTAGCCACCGTCCTACGCCCCAGCCATAGCAATGCAGGATCCCAGCAGCGTCTGCAATGTACACCACAGCTCACGGCAACGCCGGATTCTTAACCCAATGAGCAAGGCCTGGAATCGAACCCACAACCTCATGGTTCCTTGTCGGATTCGTTTCCGCTGAGCCATGACGGGAACTCCCTTATCAGTGTTTTTGATGCTGTGTCTTTGCAGGGAGGCACCAGGTAAATGTCGGGGGAAGGGAAAGCTGATTAGCTTTCAGAGAGGGTTTCAAATAACAGGGTGATGGTGTCAGGTCTTTAGTTCTGAAGTTGGGGTGGTGTTACAGAGAAAAGAGAAGGGAAAAGGGAACCGAGGAACCTGAAAAGGAGTGGAAGTCTATAGGAATTTCAGTGACAAAATGCTGATTCTCATAGCCATACTTCAGAGAATCCTAGCACCAGCTTGCAAGGGACAGCAAGATTATTTTAAAAAGTTAGAACTTGAGAGTCATAAAAAATGGCTTTCTATATCACTTCTTGGATTAGACTACTTTTGTGGGTGACTAACCTCATCCATTCCTAGGATTCTTTCCATTTGACTGGTTTCATTTTTCAGGCAGTGACCTTTCCCTGACCTCAGCCCCAAACTCCGGGTCACCTTGCTGTAGCCTTGGTGTGGTGCTGAATAGAGAGCTTACCAGATTGTTGGCACCGGATAAGTGGTACTGAGCACAATCGTCCTCTTTCATGAGCAGGAGGGAAGTTGCCTTTCCTAGGGTTCAGAGATCTGGGCTGACTTACGCCTCCTTTTCATTTTGTTGTCCAGTAATTTTCCCTCTGGCCAGAGCTGCAAACTGGTTGCCTTGCAGGAAGGTGACACGCACCACTGATGCAAGAAGAAAAAAAAAAAAAGACTATTGGCATCAGCACAACATTCAACGGTACTTTCAGACAGTTTTACTGTATGGTAAAATAGGTCAATTATTTGCCCCAAATAATTAAAAAGTTTCATTGCTTAAACTTAATCTCATACGTTTGCATTTCTATGTTGTTATCTAATTATACTCCTCTTCTGAGTGGAATCATTATCTGAATACCTAACTTTGCCCGTTTACCAATCCACCTCCCAAGTTATCTTAGGAAAAGATCTTCCTCTTCCTCAAAATGCAAACAATCTGTATATCTCAAGTTTTTAAATAGTGGAAAAATAATTGTTTGATTATAGCTCTGTAAGAGACTCTAAATAACCTCAATCATCAGCCTCCATGTTGCCACCCAGCCATGGCCCCACAGACAGGATGGTCACTGCTGATGTTCTAGAGTGTTTTTTAGGAAGAAACCTAATGCTTCACTGTAGCCCTTGAAGCTTAGCATGGATCCTAATGTTAAGCATCAAGGGCTACAGTGAAGGGCAGATTCTGAGATGTCACATTGAAAGGCAAGGCCAGTGTCCCAGCCTATTTTGCAAATATCAGTATGGCAATACTGAATTTTCTAGACACCTCTCTATATACTGTATTTTCTCCCATTCTAGGGATGTCAGAACTAAAGAAGGACGAAAAAGAAGAAAAATAAGAAGAATCTCACTAGCTAACGGAAAACATCAAGCTAATTTCTTAACTGGGCATCCAACTTTGTCAGTTCTTGGAAAAATAGTGCTTCAAGTTATTTTTCAAATGAATAGACTCATGTCTTATGTTTGGACATTTAATTAGGCTTAAGGGGGAAAAAAGATGGAAGTTTTTAATGCCATTTTGTTATACAAAATAGTCTTGAATGTTTCCACCATATTAGGTAATTCTCTATCAAATATACTTGTGATTCCAAGTGGCCTGGTCTCCGCGCCACAGCGCAAACCCATCAGTCAAGGCTCGCTCCGCGTAGAGCATTGTGCCCTGTGCGCTCTAAAGCAATCAAACGAGTTCTTCAAAGAATACATCTAGAATGTTACTTCGTTAAACATCTCCTTGGCATTCATTCTATTTTCCACTTTGAATTGCTGCATTTAGTTTTGTAATGACCTTCTATAGCAAGGAGGTTTTATTAACTCTTTGATCTTCTAGCTTTGGGACGAAAACAAAGAAAATATAAATGAGCACTTTGTACACTGTCTTACAGAGGAGACCAGAGGGAAAAAAAAGGGAAATATGTTTTCATCAAATGGATTGGTCTGTGTGGAGACTTTCAGCCCTTCCTGTTCTTTTCTCCCTTTAAGCAAAATGCTTATCAGTTTTGTGCATGTGTTTGTTTTAAAGTTGTCTGAATAACTAGATCTTTGTTTCTCCTCTCTCTAGCACCCATAGCTGAGGTGAAGGTCAGATATCTCTTTGCAGATTTTCTTTTTAAGGCATTCTCCATCCTTGGTTTTCTCTAATCCGAAGTGCCATTTTTGGGAAAACTGCCACAGTCTTTATTGGATAGAGGCAGCCCTGCTCTGTTTCCAAGTGCTCCTTTGTGTGTGTCACCATGACGGGGGTGGGGGGAGGGCATCTGCGGTCAGGTGGTTGCCTAATACAGTGATGGGAAAGATTGAGAACCTTGCCTCTGAACCGCCTCTGTACTTCAGTGTGACTGTCTATATATTCTGGAATGAAATCTCAGAATGTATTTATCTTGCTCTTCGAGCCCTAAACTCACAATATCATTAATTTACAGGTGAGACACTGCCTTTCACGTTGGCTGGCAGTACTTTCATTTTTTGTCACCCCTTGGTTTGCTGCCTTTTACATACCCTTATTTATCTGATTCTATGTTTTTAGTCTTTTTCACAATGTTGGGAGCAAAACTGTTGGGAAAATATTATAAAATCCCAGCATTTTATGATAAAATTAAATCCAAAGTGTGGAGATAGTTACTAACTAGAACAACCTATTTTCTTTTCCCAGTCTTCTAGTCAGCCATTTATTATATGACACACACTTTCTTTAGCATCTTGAAATTTGAAACCCTTGTTTGTTGTTAAATCTAAAGCAACTTGAACTTTAGGGATTTTCTGGGTTTGCTCAGTTGAGACTCCAGAATAACAGGTGGTCTAGCTGGATGCTGATAATATTATCTGGTCCTTTTGTAGGACCTTAGGTTTATTGGAAATGAGAAGCCACTTTTTTAGTCTCAAAATGGTTTCACTTTGTTTTGGTTAAGTTTTTTTTTTCACCTGATGTTATATTACTGGTGTGCTAAAAGTGACAAGCTGTATAATTCACCAGCCTTACTTTAGAGATGAAAAAATAAATAAATAGAGTGATAATTTATCTAGGTACTTTGCCCAGGTAAAACAGACCCATTATTAGAACCCACACCTTTTAATTTCCTGTCTGCTTGATCAACTATTGAAATGGGAGATATTCAGCTTTTCATTCTTGGTGTTTTCTCAAATAAGGTCTTGTCCGTAAGAGGAGTGCCAACCAGCTTCATCAAGCCTTTTCGCATCTTCACTTAGATCTTTTTTGTTGTTTCCTTTTCAGAGAATATTTGTTCAACATCTTAGCAATTCTTTATATTGTTTTATGTTGTCTCATCATACTTCAAATCATAATTTCCCTAAGATGAAAACTTGGCTATAGTCTAGTATATGTTCTAAAAATACCTTGCAACAATATTGCTAACAATAAATTCCTGAAAACTGTGAGACTGCTTCTATTGGGAAATTTGTATTCATGGATAAATTACCAACTTTGAAAGACTATCAGTTTGACAGTTGTGATCAGAACATAATCTAAATTTACATACACATCAGGAATATTTCTTAACATTCTACTGAAAAAACTTTTCATAACAAACCAAATAAGAGAGCAATCAATATTTACATATATGTAAGGTTCTAACTTTGGGTACAGGAGTTGTCTTGTGGCTCAGTGGGTTAAGAATCTGGCATTGTCACTGCAGTGGCTTGGGTCACTGCTGTGGCACAAGTTCGATCCCTGGCCTGGGAACTTCCACATGCTGTGGATGTGGCCAAAAAATAAAAATACCAAAGTACAAAGTGAGATGACAAACAAAGACAATAACTTAGAGTAATTATTAAATTAAAATTACACATACACACACACACATGAAATGCTGAAATTTGAGATCTTGAAATATTAACTGTTTTAAATGGTTCCAGAGAGATTGGAAAAGATTGGGGGGAGGATCAAATTACTTACAAAATTCTATTCTATTTTTACATTTTGGTAGTCCTAAAAAAATAATTCAAAAGAATATTACACTTATTCAGAGGCTAATAGCATTTTAAACCTATTTGATATTTTACACTTTCAAAAATCTTAAACTGCATAATCATACAATAATATTGTGGTGGGCGTACTATTAAACAGCTCAAGAGAAGGCCCTTTATCATGGACAATTATTTATTTAGATTTTTCATCCATGTGACTAGGTCAGAGGGTAAATTTGTTTTTCTAGTTTGCAAAATTGTGGGGGAGAAGAATTTAAGGATCAAGGACTCTTGTGAAAAGTTCTCGTTGCCTTGATGCTTGTAGAGAGAAAATGTAAGGGGCTCTTGATTAAAAATGGTAAATTAATTGCATGCACTTATCTCTTCTCCTTCCACAACCTCTGCTAAAATGATAATAAAAGAATAACAAATGTATTTGCCTATAAGAAAAGAAAATGAGAGAGAAAAAAATGGTGAACATGGGCTTTCAACAACTGTTTGGAAGAAGTATAAGGAGATCAGAGGAACACAGCTAGGAGATGTGCCAAAGAGTCCTGAGAGACTGAATGCAGAAGGCTGAAGTGCAGGGCTGAAAACCAGAGGAGGGTTAGAAAGTTTGACAGACAAGGTGAACTCCAAGATCTCTTCCCTCCTTTCACATACACAACACACACACACACACACACACATACACACAACCCTTCACGCTCTCCCCAGGAGACAGGAGGTTCTTCTACAAAGAAAATGAACTGTACTGGCTCTGGTTTCAAGGATTCTATGCATAGTAGAGACTGAAGCTAACATACAGGACTGAAATGAATCAAGTCAAATACCAAATACTAAAACCTCTATCCCCTTCTCTGGCTCTGCTCTCAAAACATTTGCAACCAGGAACATGCCTACCTAGGCAGAAGAATTCAAGAAAGCTCTAAAGAAATTGGATAATCCCCAAGGAAAAACCTGCACAAACTGAAATGTGGAGTTCCCCCAAGAAAATGCTGGTTTAGCAGGCAAAATCCCCCTATAATGAGGTCTGATCATCAGTAAGCTCTCACAGTGCATCTGGAGCTTTCACTCAGCTTTATAACGTTCAATTCTTTAAAATATGAGTGAGCAATTAAGGATCACTAGACACATAAACAAAGTCTTCTACATGAAAGACAGAGATAAAAATAATACAGAGGGAAAGATGGTGGCCCAAAGATCAGAGAAAAAAATCAAAATTATTATAGTCAGTATCCTCAGATATATGAGAAAAAATTATGTCCACAAAACAAGAACAGAATGTTATGAAAAAGGAACAATAACTTTTGAATATGAAAAACATAGTCATAGCCTTAATTTAAAATTCAACAGAGATCCAAAAAGATAAAAGTTAAGAAAATTATTCATAAAGTAGAGAAGTCAAAGATTGGAAACTAAGAGAGAAAAGATATGATCAAAGAATTATCATCTACTTCAATATAATGAATACACAAAAAAAATATTCCCTTTATAACTGCATTCATAAGCTAATGATAGATATCCCACGTGGCGGGTGATGTGGCTCTCACGAATTTTTCAATGAGAGAAAACGCCACAGCTCATAGGAAAGGGTCTTCAGAGAGTTGAGAAATGGCCAAGCTCACTACATGTCAAATTCAGTTTGGTCCAAACTTGAATAAACACAACTTTCTGTGGGTTCAAAGATTCCAGACTGACCAAAGTCACTCCTAGTACTAAGCATTCTAGGAAGGGTAGCCAGGCAACAAAAGAAACTATTACAGGGATTGGGTCAGCTACATGGTCCCGGAGTCACCAATGACCGTTAATGAAATACACAAAATTCTAGGGCTTCATCCATTCATCCACTGATTCTTCAAACATATAGTTACCACCATCCTTTCCTCTTCAATGTGCCTTAAAGCATTTTGTCTTTAATGCATAAAATAACAAATAAATGCAGTTAATTGTCCTTGTAACTATTTTTGGTCCTTCTGTACTCTCTCTGCTGCATTTTGTCTCCATCTCATGCCCTCCCAGCTCTGCTGGAAAAAAAGTCACATTATAAGCCCCTCTGATATAGCACTGCCCGTATAGTATATTCATCCCAAAAATATCTGGTATCAGTTTGTATACATAGTGTGGCAAATGTGCTGCTAACCAAATATTCTTCTTGTACACGAAATAGGATTGTATTTCCTCTTCTTTGAAATTAGGCATGGCCGTGTAATTTCTTGGTCAATGGAATTTGAGTAAAAGTGAATATAAATTTCTATAGTTTTTCCTTCTGCCATGGTGACTGGAAATATTCCAGTTGCTTTTCTTCCTTCCTTCCTTCCTTCCTTCCTTCCTTCCTTCCTCCCTCCCTCCCTCTCTCCCTTCCTTCCTTTCTTTGTTGCCACACCTGCAGTATATGGAAGTTCCCAGGCTAGGAGTCAAATTGGAGCTGTAGCTGCCAGCCTGTGCCACAGCTACAGCAATGCAGGATCCAAGCGGCATCTATGACCTACACCACAGCTCGAGGCAATGCTGGATCCTTAATCCACTGGGCAAGGCCAGGGATCAAGGATCCTGGATACTAGTCAAGTTTGTTACCGCTGAGCCAGACAGGAACTCCTCCAATTGTTTTTCTATTGAACTGAAGTGAGGATGATACAGACAAAATTCCAAGTCAACCCATGGATAAGCAGAATGAGAAAGAAATAATCTTTGTTTTATAAAATCTTAAGATTTGGGGGTGGGGGTTGTTTATATTACAAAATCTATTCTGACGGAGACAAATATTAATATAAAATATATATAGTTTTTTCTCTTTGCCAGTCAGCCAATACACATGATGACTGCCATTTTAAGCTTTCAGCCAGTGAACATTCATATATTATTCTGTGTTTGCTTTAATGGTACTTCCCTGTGATGTTTCTGGTCCCACTGGTAGTTTGTTTCTGCTGATGAATTTTGACTAATATTGACAGACCAAATGTTGAAAATTGTTGTTCTGGAGGTTTCACCTAAATTTCCTATCAGGCTAGATGTTAAGATGTAAACCTTCAAGGAAATGGAGGAAGCAGAGGCTGAAGGTCAACATGCAGAGACTGGCGGAAACATTTGACACGCTGAAGGGCAAGCATCACTGCAAACTAGAAGATGTTATTAACTGTAAGAACAGTAGTTGGAAGAAACCATGGCCAAGGACAGGTTTCTTGAAGGAAAAATCTTTTCAGAAGGAAAAAGCTATAGAAATTTATATTTACTTTTACTCAAATTCCATTGACCAAGAAGTCGCATGGCCATGCCTAATTTCAAAGAAGAGGAAATACAATCCTATTTTGTGTACAAGAAGAATATTTGGTTAACAGCACATTTGCCTTGGACGGCCAAGGCCAAGGACAGAAACCATGGCCACGATGCAGGTATTTTAAAGACAGAGAATGTTAGTTATCTCTTGCTGTGTAACACATTTCCACAACTTAGTAAGAATTCAGAAGTGGCTTGGATGGTGGTTTTGGCTCAGGGTCTTTCAAGTCTGAAGAGTTACTTTGAACATGGATCTCATCATAGGGCTTCCTGAGTGTCTGTACAACACAACACCTAACTTCTTCCAGAGCAAGTGATATAAGAGAACAGGATAGAAGCGTCAATGTTCAGACCTAGACTTGGAAGTTACATTGTCATTTCCACAATACTGGCATACCTCATTTTATTGTGCATCACTTTATTGCACTTTGCAGACACTGCTTTTGCAAACTGAAGGTTTGTGGCAACCCTGCGTTGTCGAATGATATTTAGCATTTTTTGGCAATGAAGTGTTTGTAAATTAAGGTATATATATTTTTTTACACATAATGCTATTGCACACTTAACACACTATCACATAGTGTCAATATAACTTTTATATGCATTGGGAAACAAAAAAATCTGTGCAACTCACTCTATTGACATATTTGATTTATTGTGGTGTGTCTGGAACCCAACCTACAATAACTTGGAGGTATGCCTATATCCTGTTCACTACATGAGTCAACTCTATTCATCATGTGAGGAATTGACATAAGTGCATAAACATCAAGAAACAAGGATCATTGCAGGCTATCCTGGGGGGCTGGTTACCACAGTGGGACCCCTTGTCAAAGTGTAACTCAGGGATTTTACCTCCAAAGGCAGTTCTGCTCTAACGGCCTTACTGTTTATTGACTTAGTGTTTCCATTCTAGAAACATAATCTATCCCATCCCATCTACATGTATCAAATGGGAGATAATGAATAAACATATTTAAATGATACAGAAAAAGATGGATCAAGATATCTCATGAGCTATCAGGATATTCTACCCCAATATTCCATTTATTATCTGCATAAAATTGAAAATAATTGAAAAGACTGAACTTTTGACATCTCAAACCTTTCTTAAGTATACTGTTTCTCTGTCATGTAAATATCAAGATATATTAACCAAGAAAAGTAAAATTGTAATTTTTCTAAAAGTAAAATCTGAAAAAAATTAAGAAGAACAATAATTTACACTGCATAGTACTTACTGTCAGCTGCAACTGTACACTTTTGGAATAATTATTTTCTCAGGTTATTCCCTGAAGATTGATAATTATCATCTTGATTTCGCTCCTTTTCTTATGCCTTTAAAACTGGAAATATTTCTTGATTTTAATTGTAACGCTAACTTCAATATATACTTTAAGATCTCTCATTTGAAGAAAAGTTTAAAGCTTTTATTATTCTACTAGAATGACAAATATAATGAAGTATTTCAATCACAAATGTTTATGAAGGCATTATTTCTACCTGTGTTTTAAACTGAATTAACATTTTAAAATTCATATTTATTTCTCTTTTATAAAAAAGCTGAAGAAAATGTCTAGCATGATGGTGACAAGAACGTAACCATCTAAATGGCACCTACATCATTCCTTTCTTCTCTGCAACCAGAAATATACTTTCTTGGTTGTCCTAGTTTAATGATGGGCCTAATTTCAAAAGTCATTTTTTTCTTTTGTTTCTGTTTGGTTTGTTTATAATCTGGAGTGTGTTTCGCCATAGAAATAATGTTGAGCATAGTAGTGAGTTAACTGAATCAGTCCTCAGTAGCCTTCTTAAGCATAGAATTCCTCAATTTAGTATCCCCCAGCTACAGAATCAAATCCTCTTGTGTGGGAAAACCCAAAGATGGGGTTTGATGGAAGGATGTGTTACAGCTTCTTGTGGCCTAATTGAAGAAAAAAAATATTGTCTTAAGCTTTTTTCCTTTTCTTTGTTTCTTAGTGACCTTGATATATCTGCTTTTCTTCCTACTACTGTTCCCTTTGCCTCTCCCTAGAGTTTATCTCCTTCTTTGTTTCATAAAAGACATAGAACTTAATTTCTTAAATAATAATAATAAAATAACAATACTCATAATAAGAACAACAACCAAATAATAAATAGTTAACATTTATTGAGTGCTACTACAAATTAGATGCTGGTCCAAGAATTCATTTAACCCTACAACAATCCTAGATGTAAGGCATTATATTATCCCCATTTTATAGGTGAGATGACTGAGAAATACAGAAGAGGAACAACCTGCTTAGAATATGGAATTAGAAGGTACTGGGATAAGAATTTAAATTTAAGCAGTTTGACTCTGGATCTTAACTCTTATTAACAATGAGAAAGGAAGGGAGGTGGGAAGGAAGGAAGGGAGGAAGGGAGGAAGGAAGGAAGAGAGGAAGGAAAAGAAGGAAGGAAAGGGAGGGAGAGAGGGAGGGAGGGATGAAGGAAGGGAGAGAGGAAGGAAAAGAAGGAAGGAAAGGGAGGGAGAGAGGGAGGGAGGGAGGAAGGAAGGGAGAAAGATGGAAGGGAGGGAAGAAAGAAAGGAAGGAAGGAGGGAGAGAGGGAGGGGAAGGGGGATGGGAGGGGGAGAGGAAGAAAGAAAGAAGATGGATAGATAGATATAAAGATAGATAAACACAAATTTACCTTTACTAAAATTAAAAACAGATGGAGATAAAACCATATATATATTCAGCAGTGATAAGAAAAGCCAAGCTTCAGAGGACACCAATAATTTGTACATCTCATCTCCATTTCAAGGGAAAAAAAAACCCTAACTTTTGGGAACTGAGGCAGTAACTCTGGGTAGACAAAGAAAGAAAGAAATGCACTCTGACAGTGGGTTCTGGCCTAGGCACAAAAGGCACAGCAATTTGTTGGAGAGACTGAAGAGAGTGACCCTGCCTTCTCCTTTCATGGTGGGACCACTTGGTCCCCATTGAACTTAACTCCAAAGCAGCCCTCAATAAGCACAGCAAGGATGAAAAGGGGGCTTTGGGGTTCTGAGCTTGCTGGGCTGTGGGGGGAGCTCAGTGTCAGGATACATTTAGGTTGGCAACGTGAGGAGCAAAGAAAAGTTTAGGAAGATAGAAAAACACCAAGTGGCACTTATTTCCTTTTATCCTTTCAAAAACTAATTGACAAAACGTATAGAGTGAAATTTGTAGGTGTAATGTTTTACATAGAATTTAACACAGTGAAAATTCCTGTAGTCGTTCAATCCTAATGTATTACTTCATTTCTTTAATCCAGTGCAGATGGCTGGGAACGGGATCAAACATCACAGACACCTCTCAAGAAAGTCACAAGAGGCTAGGAGACTAAGTTGTTCTCAGTCCGAGAAACTAGAAATCCTTCTCCATTGTGCATTCTTACATCCTGGCCAAGAAAATAGATACAATTCCCCACTAGGAACTGAACACGGTCACCTTGGCCCAGGTTGTCAAGATCTAAAACAGTCACAGACACTTGTCTACAGAAAGATGACAATATTGCTATTAAAGATATCTAGCATTTCTTTAAAAAGTCAAGACATAGTAACATGTGGAGATTTAATGAATATTGAACAAATATGAGATGGCAACTTGGTTTGTCAGTGCCAGCTAAATACTTTTGTTAAAAGAAAAAGGATTGAATGAGCAAATAAATAATCAGTCCAATAGACAAGTAGTCAATTGACTTCATCTAGCTAGACAGTAAGGAGGTACCTGTAACTGGGAATAAAATCCAGGAGCTCCCGTCGAGGGTCAGTGGGTTAAGGACCTGATGTTGTCTCTCTAAGGATGTGGATTCAATCCCTGGTCTCAGCTCAGTGAGTTAAGTAGCTGGTGTTGCTGCTAGCTGTGGTGTAGGTCACAGATGCGGCTGGGATCCGGTATTGCTGTATCTGCGGTGTAGGCGGACTTGCAGCTCTGATTTGACCTCTAGCCTGGGACTTTCACATGCTGCAGGTGCAACCGCAAAAAGAAAAAAACAAAATCCCAGATGGCAGCCCACTGGGCACAGATAGGAACAGGGCACATCTTCAAGGAAGGAGGTGTTGAGGTTGGCCATTGTGGGGGAAGTTAGATATTCATAACAAAGACGGAAGTCTTTATTTTAGACAAACATTGCAGTGAGAGTCTGGAATTTGGAGATTGACTGCTGACTCTGAAATGAACGGTTTTGTGACCTTGGGAAGATCGTTTTTCTTCCCTGGGTCTGATTTCCCCTACAAGGTTAGGCAGTTGGAAAAAAAATCAACAATGGAGATCCTACAATGCCTGAAACATTTACTATTAGGCCCTCTGCAGAAAAAAATTGCCAACTCTTAATATAAAATGTCTTATAGGATTACTGTGCCTTGAAACACATGTAAGGAAATAATAGAAACAAGATTACTCTAGTTCTTTCCCCCTTTATCATTTTATTCATGCATTAAATGAATGTTTACTGAGTTTCCATTTGTGTTAGGTGCTATCCTAGGCCTTGGGATCAGTCATACCTTCCGCCCTCAAACTGCTTACAGTCAAATAGAAAGACCTCTTTAAAAAGTGCAAACAAGTACTTTATACTATATAGTAGTGATCTGGTAGGGTTCAGGGGTGTGTAGAACATGCCTTTTGGTGTAAAAGCTTAGCCTACACACCTTTGCTGAGAATTGCCTGCTCTTGGCCTTGTGTTAGGGTTGTAGCTGCAAAGACAAGCACGACAGACAGGATCCCATAAGCCCTCACAGAGCTTATAACCTAATGAGGGATACAGACATGCTTATAATGACAATAAAATGTGGCAAACATTTGTGACAGAAAAGCATCAAGGACAGATTTCGGACAAAACACATAGGAAAGGCACATTACTCAGATTCTGAGGGTCAGGGAAGTTATCTAGGACTTCCAGGACTAGGTTACCTCTAAATTAGAAAGCTGAGGATCAGTAGGAAGAAACTGAACAGAGACAGCAAGATGGCAGGGCTTGGGGCTCAGAAGAAGTATTCCAGGTGGAAGGAATGGCAGGTGCAGATACTCTCATTAGCTTCCTTCTGCTTAACACTCCTGGCTTCTTCCTGCAGGGAGCCTGAACTTTTACACAGACCCATTCATTAACCCAGGAATCCAACAGGGGGAGTAGCTGAGGTCGGGGAGAGATGATGGGTTCCATTTTGAACATGTTGAATTTAAACTGTCTGTGGACAACTGTTTTGTCAAGAAGATGGTTAACTATTTGGGCCTGAAATTCTGAAGACTGGTCTGGACTACAGAAGAGATTTGAGAATAACCAAGGTTGATGGTGAGTAAAAGCCTAAAAATGCATGAGGTTGCATGGGTAGTGAATGTTAAGTGAAAGCAAACAAAAAGCCCCCAAACCCAGGATATAACCACAAGAGCAAATTAATGCAGAAAAAGAATCAGAGGGAAAATGTTTAAAATGTGAAGGAAAATCAGGAGTGCAAAGTCACAGACGCCAAGGTGAGAAAAATTTCAGTGAAGAGGGTTGGTCAGCTGTGTCAGAAGCTGCTAAGTTGGTCAAGTAAGGTGAGGGCTCAAGGTGTCTTCTGGATTTAGTGCAAAGGAAGCTTTGGTCACCTTGATGAGGACAATTTTGAGAATTTGTGGGAACAAAAGCCAGATGGCAATAGTTACAGTCAGCAGCCCTGAGGTGAGAGCAGAAGCCACAAGTTCATGTGCCACTAGGGGAAACGACAGAACAGAAGCGAGCACATTTTTCAACCTCGGGATGAATTCAGGAAACACAGAATTGTTAAAAGGTTATTTTTTGATTCAAGATGAAAGTAACTTAACTGAATTCCATCGAGGATAATATGAATTCCTACCATTTAGGTTATCCGCTTTGTTGAACAAAAAATTGTCAATGAGAAAACTGAATCTTTTCTTGGAGTCATTAAATTATTACACACTTGGCACATTTGTTAAGGAACAACACAGAGGCAATTTTCTAATTTTTTAACCTTTACATTTGTATAACACTTCACAGTTCAAACATATTTGTTCATTCTCAAAATCACATCCCCAGGAAAGCATTGTTATTACCATTTTCTCCGTCTTACACATGAGGAACCTGAAGTCCAGAGGGTTTGAAGTGACCTTTCCTAAGTCACTCAGCCCCTCCCAGTGGTATGGCTAGAATCATTCATTCAGTTCAAAGAAACAGTTGTCCAGTATTGATCATGTATCAGGACTTGTGACAAATGTTGGTTATGGAGATGAATGAGATGCCCCTTGTCACCACCAGCTCTCCCCACACTACGACCAAAGGACATCCTCTAGGACAGCAGTCGGAGGAGTAGTATTGGGCATGCGGGTGAGCCATATAAATGCAAGGGACCCCAATGCCTTATTTTCAGAGCACATTAACTCTTCCACCAAGGGATGGGCCTCGCTGGTTCCTCACATCCAAAGATGACAGCTTGTTCTAGCACTTAGCCCAAACTCCACATAGTGCTACCTTTTGGGTAGCTCATTATTGGTGTGGAGTAGGAAACAAGAGGCTCAAGACAGAAAGAACCTAGAAGCAGTTAAAAGAAAAAGAGACTGTGAAGGAGACTAAGAAACTGCCAGAGCTTTAGGAGGAAATATGGTATCGGTTCCCTTGGAAGGGAGATTGGTTCCAGGAGCAAATCCTCACCAGTGTCAAACATCACAAAGAACTTAAGTAAGAGGAAGTGTGAAATGTGTCCATTGGATTTTCCCAGTATGAGGTCACTGATGACCTTGCAAGGTAGTGTTCAAGTTGTTGACTGAACGAGGATGCCAGCCTGCATGCTGTTCATGAAATCATCCCCCAGAGAAGGAGATGCGTTTTTCTTAATTGAAATAAAGGCAGGAAATTTGTTTGTGAAGAAACTGGTGGCTTCAGAAGAGTGGAGGGGCAAAACCCAATTACAGTGCATTGAAGACTAAACAGGAGGAGAGAGGTACATTCTAGGGTCCAAGCTCGGTACGCCTAATGGGCAACTTTAAATTGCTATAAAGGGAGTTTCCTTGTAGCTTAGTGGAAATGAATCTGACTAGTACCCACAAAGATACGGGTTCCACCCCTGGCCTCGGTCAGTAGGTTGGGGATCCAGCATTGCTGTGAGCTGTGGTGTAGGTCACAGACATGGCTGAGATCCCACATTGCTGTGGCTGTGGCTGTGGCTGGCAGCTGTAGCTCTGATTCTACCCCTAGCCTGAGAACTTCCATATGCCGCAGGTGCAGCACTAAAAAGACATAAATAAATAGCCAAAAAAGAAGGATTTTCACCGTGGAGTAAAGTGGTGAATCAGAGGAGAGGCATCAGAAGAACAAATGGAAAGAAGAAAGAGGGAGGGAACTGCTGTGGGGTGTGGACAGTGGCTTTTCTTGCTCATTAAACCTAGCTCTTTATTCTGTTCATTCTTACTTTTGTAGAGTTCCACATAGTTTTGAAAGTTGTTTCACATTGCATTTGATCCTCAAAATACCTTGGGAGATAGGTAATACAGCACTCCTATCCCTCTTCCACACCAAGGATGCTAAATATGTGAAAAGTTCAATTTGAAGTATATTATAATGAGCCAAGGACAGATCTTACCTGCAAATTTAGGCACCCATCCTAGTACTGTCATTTAGGAGCAAGTTGCATCAAATCACTGACCTCCATGTGCACAACTGTTAAATGGAACATGTAATCTCTGCCTTACAGAGACTTGAGATGAGCTGTATAGCCACCTAGGATAGAGCAGAGGAGAGACAATCAACATCCATAAACTCGTTTTTTCTCCTCTTCACCTAGAACTCCTGCTTAGTTTATCTGACTCCAGGTTGATAGTTATAAAGTACATGGCTGCTATGGTTTTTTCTCCTCTTCACCTAGAACTCCTGCTTAGTTTATCTGACTCCAGGTTGATAGTTATAAAGTACATGGCTGCTATGGTTATTCACTCATTTACTCATTTTCAAATCTATGTATATTTGGTTTAATGAATATCCAAAGGGCCTTACTTTGTAGAAATTAAGTTCCTTACTGTTTTTGATATGGAATCCCTCCAATTGTGTTATTAGAATTGTGGAATACATCTTTAAAGTGACCAGTCTTGTTTCCTGCAGCTGTGCTAAGAGGGCTAATAGGGTTTTGTGGTTTTCAGGGGCTGGAGAAGGAAGAATACGTTCTTTTTGTGTTAAACTACAGTAATACCAAGATGTAAGAATTTTTTTCAGATTTTATGGCTGATATTTTATTGTGCATCACATGCAATTCTACTTGTATGGTTAGAGATCATATACATTGGGAAGAGGTTCAGGAAAAAAATCATTATGCATATAATCTAAGAAATTGTCATAATTTAAAAATCCTTATTCCCTAAATCCACCTCTGAATAGAGTTCTATCACGTCACAGTGTTCAGCCACCATTAAAGCTGTTGTAGCTGAACAGTTTCTGTTCCTTTTCCTGTTAAAATTTTCTAACTCCTTCCTTTCTACTAAAAATTGCAATATCATTTTAAAAACATATATGGGTTGATTCCTATTATCTTCCGTTGTCATTAGGACATTATAGGGATCCATAATGTTTTGCCAGTTTCACTTGAATTCAAAGCCCAACCCCAGTGCCTCAGTATTTGACGGGTTGCTAAGGAAGATTCTTGTACAAACTTTATTATTGAGAATAAAAACTTTAGCACAAAATAATTGTGCTGATTTTTCTAATACTATGATTTCATGGTAGAGCCGCAGCTCAGAGTTTAACAAAATCCAGTCCAGTCTTCATGTTTCTTTTAGAGAACTAGAACTAATTTAATGATTAATTCAATATTATATCAAGCTGTGCCAAACTGACAAAAGACACTTTTCCTAACTTCTGTAACCCTTCATTCCCAGGAGTGCCTTTATTCATAAAAACAAAATAAATGTTCCTTCCTTAGTTTTTCTTCCTTTACTAGGTACTCTTATTTGAAAAAAAGTTAGAATACCAAAGAATAAAAATTAATACTCTGACATGCTAGCACTACCCCCAAATAAAATTCCAGATCTCTAATTATTGGAGACTCATTAAGTAAGTTAAAGTATACCCATGTAATGGAATAGCATGCAGCCACTTAAGGGATGCAGTGGAAGAATATTTATTGAATTGGGAAATTGGTTATAGCACAAGTGATAAAAAAAGTAAAAGCAGAACAGATGATATGATTTAATGGTAATGATACACTAAGATTTTAACAGAGATTATATCTAGGTAGTCAGATTGATGATGACTTCGGTTTTTAAATTTCATTTCTCCTTTGCGCTCTTCTGCATTTTTAAAGTTATCTGCGGTTGCTATTTAGGAGTTTTGAAATAGATGTTATTAAGATCGCCTCTTAAAGAAAAGAAGTAAAAAATGAGTGCAGAGGCAACAGCTAGTACTTTGTCATTTGGCCGGATGCTGAGTTCATGCTCATCCGCCCTCTTCTGCCATGAACGTCCCCTTGGTGACAACTGAGAAAGGAGGACTGGCTGTGAGCCTGTCCCTGAAACATCCTTGGGTTTGATTGAGATTGCTTAACCTAGTGGAAGAAATTCATTTTCTGCTTATCATTATTTAGTTTTTCCCCAAATGTTAGGCTTAAATAGTTCCTGTTACTATTAAACGTATGCCAATCAAAACTGCTATGTGACTACTGGGTAAATAATAGTGCATAAAAAGTATATTTAAAAACCACTATCTTTACTTTAAAACCATGCTGTGTAAAGTATTTTGCAAAGGCAAAAAGCACTTCTAACTTATTTTGCCAACTAAGAGGAAAAGATCGTTCTGTTAACCTTTATCTTTACTCGATATTAAATCACCTGGTGCATTTGTCATTTCCCCTGAGTTTGGCATTTTCTGCACAACATTAATGCTGATTCTATCTGGTCACTTGACAAAAGGAAATCAGGTATCAACAGTCACTTCTGTGTTCCAGAGTGACTCTGGTACAAAAATATCTACGAAAAAGTGACAAATTCTTATAGCATATTTAAAACATATTTCATTTACTTAAGCATGCTGAACTTACAGTATAATTTTATTAAGATACAAGTTCTTCCACAGTTAGGTTGGCCAGAGAATAAAGTCTGGAACTTAAGAGTTTTCCCTTCATGTTAGGGTTCTGTTAAATTATCATAAATAGAGTGTTGGGGAAAATAGCCTAAACCTCTTGCTCTTTTTCTCTGACAGGTGTTTTTGGAAGACAATGAACAGGTAATTTAAATGATAATAAAAATAACCACTTGATAGGGGAAAAGTCTGTTGAAATAGTTCTAACTAAACTGGTTTGGATTACGTAATGATGGACATGATGATGTACTTTTCTTAGGAGACTGTTACTCTAGGAGTCAAGAGTCAGGCCAGCTTTACCCTAAATCGCTAGGGTGACCTTGAGAAAAACCCAGAAAGTCTATAGATTAAGGTTCCTTAGCCACACTTTACACAGTAATTTTGATCACGTGTTTAACCATTAAACTGAATATTTAAGCCCACAATGATGAAGGATTGGAAGATAATCTATCAGGCACATTCTAGCCCGAAATTCATTTAATTTTATGTATGCGTATATATGTTATCTGTAACATTCATAAATTTTAAACATAGTTATACTAGTAATGACAGCTTATATATTGTACTGCCCTATCTTCCTATTCGCAGCCAATTATCACCCAATCTAATGTTTCACTGTATATAAATTCATTTATTCTTTCATTCATTTCAAATATGTGATGATATAGCTATGAAATCAACGTTTGGTTATTTTGAATAACCTAAAATAGCAAATAATTTAAAAATCATTTCCACTTAATTTTGGAATCTATTGCATGCATTGTTTTTCCAGAAAATTTACCTTATAATTATGTTACGGGAGAGCAAAATGAGTTTCTATTCCAAATTCACACACTGAGTTCTGACTGCTGGGTGATGAGGAGAAACATCCACGGTTAACATTGGCCATGTTACCACGGATTAGGAACAGGAATTAGGACTGTTTGTGTGTGGGTCTTAAACTCTAAATTTGGTATCAACTCTTATGAGTCCAGGTCATTATCTACTATTTTATATCCTCATTTGGACCTTGTCAGGATTTCACTTTTCCTCTCACAAATGTTAGATACTGTGTGTTTTGCTTTTGGAGGCTTTGTTTTTCATTCTAGGAGTATTATCTTTTCTATTTCATGATAAAAAGTGAGAGATCCTTTTAAAAAGTGAACTCTTTCTAATGCTTACTGTATAAGACATTACTCTATAATTCTTTTCTCTTTATTTTTTTAACTGAGGTATGGTTGATTTACTATGTTGTGTTAAATTCTGATGCACGGCAAAGTGATTCAGTTATATATATGTCTGTCTATATATATACATATGTATATATATTTATTTATAATATTCTTTTCCATTTTGGTTTATTATAGGATACTGAATATAGTTCCTGTACTATACAGTAGGACCTTGTTGTTTATTCATTCTACATATACTAGCTTACATCTGCTAACCCCAACCCCCCACTCTATCCTTCCACCAACCCTCTCCCTCTTGGCAACCACATATCTGCTCTGAGTCTGTTTCTGTTCTGTAGATAGGTTCATTTATGTCATATTTTAGATCCCACATATGATATCATATGTATTTGTCTTTCTCTTTCTGACTTACTTCTCTTAGTATGATAATCTCTAGTTGCATCCATCTTGCTACAAATGGCATTATTTCATTCTTTTTTATGGCTGAGTAGTATTCCATTGCATATATGTACCACATCTTCTTTAGCCACTCATCTGCTGATGGACATTTAGGTTGTTTCCATGTCTTGGCTACTGTGAATAGCTGCAATGAACATAGGAGTGTGTGTATCTTTTTGAATTATAGTTTTGTCTGGATATATGCCCAGGAGTGGGATTGCTGGATCCTATGGTAATTCATAAGAATAATTCTTAATTTTCCCCTTAAACTTTACCATAATCTCAATTCAGTTCAGCCTCAACAAAGATTCTCTTAAAGGCTGCTCTTTTCACCTGGTAAATTTCTATTTCCTTGGTTATTATTGGCTGTCACAACTTAGAACTATCACTCTACCTACTCTACTCTTTGACAGCCTTTTACCACATCCTCAGACTTTTTTTTATTTTTAAAGAGTTTATCTCAAGTAACAACCCCAGGTTTTGATTTTGTGTGTTATGATACTTCGAAAACCAATTTCTCAGAGTTAGTACAATTATTTTGACCACTGAAATACTATTACCTGGGTTTATTAGGCTCTTTGTAGTTGAAACGTTAATTACTCCACAAGAGTTCAGCTTAATGTTACTTTTAGTAAAGATTATTAATTGCTAAATTTCTAAATACATTTATTTAAAACTTCTGGGGCTGCACTGGTTTATTTATAAATTCACTAATACCAACGAGTATTTACTATGGGACAAAGCTATTCCAGCTCCTATGAATACTGTGGTTAACATAGCAGATCAAGTGCCTGTTTTCATGGAGGATATTTCTCAGTTAGGAGTGTTGGATTCCTAAATAAAACATATCAGATAAAAAATCAAATAAACACATAAAATGAATGACTAAATTAAAAAAATCCTAAATCAAAAATATCAGACTGTGATAAAACTAAGAAGAAAAACAACAACAATAGAGTAATGGATAAAAAAAGTTTTCAGGTTTAAGATGTAGATTAAGTGGTCATGGAAGACATCTGAGAAGGTGGCATTTGAGTTGACCCCCAAATGACCAACCCCTATACCATCCCCCACCCATGTAAGCAACCAAATGTGGAGATTTGGGGCAAGAAAGGGAATCCAACTGCCCTAAGGAGGTATGAGCTTGGCATTTTCCCAGGGGGGTCCCTCTGGTTGGCACTCAGTGAGTGAGGGGCAGAGTGAAATGAATTGGGGTCTGGAAGGCAGGTGAGGGCCAAATCACAGAGAGAGTTTCGGACCGTGGAAGGAGACAGCCATGGGAAGCCATTCAAGAATTTTATTTAATGAAGGTCCACTCTAAAACAATCATATTTATAAAAGCCTATTCAAGTCCAACATCCATTCATGAAGTGGGTATAGAGGGAACATACCTTAACATAATAAAAGCCATTTATGACAAACCCACAGTAAATATAATACTCAACGTATTAGAAAAGCTGAAAGCCTTCCCACTAAAATCTGGAACAAGACAAGGATGCCCACTCTCACCACTGTTACTCAACATAGTATTAGAAGTCCTAGCTACAGCAATCAGACAAACAAAAGAAATAATAAGCATCCAAATACGAAGAGAAGAGGTAATACTGTCACTGTATGCAGATGACATTATACTATATATAAAAAACCCCAAGGACTCAACCCCAAAATCACTTGAACTGATTGACAAATTCAGCAAAGTAGCAGGATATAAGATTAACATTCAGAAATCAATTGCATTTCTGTATACTGATGATGAAATATTAGAAAAGGAATACAAAAATACAATACCTTTTAAAATTGTACCCCAAAAAATCAAATACCTGGGAATAAACCTGACCAAGGAGGTTAAAGACTTATACTATGAGAACTACGAAACTTTAATCAAGGAAATCAAAGAAGATACAAAGAAATGGGCCAGAAAAATTAATACTGTAAAAATGGCCATACTGTCCAAAGCGATCTATAGATTCAATGCAATCCCTATCAAATTACCCATGACATTCTTCACAGAACTAGAAAAAATAATCCAAAAATTTATATGGAACCACAAAAGACCCAGAATTGCCAAAGCAATTCTGAAGAACAAAAACCAAGCAGGAGGCATAACTCTCCCAGACTTCAGGCAATATTACAAAGCCTCAATAATCAAGACAGTGTGGTACTGGTACCGAAACACACATACAAACCAATGGAACAGAACAGAGAACCCAGAAATAAACCCAGACACCTACGGTCAATTAAGCTTTGACAAAGGAGACAAGAATATGAAATGGGAAAAACACAAGTCTTTTCAGTAAGTACTGCCGGGAAACCTGGACAGCTGCATGCAAATCAATGAAACTAGAACATACCCTCACACCATGCACAAAAATAAACTCAAAATGGCTTAAAGACTTAAATATAAGACAAGACACCATCAGACTCCTGGATGAGAACGTAGGCAAAATATTCTGACATCAACCTTACAAATGTTTTCTCAGGCCAGTCTTCCAAAGCAACAGAAATAAAAGCAAAAATAAACCAATGGGACCTAATCAAACTGGCAAGCTTTTGCACAGCAAAGGTAACCAAAAAGAAAACAAAAAAAAAAAACAACTTATATAATGGGAGAAAACAGTGTCAAGTGATGCAACTGACAAGGGCTTAATCTCTAAAATATACAAAAAACTTATACAAAGCAATAGCAAAAAAGCCAACAATCCAATTGAAAAATGGGCAAAAGACCTGAATAGACATTTCTCCAAAGAAGATACACAGATGGCCAACAAGCACATGAAAAAATGCTCAGCATCACTGATTATTAAAGAAATGCAAATTAAAACTTCTATGAGGTACCACTTCACACCAGTCAGAATGGCCATTATGAATAAGTCCATAAATAACTAATGCTGGATAGGGTGTGGAGAAAGGGGAACCTTCCTGCACTGCTGGTGGGAATGTAAGCTGGTACAACCACTATGGAAAAGAGTATGGAGGTACCTTAGAAAACTATACATAGAACTACCATATGACCCAGCAATCCCACTCTTGGGCATATATCTAGACAAAACTTTCCTTGAAAAAGACACATGCACGTGCATGTTCATTGCAGCACTATTCACAAGAGCCAAGACAAGGAAACAACCCAAATGTCCATCGACAGATGATTGGATTAGGAAGAAGTGGTATATATACACAATGGAATACTACTCAGCCATAAAAAAGAACAAAATAATGCCATTTGCAGCAACATGGATGGAATTAGGGACCCTCATACTGAGTGAAGTAAGTCAGAAAGAGAAAGACAAATACCATGTAATATCACATATCTGGAATTTAATATACTGCACAAATGAATCTTTCCACAGGAAAAAAAAAATCATGGACATGGAGAATAGACTTGTGGTTGCAGAGGGGGAGGAGAGGAGGGGGTGGCATGGTCTGGGAGTCTGGGGTTAATAGATGCAGACTATTGCCTTTGGAATAAATAAGCAATGAGATCCTGCTGTATAGCACTAGGAATTATGTCTAATCACTTGTGATGAATCCATACATGTATGTATAACCGGGTCACCACGCTGTACAGCAGAAAACTGACAGAACACTGTAAACCAGCTATAATGGAAAAAATAAAAATCATTATAAAAGAAAAATCCTATTCACTGCGTGGAAAATAGATTATAGAGCAGCAGAGGTGGAAGCAGGAAGATCAGTTTCAGGAGGTCTTTGCCATCACTCAGGAGAGAGATGATGGAGGTTTAGACTGAGGCGGTAGCTGTGGAGGTGCTGAAAAATGGGCATATTTAGGATATGTTGTGAAGGTACTGCGAACAAGATTTCTGAAGGATTGATTGCACATGAAAGTGAGACATAATTCCCAGATTTTCTTCCTGGGCTCCTGGGTGGGTGGTGGTGCAGTCTGCTACAAAGGAGATGGCTATGGAACAGGAGTTATGGGAATGGGCAGGACCAGGTATCAAGTTTTGGACTTGTTAAGTCTGAGATGCCTGTGAAACTTGCAGTGGAACTATCAAGCAGACAGTTGGCCTTTGAATTGGAGGTCAGGGCTAGCTACATAAACATGGCAGGATAACTGAGATAAAATAAAACAATACATTCAAATCTTCTAATAATAGCCTCAACATCATTTGTTTTCTCTTTTGTGGGTGGGAGGATTGGGGGAGGAGGGGACTCTACTCATTTTGCTCTGAAAAGAGAGGTGCATGCAGAAAGCCACCCCCTTGAGCTAACACTTTTCCAAGTACTTTAATTTTAACAATGAAAAATTCATTCCAGCAACTTAATTTTGACATGCTTAGGTGATCAGGGGAAAGAGAACTTTTTCCTCACTCTCAGATTCTGCTTTAAGAATTTCTGTAGGAAAAGCTGTTCACACGGTAGCTGCAAAATTAATACATCACAGTATATCATCCAAGAACAAGGGTCAGGAATTCCACAAGCAAACTCATTCTTATAAGACTTTCTGGCAGATGTTATAGATAGAAAAGTTCACTCAGAATTCCGATAATCAGATAAATATTTGCATAGTTTTCTATAGACCCCCTCCCATTTTATATCTTTAAAATTACTTCTTTGCTTATTATCACTAGAGGAGTGATATCAGGGCCTGGTACCCAATAAATGTATGATGACATAATAAATGAACTTAGGGACCTGACACAATCATGCTAAAACCATCGTTGCATATTTTAAAATTCCATGAGAATTTGGGAGCATATTACACAAATTTTGTTTTTTTAGTGTTTACCCAGTGCCTCTTGCCATATTGGGGTTTCACATTTCTATGTATCCTTATTAATTGTAATTAAATCAGAATCACTTTGAAAATTTTCATTGTCCCTACTATTACTTTTTTTTAAAAGTAATGTTATTTTTATAATTTATTTTTTTTCCCTTTTGGCTTCTCTGCAGCATATATGGAGTCCCCAGGCCAGGAATCAATGTCTAGCTGCAGTTGTGACCTATGCTGCAGCCGTGGCAATGCCAATCCTTAACCCACTCTGCCCGACGGGAATTGAACCTGCATTCCAGTGCTGCAGAGCTGCCAATCCCCTTGAGCCACTGCAGGAACTCCACCCCTACCATTGTGACTATAAGGATGGACAAATAAATAAATGTCCAATTCAGTGAATTCACCCAATGGGTATGCGTCTTGTGCTTTGTTATGTTTTGTTTTAAAGTAGTGGTAAGTCCTTACCGAAAGGGTCCACTTGTGATCCCACAGGAGGTACGAGCTGTAGAAGTGTAGCTATTGCAACCAAAGAAAACTGTCCATCACTCTTTTACAATGTCAATCAACAAGCTTTGAAATCGTGGATTCTTCTGTCAGTAGAACTAATCCTACCAATTCACTGTTCCCTTCTTTCTTTCTTTTTTCTTTTCTTTTTTTTTTTTTTGTCTTTTGTCTTTTTAGGGCCGCCACCTGCAGCACATGGAGGTTCCCAGGCCAGGGGTCTAATCGGAGCTACAGTCGTCAGCCTACACCACAGCTACAGCAATGCGGGATCTGAGTCACATCTGCGGCCTACACCACAGCCTCACGGCAATGCCAGATCCTAACCCATTGAGCAAGGGCAGGGATCCAACCCACAACCTCGTGGTTCCTAGTCGGATTTGTTTCCACTGCACCACGATGGGAACTCCCCTTCTTTATTTTAATGCACGTAACTTTCAATCTGCAAGAAGCTCTTTTTATCCTAAAAAAATTCTAATGCTACAACAATCTCACTTATAATGTTTCAAATTCTAGGAAAAGCATTCTTGATATTCCCTGACATATGTGCAAGATTTAATGTCTGTTAATTAACTGCTGTTTATTTGCTCTTTGCATTTCAAATGAATTGTGACATTTTTGTTCCCATTGTCTTATTAATAATGATCCAAATGCATTGTGGGAAAAATATTCATCTCTATAAGACAACAGAAAAATACCAATTCTTATTGCACAAATGGAAATTCACAGTGAGACTAATAGATACATTTGGATAAATAATAAAAAAAATTCATTCATCCAATGCAGCTATTAAGTCCCAATTATTGTACTAGTGATTGGAGATATAAAGATAAATATGATACAGTACCTGCTCCCAAGAGGCTAAAAAGCAGTAGAGGAAAATGGACATGATTTAGACATAGTCTAGATTCTTGCCTGAAAGCCCCAAACTCTGAAGAGTTTCTTGCCATTGTCCAGCCAGGTGATTCCCTCAATATTATTGAAATCGGTTCAATCATCGTTTGAGAGCTCTCTCATAGCTATGAAAATTTACATCTGTAAGTTTGTGTTTAGCAGTCAATATAAATTCTACTGCTTTGGGTTTATATGTAGGCCTATGGACAAGGTTTTAGTGCAGATTTTTTTTACTCAGAGAAGAAACAGAATGTCACTAAATAATAAGGGAAAATAAGCAAGATTTCCAAGAAAAATGAGAGGAGACTGAGTACAAGAAAGGCTGAAAGTTGATTTACTAATTTTGAAAAACACAAAATCAATCATGGTTATTAATCTTAGAATTAGCTAAGCTCTAGGCTTTTCAGTTCCTTTTAAATCACTCTTGACAAGGTCACAATAAGAGACCTTGAAGATAAACACAGTGGACCCTTTCCATCCTCCCTTTATTTGAGCTTTCAGCAATTATTTGACATCATTGGCAACACCTGTATTCTTGAAACACTGTCACGCCTTGACTTACATGATTCAAGATTGCCTTTCACCTATTTGGCCACCACTTCAAAATATCCTTGTAAAGCTATTTCTTAAAATGTGTGTGTTTCAGTGGTCCCAGGCCCTCCTTTTTTCTCACTTTACACCAGGAGTTCTCAGCTTTTTTCTTTTTTTGTTTTTTTTGTTTTTTTTTTTTTTAGAGCTGCACCTGTGGCCTATGGAGGTTCCCAGGCTAGGGGTCAAATCAGAGCTGTGGCCACTGGCCTACACCAAAGCCACAGCAATGCGGGATCCAAGCAGCATCTGCAACCTACACCACAGCTCAAAGCAACGCTAGATCCTTAACCCACTGAGTGGGGCCAGGGATCGAACCTATGTCCTCACGGATGCTAGTCAGACCTGTTTCTGCTTGAACCACGACAGGAATTCCTCAGCTTTTTTTTTTTTTTTTTAAGTCATTGATGCCTTTGAGAATTTGAAGGGGGAGAAAAAAAAAACCTGCACACTCTCCATTAAAATGAACATAGATATAAACAAAAGTATTATGTGCATTATCTAAGCTGGTTCATACTATGATATCCTCCTCTGCTCCACACAATTTGGTAGTATAATCTTCACTTACCATCAACACAATAATTCCCAATTTATATTTTCAGCAAAGATCTGTTGTCCTCTATGCCAGATTCATATAGCCAACTACCTATTGGACTTCCCTCACATGCCTTCCGAACACCTAAACCCCAACATGTCCCAACTAAAACTTCTTTCCCTAAACCATCCCTCCTCCTTCATTTCACAGGACATGGTACCACCAACAACTCTGTTAAGTCCAGGAACCTCTCCTTTTATTCCTCTCTCCCTGTCCACCATGAGAACCGTAAATTCTACCTTCAAAATGTCTTTTCAACACCTCCATTCCTCTGCATCCCAACCTACCAAGGCCCTCTCTTTTGACCTACTGTATCCACCCATCCACTAACTGGTTCTTCCGCCTTCAGCTTTTTCTTCTTCTGTAATGTATTCCCTGCGTCTTTACAAATGCAAATTGGATTGTGTCACTTCCCTCATGGCTTCACAGCATCCTTCTATTCATAAATAGATCTGCCATCAAACCTGTTTTATACTTAGAAGAGAGTTGATACAAAGAATGTGTAACTGGCTCTCTGTAATCTCCAAATTATTCACTAAAAGGACACAGAGCTAACATCTTCTGATCTTGTCCCAGTTTCTTTATATGATGAGGGTTGTATTAACACCTCCCTCTCCTTTTTTAGAAGGAAAAAAATATGAGGCAGTAACAGTCCTAACAACTTCCATTTGCATAGTGCTTGGCAATTTACAAGATGCTTTCATATATGTTTCATTGCAGTGAATGTGAGAGTACTTTGAAACACTGAAACCACAAGATAAATATAACATTTTAAAAATGTTTCCACATAATATTTTATATATGAAAGTCACTGAGAATCAAGGTAATAGAACAGGAAAGAAAACCAGTGTTTCTGAAGTCTGACCTTCAGTAAGCTCTTTCCAACCGTCAACCCACCACCCTATGTATAGCTAGAGGTCTTCCCAGCAAGCCTCGGCCCCTCCCATCCATAGATGGGTTAGGTAATTTTAGCATCTAGATTGCCTACACTGGTCCTTGAAAAGTCACATTTAGTAGAATCTTTAAAAAGCATCCTCTTTGTTCAGAAACTATTCAATCTGGAATATGATCTCTCTGTGACTTCACACTACTTGTGGCAGTAATTTTATCTTTTAGTAGAAAGCCTGCAATAATATTATGTACTTGGAGTAAAGTGGGTAGGGAAAAAAATTCCACATCACAGTGAGTGATTCAAAAATACAAAAAAAAATTAATATAACCAAACCTTTAGAAAAGGCATAGAAATGTATGTATAAAACTGTTCTTTTTTTTTTTTTTTTTTAAAAAGGGTTTTACTTGTCTTTTATAGGAGATTTTGAAAGGACTGAGGGAAAAGTCTTTCTTTCTGATTCTTTCCATAGAACCTACTTCAAGCTGGCTGTTTGGAGCTGACTGACTTTGTCATGAGAAAATGTGGGTCTGGGGTAGTTTAATCCTCCCCTCTCTCCACAAAATGTGAACACTTCTTCCTACTTGACCCAAAAGCCTAAGCAGAGGAAGAAGCGATGGGACAGGCGAGCACAAAAAGTTCTTGAGAACAGTTTGTGCCTGTGTCTAAATGAAAACAGATTCATGTCACACCAAGAAAGAGCCACAGGACCTTTGCACAGGAACCAGCAGTGCTGCAAGCAGAATCACTGAGTATTGTAATGCAGTGAGTCCAGACTGCACTGGTGTCTATGAAATAGTCGTGGTGTGTAGCTAGAGGTGCAACTGCTTCTATAAGGCCAGTCCCAGAGCCTTCAGGGGGTAAGTAGAAGGGCCTTTCAACCCTGGACTCACAGTCACGAAGATCTCAAATTTAGACTTTTGGCATTATTTCCAAATGAGGTCACACATGCAGCTGCAGAGCCACACTGCCTAGACTGAAAGAAGTCCATTGTGTCATTTTAAACTTGTATCTTGATGCTGGGACATCACTGAGAGAGCTCCAATCAAAATTCCTGCATGTCCCACCTGAATTTTTCCATGAGCTCTTGGAACTGTCTCCCTGCCTCCACCCTTGCACAATTACCACCCGTTTTCCAAAAAGCAGCCAGAGTGACTTTTTAAAAAGCAGGTGTCATAACCCTGATGGCAATCATCCAGTGCCTTCCCATCAAACTTAGAATAAATTCGAAGTGCCCAGTACAGCCTATACAACCCGGCATAATCTGAACTTGAGCCACCTCCCCCCCATCCGATGTTAGTCAACTTCAATGCACTCCAAGCTGACTGACCTCGCTATTTCTGAAACATGGCAGGGCTGTCCCCATCTCAGAGCGTTTGCATTTGCTATTTCCTCGTTTGAGAAACTCTTTCTCCAGATTTTTCATTGCTTCTTCCTTTCATGTAGATCTTTCTTCAAAAGTGATTTCTTTGAACAACCTATTTAAAAGAACTCTTCTGTCACTCTCTATCCTTGCTGGGTGCCTTAATTTCACACACACACACACACACACACAGTTTATTTAGCTTATTTGATTTTGTCTTCACAAGACTATAAGCTCCATGAAAGTCAGAGACTGTTTTGTTCATTGCCTCATCTCGTGTGTAAAACAAGTGCCTGGAACACAGCAGGTGCTCAATAATTATTTTGATGACTGAATGAATGAATGAATGGTCCTTGGATCATACAGCCTATGGTATACTAAGGCTAATTTATTTCTTGCATATATTTTGTGATAAAATCACTAAGCTGCTGCTGGAATATGGTAGTTTAGGGAGATCTGCACCCTTTCCTGCCCCATCCCTAGCTTCCTGCCCCAGCCTCCAGCACTACAAGGGCCACATGCATATGCATGGGACAGCCTAGCTGTATGTCCAAGTCTTGGTCACATTGCCTCCTCCCAGCCACCCCTTGTAGCAAATTGCCACCCTCTGGAAATTCCTTTAGTACAGGGTGTCTATATAGGATCTGCCCTGGGGAGGATCCACCTGAGGAGAGGCTGTCGACACCAGCCTGCAAGTGAGCATAGACAGTTTGGGTGGGGATGGTCTGGGCAGCTGAAGCAGGATCGCTAAGGGAGAGCATGGGCAGCAGGAGGGTCGTGGGTGAAGGACAAGAAGCGGGCCCCTTTAAAACTATCTAGCCCCTAGTCACATGAGGGTGGCTTTCTAAATTAAATTTTGAATAAAAATTTCATGAAATTAACCATTCAGTTCTTCAGTTGCACTAGCTACATTTCAAACGTTCAACAGCCACACATGGCGAGTGATTATATTAGTCGCTATGCAGATGGACAGCCTTTCCACCATCCTAGGAATTTCCAAAGGACAGCACTGCTCTGAAGCATGGGCCCCTGAAACCTCCTGCCCAGGTTTAAGTACATCTTTTTTAAGCTTTGTTAGACCTACTTGATTTATTCAGAAAACATTTATTGAGCATCTGTTGTGTTCCATGGGCCATGTGAATTATTGGGAAGCCAGGAACGGACAAGGTACAGTTTCTGTCTTCAAAGAGCACACCACCTTGAACAGTCCTGTGGCTGACTCCTTACCGACTGGAAGTAAAACAAGCAAGGCCGGTCACGTGATAGAATCCTGGCTGCAGTTCCATTTTGTAGCCTTAAGCCCAAGGTAGATATTCTCCTCAGAGAAGTGAGCTAGAGGAAAAATGGGGCAAAAGAAAGACAAAAACCAACCCAGCAATAAGTAAATCAAAGGAACACCAGACCCAGCCTTTCTTATGTTAATAGAAACTTCCACTTTCTAAATTAAACCACATGTTAGAAGATAGGAATGACAGAAACTGGCTCATCTTACTTCATGGAATTCGTTTTGTCTTGTATTTTAGAATAATCTAACAGAGAAAACACAATGGCTTTTTTAAAAAGCCTTATCTTCAAAGTTTTATGTCTCTGTATGTCAATGTTTTTTCTAGAAATTACCTATTTGTATTTGTAATTCAAATTCCCCAACCATATATTTTCATGGTTTCTTACTTCAATTTTTTTTCCCCTCATACAGAACACATAGAAAATTAGAATTCAACTAATCATTCATGTTCCCATCCAACTCTCCCAAGGAAATCTGTTTTGAAAAAAAAAATTACCTTACAAAGTTAAGCCTAGATTGGTTTTTTTGAATTGGACTCATTCTGGCAATTTTGTTCCGTTCTCACAAATGTATTGGATAGTCCTATATAGATGCTGTGTGAGAATACAGGCAAGTTGGCATGAAAGTGCTTACCTGACTTCAAATATAGTCTCAAGTTTGCCATCTCAGTATTGCCTAGCCATCAAATCTAAAATCTGAAAGAACCTTCCCAGAAGCTTTTGAGAAACTGAAAGTCAAGGACAGGTTCCTTAGCACCTCCAGGACTTCGGGATTTGATTAAGTTCACTTGATCATTAGTTTTGTTTATGCTCTTAATTAGTGTTAAACTGTGAACTGGTTTTTCGTTTCACAGAAACCTTTTATAATTGACAGCTGTCAGTCAGGCAAGTTTTAAACTTGTTATTCTGAAAGGATGAGGATACATGTTCAAATACACGTTTTCCCTTGGGGTTGAATGCCCAGGCCAAGGGAACTCCAAGCCTATTGCTGTAAATTCCCCCTCATTATCATGAATGTGATATTTCATCTCAAGATATTGTCTAAATAAACTCTTACAGAGTAAAAGCAAAACTTCCAAATTCAGAAATTAAAGTTTAAGGATATACTATTATTTTAGCGTACATCTAGACATATTGGCTAGACCTTTTTTTTTGTTTTTCATTCATTGACCAGACCTCAAGTTCTAAAAGTTTAACACACCTCTGCCTTTTTAAGAGGGGGTTAATACGTTGTTGAAAGAATACATCTTAGTGGAAAAATCATAACAATTTGTTCAAAAAATAAATTCTACCATTGTCAATCTGCTTGAAACCTCTGATGAATTTATATGTAAAAATAAGTTTACTAATCTCCACTGCTCTCTCTGTCAGTGTGCTCAGTAATTCTAGGCTGCTAGGGCTCTAACTTGGCAATCCAGAACTTGGATTCTGTAAGGAATCCAGTTCAAGAAGGATCGCACATTTGCTCTCCTATTGATGATATTCTGGTTAGCCAGTCTACTAGAATTGCTGTTAGAAATGAATGCAACAAGAATAGTTCGAACTGCCTCTCTTTCCTCCATATTACACTGAGGGTTGCAAAACTTCATTTTTCAGTACTCCAGGATACCAGGTACTATTACATTGTTTGGTTTTGGGGAAAGGGGTTTGGAGGAAACAAAGGTTCCAACAATTATGGGGAAATACAAATGAAATAAAGGATTTCTCCTATCTAATAGAGTAGAACAGGCCTGCCTGGTACATGAAGATACCTATTATAGCTAAAAGAAGGAAAATATAGCAGGCAGTGTTTTCCAAACTTATTTGACAACCATACCCATTTTTGGTGACACCCTTGTAACATCTTCCACAATCAATGCTTAGCATATAATAGATTCTCAAGAAATGTTTGAATGAATATATAAATGACTGAATAAATGACTGAACAACAAACAAATCAGAGTTTAAGACATGTTAACAGACAAACATACACCTTTTTTGGAATTTTCTTAAGTTCAGAGAGCATTTAAAATTTATATTTTTTAGATACCTGGGGCACCCAATAGTTTCATGTAACCTAGGAATACAAAATAAATGTTGGTCATTGTTACTGAAAAAGCAAATGAAGAAATTTAGCTTTTTAACAATCATATTTTTAAAATGGCATATGAGGGTAGGCCCACTGTCTTTCACATTTGTTCACTCAAGAACTAGTTTGCAAAGGAATGTACAGGAATCTTCATAGCCACCATAGTTGGACATGATTTGGGTTAATGTTATATAAATAAAGTGACATAACACATTATCTATGGCTAATACTCTACACGAAATAGTAGAGAAACATATTATGACACATGCGCTGCAGGAAGGATGGTACTTTGAGGTGTTCTCATGGAAGCTCTTTTTGATGGGAAAAGATAGAAATATTCTTGACTCCACGTCCACTTTCTGTTTGGTGGCAAACACAGCACCAGCTTCAATACCCGTCACTACTTTTAGAAGACTGCAGAATGGACCCAAGTGGGTAGTGCCTGGCCACCTCTGCCTCCCCAGGAAAATGCCCCCAAGTACAGAGGAGTCATTATGGCCTTGGCAGGACACCAGCACACACCAGCTGCGTGGGGAATGCTCGGCCCTCCGCCCAGCAGAGAGGAATAGAAGTCGGCAGTCATCCTCTGCAGGTTTTCATCAACTCTCTGCTAATCAAGAGCATTAATTCTTGGACTTCTGAGAGAACAGAGTTGTTTAATTCTGAGATCTTAAAAGCAAACATCTTTTCAAATCTTCTCCTGGAATTTGGGAGCTTGTAACATTTCACCACAGATTTGAAACATCCACTTTTTGTAAAGCACAAGTTAGTGGTGTGAGTTCCACCTATTTCCTGGTATCTGAACGCACCAAATTAGGAGGAAAAATAGGGGGCTAACATGGGCGGCAGGGTGGGAATCTGTTACTTCAGTTAGATTTACAGGGAGTCCTTGTAAACAGGGTGCTAAAAAGTGTGTTGGATTTTTTTTAACCTTTTGTGACACACAACAGAGCTGTGAAATCAGTGAATTAAATAGTTCCAGTCCCCTGGGCACACATGAGCAATAGCATAAAAATGGACAGCACCCATTATAACATTACTGTTATGGAGCAGATGGACAGCTTCGGTTTCAGTCTTTTGTCCTTACTTCAGAATGGGGCAGAACTGGGAAACAACTGTAAATTTTCTCAAAAGAGATGAATAGGAAAGCTGTTAACTTTTTTCTTATTAAAAAAAGAAGCCTGGAAAAATTCCAAATTACACATTTTGCAGCTCTTTGACTGCAATTCTTTAGCTTTTGCCGCAAAACATCTGTAGGTGGTTAAGCATTTCCCACCCTCATTCCCCAAAATGGAATATCTCATTCCTGGCAAGACATCCAATGCCCGAGAAGACATATGTTTACCAAACCAGTTCAATGCCATATGTGTCCCACAGTTTTTCCAGAGTACCATGCATGTGAGCTGATTGGCTTAGCTTAAAGAGACTCAGAGAAGGAAAACAAGCAGGAAGCAGACTGAGAAAGAAGTAAAAGATGGGGAGAGAGTAAAAGAGAGAGGGGAAGAAGAAGAGAAAGTGGAGGGGAAAAGGGTTTTTCATTGTCCTTATAGAATTTCCTCCTTTTGTAGTGAATGTTAATAAGAAAATTTCCAGTCCTACTGTGGTAGTTTTTCTACTACTAGGTAACTTCCAAAGATATTGAATGTCAAAATAACAAGGGTATCTTTTAGATGAGCCATAAACCATGAGGAATTTTGATATCTAGTCGCCTCTAACTTAATTTCTATGATGCACGACAGAATTATCAAATGAAATAAACATTATTAACTACTTGAGTTTAAATTTTAATCTTGGACTTAGAAAACATTAGCATATTTTGACAAATCTCAAAATATAACCTCAAGTGCAACATAATCTAGCTGAACCCAATGAGTAACTCTGGCTACCAAAGTGGGGGGTGGGGGGGGAAGTGGGAGGAGAGTGGGGGAGGTGAATTAAATGGTTGCTTACACAGTATCGAGATTCACTGAAATAACTCTAAATTTTAAAAGAATTCTGCAAAAAAATAAAAATATCTTTTTAGCAAGCAAAAACAAAAACAAATCTGAAGGAAAATTTACACTTTTTAATAAACTTCTGCACATTAATTAAAATATTCTAATTAAAATATAACATATCAATAGGGACAAACTTTTGGCAATAAATAGCTTCTAAATTTTTTAATTTTTTTTTGTCTTTTTGCCTTTATCTAGAGCCGCACCCGCGGCTATGGAGGTTTCAGGCTAGGCGTCTAACAGGAGCTGTAGCCGCCGGCCTTCGCCACAGCCACAGCAGCGCGGGATCCGAGCCGCGTCTGCAACCTACACCACAGCTCACAGCAACACCGGATCCTTAACCCACTGAGCAAGGCCAGGGATAGAACCCGCACCCTCATGGTTCTTGGTCAGATTTGTTAACCACTGAGCCACGAAGGGAACTCCTAGCTTCTAAATGTTAATAAACAAATACATGGACAATTTCCTGGAAAAAAATAACAAGTTTTATTTAAAATAATTTTACAGGAGTTCCCGTCATGGCACAGTGACTAACAAATCTGACTAGGAACCTTGCTCAGTGGGTTAAGGATCTGGTGTTGCCGTGAGCTGTGGTATAGGTCACAGATGCGGCTCGGATCCTGCATTGCTGTGGCTTTGGTGTAGGGCAGCAGCTACAGCTCCGACTTGACCCCTAGCCTGGGAACCTCCATATGCTGCAGGTGTGGCCCTAAAAAAATAAAAAATAAATAAAATGAATTAAATAAAATAATTTTACATATCAAAAGAACAAAAGTCTAATACAAGCAGCAGGTATAAAACTAATATTTGTAATTATTCAGTTTTGACACAGCCAAATCACATTACTTCTACTATGAGAAAAATGAGAATTTACAAAGTCTTATCCCTTCTAATTTGTCTACCATTTAGACTATAGTCAATAGATAGACCGGGGTAAAGTTTTGGAACAGCAGAAATATGTCACCACAAGCAACTAACATGTTTCCTTCAAGTTTATGTTTTATCTTTTGGAAATCTTTTGTTATTTAATAAGATTTGGTGTCTTTTAATCTCACATTGCAGTTGCAAAAGAAAAAAAGAAAGAGGGTGGGAGGAAGGAAGGAAAGAAGGAAGGTCAGTCTAATACTGCTCTACTAAGTTGAGGTGTTGTCATGGATACACAAGTATGGGACATCACTGTCACAAGTAAACAAGACTGTCAAAGAGCATTTGGTAGGACACACTAATCTGGTAGTATTGTCAGCAGCAGAGAGCTTTAAATAAGCAAATAGTTGTGGTTTTAATATAACAGATACTAGCAGAAGAGAAGAAAGGTAGACTAACAGTCACTTGTATGTGTCCATTCAACAATTTTAGAGGAATTTAAATTGCATAACTTTTTCTTCTCTACTTTCATATTGCATATCAACGATTTTGATATCATTAACAGAAACTGCCATTAGAATGATCAGTTCCTTATAGCACAGGTAACTATACCTCATCTCTTGGGATAGAACATGATGGAATATGATGGAAGATAATATGAGAAAAAGAATGTATTTATATGTATGACTGGGTCACTTTGCTCTATAGCAGAAATTGGCACAACAATGTAAGTCAACTATAATTAAAAAAAATCTAAAAAAAAAATTATTAGTTCCTGTATTCTATGGCTATAATAGTACTTCACAAATACTAACTACTTAAAAAGAGAACAATAAATGTTCTTTAAGTTATATGGGGGTCTTTCAGCAGATATTTGGGAGATTACACTTATCGCAGTCTAATGATATTTCATTTTTGTGTGTTTGTCTTGTTTTATTTATTGCTTTTCATTTCCTTAAAAGCAAAGTTTACTATGCATATCAGAGGAAAAGGTTAAAAGGTTATTACAACAATGAAAACAGGTTTGTTTGATTACAGCAAGTCAGTGTCTTATAAGGATGAAGAAATGGTGATTAACACTTTAAAAATGTTTTTCAAAAAAGAGGAAGAATACATGAATTATTCAGAATGGACTACTTCTGTGTATTAACTTCAGGAATCAAAGTCTGTCCTTTAGTTAATTTTTCCAACTTATATGTGATGAAAAAAGTTCTGAAAATTGAGATAGCTTAAATCTTAAATACTTTTACCAGACACAGACATTAATGTACAACTATGTCGTGTGCATCCTGTGAAAAAAACATGCACACCCTTCTTTTTTGGGAAAGTTTCTCCTCTATGTAGTTGTAGAAAGGTCCCAAGGCAAGACATTCCACTAGGTTTGTTTGCATTTTTGTTTGTTTGAATACATGTATCACAATTGGCAAAGTTACCAAAAAAAATTATCTAGTGAATTATGTAAACTTTGTTTAAAATAATGTATAAAGTAATGCAGATTAAGAAAAAAAGTCTGTATTCTAATTACAGCAAAGAAACAAAATTGGCAAATTAGATTAAAACAGTATAACAATTGCACAACTTTATCTTACTCTAAGTTTCACAGCAAAGAGTAATTAATCTGGAGGTAGGGAGAGGGAATTGAGTTTGTACCTCTGATGAAGGTAAAAATGTGGCTGAAGTACAGATGCACAAATGAAAAGGTTATACAAAAAATCTGAATCTACAAAAATCACATGGGAAAACTCAGATTTGTTTTCAGTCATTCCATATAGATCTTTCTCAGTTTAATCTGTAAAAGACTTACACTGCAGGTCTACCTGGGAACCACTGCGGTTCCTTGTGGGGACTGTCTTATTTCCATTCTCCTGATACATGTTTTCTCCTTTCTCAACTATTTTAAGAATTGTAAGTAAGCAGGGCTCTAAAATTCAAGTTCAGTGTGCAGAGAGTTAATTTAAATTTGATAACAAATGGCTCTGCTTTTGAAATGAATGTAGCCTGGCAACTTCAACTGGAAACCTTTCGAGGGCCTCAATTATGTATGCAGCTTCTTTGAGAAATAGTTTCACACATCTGACCCAAGGCCCACTATGTTGTTGCCATGAAATAAAACTGTACGTGGGCATTGTTTCATTTCTGTACCCTCTACTCACTGCCAGACTCCACTCCCTTCCCCCACCCTGCACATGCATACACACACACATACACACTCACATAAACTCCTTTATTGTCATTCTGCTTCTATTTTTCTAGTACAGTGAATGTATCAATATAATTATCATAAGTATAATGGCCCCTGATTACTTTTTTTGTTATAAAAATATTCTGATTCTCACCGCCAAACTGTTCCAGTCAAAATCAGGAGTGGGAAACCTAAAAGATAAGGAAAGGGTTAAACCGCCCACACCATTTCATTTTTTTTTTTCAAAATGGCTGCTTTGTCTGTGTGCATACAGCAACAGCAAATGTCCTTCTGTTATTGTACAGCCAATTTGATGTGTCAAGTATTCATATGCTAATAACGGTACAGTTTCTCACTTTTTCACAGATAAATGGTAAAGATTGTTACAGACAGTGAAACACAAGAATAAACAGCTTTTATTTCAGACGCGATAAATTACTTTCCATTCAAATAACATGCGACACACGCTGCTGACCATTTTGTTTCTATTCACTGTTAGTTTGCCTTCTGGGTGTGTTTTTTTAGAATAGTTTGAAAATATTTAACAGATATGGACAGAGTTGTTACTAAAGACTTGATTGCATTAATTTGCTTTGTAGTCATTTCATCACTAGAAGTTCATATTTATGCTCAGTTATTATAGTGGGAGAAAGTTTGATGGAAAATCTGACACTGTTTCCCTAATATGGTACAATCGAGTCTTTTTAAAGCTGGGTAATGACAGTATTTGAAGAATGGATATCTTCCTTTCCAGATTAGCAGAAATGTCACTTAGTAAATAAAATCCCTTGCTAAGAATATCACCTAAAAAGAGATACTTGAATGAAATGTAAGTTGTTCTGTCAGAACAAAGCGGAATTATTTGGTTTTCTGATTCATAAATATGTCCTTTAAAAAGGCTGAGTAGGTTAAATATATATGATTAAAACATAAATGTATTGTTAGAATGGACAAATTAATATAAAGATAGGGAGTTAGGTGGGGGGGGTGTGTGTGAGGATAATTAGCCAGTCCTTAAGGAAATATTTTTTTTTAAAATGTATTCGTGAACATGCATGCATTGAGTTGTAAATCAAAAGAAACATTTTTTATTTCTTTTCCACCAATTTAACAAAAATATGCTTCTGTACTCACGAGCTGTACTGTCCCTTTTGGGACAAAAATTAGAAAACTTAGAAATAAAGCTGATGATTCTTCCAGCTACTTCTTAAATTTACTTTATTGTGCCTGGATCATTTACGTGAACCTTCTGTATGACCACTACTTAGTTTACCCTGGGTTATCCGCAATTGTTACCTAAAGCTTGAATTGGTTGTGTCTTTTGATGGGAAAGCATACAAGATAAAAAAAAAAATAAACACAAAGAAAAGTAGCTGGATTCACTGCTAGGCTGAAAGATGGCAGTTTTTAAAAGTGGGTCACACAAAAGTGTTTTTTGCCCAGTTGCTCAAACTTAGATACATGCATGCAGATGCACATGCTACACACACACACGGCTCAAGGCAAAATCAAATTAGAGAATTTTTAGGAGCACAACCCTTCATCATGCGAAAGTCTGCCTTGAGACATTAAAGATACCAAAGGTAACTACGACATCAGTTTCAATGAGGCTGAAGCTAATAATGTAATCAGCAGATTGTAAATTTTTACATAATTCTAGTATAAAAGCTAGCCATTTAAAGGCAGTCCTATAATCTCAGGCTTTTCTCCAAACTCCCAAATACCAGAGATGACTATTATGTCAATGAAGAATAATGAATACAAGTGACCAATTTTATATCAAACATGGACAAACTACTATAAGGCTCTATAAGAAGCTAATAAAACTTGTCCCCCCTTTCCTCCTCTCTAATGCTACTGTTCAATCTATAAATTAATAGGATCAACTCTCAATATCTATTTTATATCTTTCTCTTTATATATGTTAACACTATTTTGCTACAAGAAGAGTAGTTAATGGCAGATATGATAATAATTTTTACTTTATGGGACACCTATCAAAAAGTGACTGTAAAGCCAATTTATCAAAATTGAAATAAAGTAGGACACCAGGAACTATTTCAAGAATTAATTTAAAATGTGATATATGCCACACAAGCTGCATTACTCAGGTTGTATTATTAATTTAAATGTTTCTTAACTAATTATAAAGACTAAATGGAGAAATTTTTACCCATTGTTTCTTTTTTGCTCTCATCTAGTCTCTCTTTGTAAATACAATTAGGCCTCACAGAGCTCCAAATCTTCTATTCTTCTCCCTGTTAATTCTTGCCTTTAGTGTAATTAACACGCTGGTCACAAACACAGGAAAACACAACAGAATTTGGGATTTTTGGTAGCACACCCATCACTTTACCCCCAAGCACCATTTTCCTTCACTTTGGCTGCTGCCCTTTTAAGTAGAGAGGTTTTAATTTTGCACTCAAGCTTTATATAGTGGACACTTAGTTACTAAGGACTAGCAGGAATGTGTCAGCTGCATGTGCTGTTCTGTCATTCATAATACACTCCTGCACACGAACTGATCTGGGTTCAGGTAGTGGGATCCTACTGTCACTTACAACAGTTTCATTCCAACTGAGGTTTCCATAGAAAACAAACAGAATGGAACTCAAAACACCCAGGAGCTGCTGAAGTGCTGGAAGTAATATGGCTTTTGTCTCCTTGACCCTAAAGGTACAAGTTTTAGGTGTATCTTATAAAACATCCTGTACTTTATTTACACTGAGTGACTAATTTTGAAGTAAGAATTACATTCTTTTTTCAAGAAGTATGAGAATTGTCTTGGGAGGTTTTGAGTTTGTCTGTACACAACTTTTCTAACTCATTTACACTCTCTGCCAAAACTTTCCAGCCTGTTTATTCAAAAGGAAAAGTATTATATAGGCAGGGTGAGCAAAAAAATGAGGGGATGGCTAAATGCCATAAAAAGTCACAGACCTTCTCAGATCCATGAGTAAAAAATCCTGTTGGAGAACCCAGGGCACACTTGGCCTTGAATTGCCTACATTTGTCTGGGCCTACCAGCTGAATGAAATAGTGCAACATTAAAGAGTGCAACACACTTACTACTTTTTATGATCAAATCCACCAAGAGGTAGTTCATGATATTTTGGTACAGATGACACTCTACAAAAATAAATTAGCTATACTCATGGGACCTAAATGTACATTCCTTGGATCTCTGTAAATGTAGCAGTGTTTCCAGGTATCATCCAGTGTATATCTTAGGTTATTACTACGCCAACAAAGGCAAGGGGAGACTGAAGGCAACAATGATCAACATAAATCAGATAGAAAAGTATATGACCACTGGCCTTTGATATCTGCATATTTTAAGCAAGAAACTTATTTCACCTTTATCTGAAAGTGGATTTAATTTTGGATTTTCTTTCCCCACAGGCTCTGTTACTAAAATATGATGAATTTGTAGATGCATAATTATGAATTATGTCTCACATAGATAAACTGTGGTGTGAATTTAAAGACCATGACTATTGGGATAAGAAAACATTCCCAGAGTTCCTGCTGTGGCCCAACAGAAACGGATCCGACTAGGAACCATGAGGTTGCAGGTTCGATCCCTGACCACAATCAGTGGGTTAAGGATCCAGCAAGGGATTGAACCCAGAGGCAAAGCAGTGACCACTGCCAGATCCTCAAGCTGCTGTGCCACCCAAGTTATCTAGGTAAGTATCCCTTTTTTTTTTTTTTGCTTCTTAGGGCCGAACCTGTGGCATATGGAGGTTCCCAGGCTAGAGATCAAATCAGAGCTTCGGCTGCTGGCCTTAGCCACAGCAACATGGGATCTGAGCCTTGTCTGCAAACTACATCACAGCTCAGGGCAGCACCAGATCCTTAACCTACTGAGCAGGGCCAGGGATAGAACCCATGTCCTCATGGATACTAGTCAGATTCATTACCGCTGAGCAAAAATGGGAACTCCTGGGTAAGAATCTTAATTACTCACTTTCTAAATAGAGTTCCAGCCTGACTGACTGTAACTGCACCGATCCACCAGTGGTTTGAGGATCATTAAACACAGTGAACGTAACAAGCAAGCATATCCTTCAAGCTTTCTGAAAGGAATTTTCTGCATCCATCTTTGAAGTGGTGAAATCCCTACCAAGAGAGACTCTCACGGCAAGAGGCAAGAGATCAGGTTCCTGTGTCCTGCTTGCCATGTATAAAAGCTGGTGGTTTGGGCCACAAAATGAAAGTCATGTTTTTTCTTCTGTTCAGTCAGGGGAATGAGGAGTCCTGTGAGTCAACAACAAGCAGAGCTATAAAAGAGAGCAGGACTGATGAAAAGAGGGTAACAGGCCTTCTCTGCCTGTTCCCACAATGATGCGCCACCCTGGATAGCTCATTAGGGTACTCAGCACAACACAAAGAGTCCTTTAAATAAAGCTTCCTTGTTCCAAAAGAGTGTATTCATCACCTCCTGCATGTTCAGGATAGGAGGGTTTTCTCCTCCAAGTCTGAATGAAACAACCTGTAATCATTTGTATGGAGATGTTGCTAAATATATTTGTAAACTCAAAGAAGTCCTCATTCATTGGCACAGGAACAGCCTCAGAAGAAATGGATTTTCCCAAGGGGACCACTTCTATTTAGTGTGTTTGTACCTTTATAACCCATTGGACTGAGGACACTGTGGGAACAGTCTAGAGAGACTTTGCCCTTTACACAGAGAAAAAGAATCTAAAGGGATAGGAGTCTGGTGGGGAAAAAAAAGAAAAAAACAAAAGTGACTCCTGCACATCTAATGGAGCAGGCACCTAAGGAAGAAATAATTACAACCCCTCCATGATTCTGTCAGAGGGCCAGGCCCAGGCTGGATTTTGGCGCAGAGGGAGTGTTTGTGTGTGAAAATAGAGTGGAAGCCCAGGAACCCAAGGTAGCATCCGAGGCTGTGTTACACTAAGGGCAACATAGTCCTTTGAGTTAGAAGAACTATATTCATGTGTGTTGACTCTGAGGCTTTCCTCTTACAGGTCTGAAGTGAAAACGTAATGGGATTAGTCTTACCTGCCAAAGAGAACAATGTGGCTGAAGTGACACAAGTCAGGAGAACTTTCCTGAATAAAGGATCCTGTGCTCAAGTGACAATAGCTGGAAAATAACAGTGGTTATTAGAGGTGGTGCAGGAGGAGACATCCTGTACTTAAAAGTTGCAGACTTTGGGGGGCTCATGAAAATTCCTGCAGAGGTTCTCCAGTTACAGTAAGAGTGAAGGACTTCAATCAAGAGTGTATTTACATGACTGAAATCTCTAAAGATGAAGCAGTTGCTTTAAGACAATCATCCTAGCAGTTTAACTTGAGACAGAGTTTAGCAACTGCTTTGGGGGGCTGGCTTCCCCAGTATATAGTGTTACACTGATCAGTTCCTCTTTCTTCCTTGTTGAAGCCAGTAGTGAGTGAGAACGCTTGAGGCGGGGCAGAATGCAGACACCTACTTTAATTGTCCATTTTAGATTGAACACTTCTTAGAAATATTATTGTTAAAAATAACTGTTTAGGTCAATATTGTCCATGTATTCACTTTTGGATAAACTCCAAAGCCCGTCTATGGAAAGGTGAGGTCCCCTCTGCAAATAGTCCTTCTGCCACCTGGGCCGGGCGTCTCCTGCAAGAATTCCAACCGGCCAGCCTGCCGTGGATCCTTACCTCCAGGAAGGAGAGCTGTGCAACTGAGCAGATGCTTTAGAGTCACAAGTGGACAAGCTATTGGCTAATCCTTGGCAACTTATTTATCAACATTTTTATATCAACTTGGCACACACACTCTTGAGGCAGCGTGAACGATGACAGAATGAAATATTCAGTCATTATTTTGCAATTTACACTTTACCATAATCTAAAAAGGACTCTAGATTTAACTCCAACTTTAAATTTCAGTTGAATTTTCAGTTTTCATATTAAGAGAATCATAATTATCCAATCTTTAAAGTATGTTGCTGCCTGAATATTGGGAAGATGCGAAGAATATATTCAGTGTCGACAAATTAAATGTGATATGTATGCGTGTATAACATGAATAAAATAATGAGAAATTTTAAGATATAAATAAATGAGTGTGATAGTTGTGGACACACATATATATAGTATATAGCTATAGATGGCTATATATGGATATGGATATATATAGAATAGATATGTAGATCAGAGAGTTTTTTGTTTTATGTAAACTTTAAATAACTAGAGACTCTACTTCAGTTATGTAAAGTCTGTCCAAGTATGTAAAAAGGAAGAAAAACAGCAACCACTGACTATTCAAGTTTGTGTGAGCATTGACGTGAAATCCTGTTCTGACTAATGCCTGAACAATTGCAATGCATCAGCTTTTAGAGGTAAAAATGTTTATTATGATACTGGTATTGCAATGACAATAGTAATAGGATCTATAAATATAAACTTCCTGCTATTGAAGGAGGTAAATAACTTTAAAGAATCATAATTTTATAGGATCATATGACTGAGAGCACAAATAAATTTTTCTTGGTTCTTTCTCCTATTTTGACGATAAAGAAGGGTAGAAGGTTTTTTGGTCTTGTTTTGTTTTTAAGAAACTCAGAAGACTTAGAAGAACTGTGCCTACTGTCTGGCAGGTTTTAGATGTCTGAAAGGGGGAACACCCCAACTGACAGCAGGTACATTTCTCAGGGACCCAAGAATCTACCTGGAGGAGGCACTAAGGAAACCAGGAATACTAATGGAGATGGCCAGGGGAGCTTGATATTTAAATGACTTGTGTAAAGCAGAAGGGAGAAAGGAGCACATATTTCCAGTTATCTTCCATCACACAAACACACGGCCCCAAGATCGTCACACATACCTTTCTGAAGTGTACACCAAGAGAAAGAGATACACAACATGATCATAGCAGGGAAAAGCAACAAACCAAGAGCTCCATTTTTGGCAGGGAAGGAGAAATCCTGATCCCTCACCAAACTGACAAAGTGGCTGGATAGCTGAATTTTTTAAACATAGGGAATTATGTTTTTTATTACAATCAGTTTCAAGATTAGTGAAATACACTTTAAATGCCTAAAATCCTAAAATTCTCGTGGGATGTGTTCCCTTTTGGGATGATTTTCCTAACTAATCATAAATTTTTTAGGCACAAAACTGATTTAAACCAAGCTGATCAGAACAGTGGGCTGGAAGCACATATACTTTGGAAGCTACTTTTTATTACTAGTACATTCAAATATAGGAACATAATAACATGCAAAGTCTTCCAACTAAAAGAGCTTTCCTGTAGGTATCTAAATTAGAAACAGTATTGTTAACAATGTTGACATTTAAGTGGCCATAGCTAAAGCTTTGCAAAGAACATTCCATTACAATAAATGTGAAAACCTACAGCTTTTCTTGGTGTTCAACTTAACAGAATACAAGTGTGTTGGCTGACAGTGTGAGGGTTGAAATGACTTTCATAACCAGAAAGTTTACCTGATAATTTGAACAAAAGGGCCTCTTAGAGAAAAGCCTTCAATGCAATGGGACCACAGAGCAACGGAAGATTTATGACCAGAAGTCTACTCCCCCAAGCTCCGTGTCTGAGACCAGGGTCAGCTGTACAAGTGCACGCGTACTCCTTCACAGAACTAGTCCACTTTCAAGAGTCTGGCCCTAGACTGCTACAAGACTAGTCTAACTGGATGCCCCATCAGATTAGACACAACATTTCTCTACTCATGTGGACAGGACCATCCACAATGTTCCTCCCCTATCCCCACCCCCGACAAAAAGGAAATCCGAACTCCTGTCCTTTCTGACTTCCCTGTATTCCGGCTGGATCAACCGACGAGCATAATCAGTTTTTAATTTTTTGCAATAACTCACTTCCTAACCTTTTCTCCATGACTCATTACACTCAAGTCACATTAAAACTATTGATAGTCTTCTAGGAAATTTTTCTCCTCTTCACTCTATTCAGCTCTAGATTCCACTGACAAAAACTTAATTCCCCCAGAGCGTCACTTGTAGTTAGCAACTCTTTTGCTAAAACCCCTCAGTGTTTGTTGACTTTCTCCTAAGTCCAGGAAACAATACTCCCACAAGAGACTGATTTCCTATTTCCTCTCCTCACCAAGGCCCAAGCCTCTGAAAATGTCTGGCCATTCCCAGCGCTCCTTCTTACACAGGCACTACCCTCTCCTTTCTCATCCTCTTTGCCTTCAGTTCCTCACTTGAGTACCAGTTCCTCCATCGACATTTCACTGACATCCTCAGTATTCTCTGTCTTCTACCTTACTTCCTATGTAAGCTTCCTCAGGGCAGACCTTGCAATTCAGAGATTACCTGTGGGGTTTCAACCATAGGAATTAATCAATATTTCTAATTTGTTCATTTTAATTACAGGAAAACATTTTATGCTATAACGATTTCAAAAAGCAGAAAGACTCTAAAAAAGTCATGTAAAATGAGGTTTTACTGAATAACTCACATATTTAACATAGAATAGGCTGAGTGATTAAAGAAAGCTTTGTAACAAATTGTTTTTAAAATTAAAATTATAATATTAATAATCACTAGAAGATAGGTTTGGCTTGGCTAAAAATAAGTATTTTCAAATAAGTTTTTGTAAAATATTGGGTCATGATAATATGCATCAACTTCATGACCTGATTAAGTTTGGGAGTTAAGAAAATACTTTAAAGAATAAGTCCTTATTCATCGGAAGTAAATTATAATATTTTATATTATCTTTTAATTTTAAAGATATTAATCTCATATTTAGTAATTTTAATGACATTTTAATGACAACAAAAATTAACATTTATATAATACTTGGCAGATTTTTTAAAAATTTATTTTCATGCTGTATAGAGCAAGGAACTATATCCAATCATTTATGATAAAACATGATAGAAGGTTATATGGGAAGAAGAATATATATATGTATGACTAGGTAACTGCTGTACAGCAGAAATTGAGAGAACACTGTAAATCAACTATGCTGTAATAAGTTTACTTTCAAATATATTATTTAGGTTGGGCTTCATAACATCATTTTAAGACAAGCAATGAATAGGATTCCTGTTTTAGAGATGAAAAAACTAAAGTTGAAAAACCATATATATTCATAACGCATTGGATTCTCAGCACTGAAGGATAGTTGTTCCTGTTTTTTTATTTTAGAGAAGAAGCAAATGAAGCCGTGAGAGGTTAAATGACATATCCATGGTCACCAGGTTGTCACACAGAACACTTGGTATTTATAAATTCCAGTCTGTCCAACTCTGAAAGTCTCTGTCTTTCTATACTTCTTCAAACACATGTTTTGATATGATATGTGCAAAGATCACAGATCATTGCTGGGAATATAAATATTTTTTTATTGAGCATTACCTAACATATCAGACTGTCATTAATCTTAACTGTAATCCTTGAAAGTAGTTTTATTTAGAATAAGACTCTACATTTACTGTATATCAGGCATTACCTTAGCAGATGGGGATAAAAGTTTGAGAATACTTTACAGATGACAAAACAAGCTGAGTAAATAAGGTGACCAATCATACTATGAATAAGTGGGAGAAAGGATTTGAAATTGTGCCTCTAAGAATCCAAAGAAATAATTCATACAAAACCTTCCTTCTTACTCTAATTTTTGTTAAAAGAAAATACAAAATTCGTATCCATTCTATAACTTTGCAAACATTTTCTCACAAGTGTAATTTTCATGATTTTTTTTTGCATGAGACAATTATAAATTATGAGCCTATAAAGCAAGATTCCCCATTAAATACTTGAGAAAGTAATAACTGGGTTCTCTTTTCTCCCTTGACTCTCCCAGGACCACCCACCTAGTCTGATGTTGAAAATTATTCTTTGTTGGCTAAACTTTTTACACATGACTTCAAATTAGGTTATTATCTGAAGCTATAGCGGTTTAACTACACTGGATTTCATATTAGTATATTAGATATAGAAAAGAACACGCCAAGTCTTTGAATTATAAAATGCAATAGGTAAAGGGGAAAAAAATTATTTTTGAATTTTACCATCTTTCTTGGCACACAGTTCAAATATGAGAAGGTCAAATTATGTTAGAATGCATCTATCTCCAATATGTTTTATGGTAGCAAACTCTACCGTGAGATCACATTATATAAATATCTCTTAAATAACCAGGAAACAGTTGTATTTGTGTAAAAAGAACACAAATAAGAGGGAAATAATCTCGGACTGTAATTCTGATACTATCAAAAACTTGCTGCGTGACTTTAAGCAAGAAAACTCTCTGAAACTGTTTTCTTTTCTGTAACATACAGGTGGCATTAAGCATTACCTATGTGAAAATGCAAGTTATCCACCTTAAAAATAAACCTTAAAACTAAGAAATCCACCCTTCCTTTTTAAGAAGAGGACCATGTAACAATTCAGTCTAGACAAGTTAGATAAGCTGAGAAGCCAAAGAAGCAGAGAAGAGACTGGGAGAGGAAATGCTCTTTCCAGTTCTTTCTACACCACTTTCAGTGACCATGGGCAGGTTATTTATATTCTCTTTGTCCAGGTTTGTCCTTCTCTGGTATCGGAGATCTGTCAGAATTTCTTTTTATTTTTTTAACTCTGACAAGCCTGGAAAAATGAAGTCCTTTGAAAACTTCAAACAGCCTCACTGGTAATTTTACAATAGTTAAAATCAGGTTATATAAGAATTATTTTTTTTTGACATTTCCGTGGCCAGAAAGCTTTAGACTAGAGTGGAATAAATCAACACAACAGAGCGAGAAATTTAAAAAATCCAATTGGCCGTTTCTTATTGCATAGACCTCCCAACATGATTAACTTCGGACTTGTAAGGGTTTATTTACTCCCCTCTTCTTCCTTACTCCTCCAAGCCAGCCCTCCCACTAAGGGCAGATGCCTCTGGGGCCCCGTGCCCTCAGCCGTGACCACTTCTGGGTGCACTGGCCTCACTTACTGCTGCCAGTGTCTCTTCTCCTGAGGGCTTCCCTGGCCTGTGAGACCTCTTCCTCTGCGGCTGGTGGTAGATTGAGAATGCCTATGAATTAATGGCCTTCCCAAGTAGCCCTGCAAACACCTGAGTCCCTTCTGAGGTGTAGTTTCTAGCATTTCCCAGAGTTCGCTCGTGCAGTGAGCTCTAGGTGCCCATACCCTTTATCGAATGTCTCCCCTGCCCTGTTCCTCTTTCCTACGTTCCTAGAGTGTTTTCTGGGATCACCTACCAAATGAACTGTTCAAACACAAATTTCTGTTTCAGGACCTGTTTCTGGGGAAAGTGAAACTATGTAGTATCAGCTATAAAGGAGCTAATGGTGGCCTATATTATGGGTTGACATACATCCCCCACTCTGCCCTCCAAATATGTCCAAACCCTAATCCCCAGCACTTAGGAGTTACCGTGTTGAAGTCTGAACCTTCAGAACTTCAGAATGCTACCTCATTTGGAAATAAGGATGCTGCAGACGTAATTAGTTAAGATGAGGTCATTAGGTTGGGCCCTAATACAGTATGACTGGCATCCTTAGAAAAAGGAAGAGTTCCCTGGTGGCCTAGTGGCTAAGGATCTGGGATTGTCACTGCTGTGATACAGGTTCAGTCTCTGGTCCAGGAACTCCTGCATGCCATGGGCATGGCCAAATAAAGAAAGAAAGATATACAAAGGGAGAGACACACAGGCAGAAGGCCCTATGATGACAGAGGCAAAGACTGGGGTATTGCAACTACAAGTCAAGAAACACCAAGGCTGGATGTCCACCACTAGAGGCTAGAAAGAGGCAAGGAAGGAGAGTATCTAGAACCTCAGAGAGAGCCTGGCCCTGCTGACACCTTGATTTCTGACTCTAAGACTCTAAAAATATGAGGACAAATTCTGTTGTTTAAGCCACCCAGTTAGGTGCTTTGTTATGACAGTAACAAAGGCAATAGGCAATAATTATTCCAGGTGGTTTCCAAAGGCCATCTCAACCACTTATTTTCTCAATCAGGAATTTCCTCCCTACCTCCCTGGCTCCCCAAGACCCTCGCTTTATACTTTGACTTTAATGACTACTACTGTTTCTCTCTGAGTTTGATGACATATTCATTACTATTCTCTGATTCACTGACCTTCATCTCCGACTGAATTTTTAGCTCTGTAGAATACTTTGAATTAGCGCAGCGGTTATCAAACTTTGGTGTGTATCCGAATGTTTAGCAGACTGATTAACACACAGACTGTTGGACCCTTGCCCCCAGAGTTTCTGATTCAGTAGGTCTACTTAGGGCTGCGAATTAAAAATTCTAGCAAATTCAAGTTCCCAGATGTTGCTAATCTGGGGCCACTCTTTTGAGAACTTGATTCCTAGGGAGTTGTCAGAATCTTCCATTCTAAACCACTGTCTGTGATTCATCTCCATTCCAAAGACTGATAGCTTCCCTCACCCCCATTTTCTAATGTTAGAAGAGTTTCTCATTCAGAAAGATGAGGTCACCGGGAGCTCCTGGATATGACTCACTGCCCTGATATACTTTTTTTTTTTAATTGAAGTATAGTTGATCTACAATGTGGTGATTTCAAGTGTACAGCATAGTTATCGCACATATATACATATCATATATATCCTGACCTGCACTTAAAATGCTACTGCCAGACTCATATTTCTAAAGCACAAACATAATTGGACAACTTCTTTGTTTCAGGGTGAAATTCAAACTCCTTAGCATGATACACAAGATCTATGGCAAAATCAGACTTGTCTAATCCTCCAGCCTCATCCCCCTTTTCTGCCCCATGGTGGGAGTAGAGTAGACCTTGGGAAACAATATTTTGGGGACAGCCAGTATTGTAGTAATTGCATTATATGCATTACCTCATTCACACAAACCTATGACAAATAAATGATTAATTTCCACTTTACTGATAAGGAATTAAGGCCTAGCCAGCTAATAACTGAACATAGTTGCTCTGCCTCTGTTCACCCAAGCCTTGATTCAAATCTAAGTCTATGTGACTCCTAAACTCTTTCCAATCTGCAGCCTCCTCACTGGTGCTGATCAAGCATCCTAGTCCTGCTGGGATAGTGCCAGATTTATCCCAGAGTAATTATGAACACCTCCTTTCACTTGCAAAAGCATCAACCTGGTTTTGCTGGTGAATTCCATGGCCACTTCTGCCTACACTCGACATCCACCCGTGCTATTAGCTGTTTCTGGAAGGCACTGTATTCATTCAGGATTCTGTTTCTTTCCTTGTGTTGTTCCTTCTGCCTAGAATGTCCTTACCTTCCCTTGTCTCCTAGGAAAATAACGTCCAGTTTTGGGGGCTCCGCTCTTCTTTACTGTCTCTGGGATGTCTCCAGTCCTCCAGCATCTGGCAAACGGTCTGAAACACTCCCCTGCACTCACCATATCTCATATTTACAGTTATCCGACTCTAGTTTTCTGCATACTCGGCAGTCTTCTCTACTAGCTTGTGAATTCCTTAATATTTGGACTGTACCTTAATTATCTCTGTATATCCACTGCACCTACAGTTTTGCATGGCCCAGAGCAGACGTTTATTAAATATTTGTTGGGTGATTGGACAAATGAAATAATAAAATCAGAAAGATCCAGCTATCTGCAGAAATTATTGTAAAAAGCAGAAACAGGCTCTTTCTAAAGGAGCAAGCTTACACCAACTAGCTCTGATTTCCTTTCCTGAAGGCTAAGTTCTGAGCAGTTATTCAGGGGGCCACTGACCTTGCATCAGGGGTCATGCCCAGGCAGTTCTGCCTGATGGAGATGTCCTCGTGTTTGGGGGACAAGATATTGTTCCTGGTTCTCCAGACTGTGCTCTGCTTCTGCCATGTGTGTGCTCAATTTAAATATTTTCCTGTCTTCTCTTACTCCGCAGTTAGGAGTCATACTGTCTGGGTTGGAAATCTTCACTCCACCATTTCCTAGCTGGGTAACCATCTGAAAACCCCTTAAGTTTCCTAAGTGCAAACTTAGGGCTTTATCTGAAAGCTGGTAAAATTAAGAGACCCTAGTCCAGAGGGTTGTCATGACAATCAAATAAATGTTGTAAAGTGCTTAACATAGTTGATGGAACATAGTAAGAATCAGTTAGTTATTATTTTTAGTAATAGCACAATTATTCCTCCTTTATGCTCTGCTTTCCTATCAGACAGGAAACCTCGTTTTCTGCAGTGATTATTAGTTTTAGGTGTCTCAATGTAGGTTGTATTCCCTAGGTAAGCCCTACAAACTGTAAATCCCTGTGGATATTTCACCACACCTCAGGGCTCCTAGTCCCTCCCTGCCTGATAGGAACAAGGTTCCTAGAAACTTAAAATAAACTCCCATATAACTGGCTCTCCAGATTAACTGACTATCTTTGTGTGTTTGCTCTAGAAGGCAGAGTCTGAGGCAGAGATTAAAGTGCTGACACTAAGGACAAACAAGGCCAAGGTGATGACGAGGGGGAGAAGGGAAGAAGCAAGGCAATAAATGCGGAGTAATGCAAAGCATTATCGTGATGGTCACTGCTTCATATGGAGCTCCGAAGAGATGCACAGCTCATTGGACAGATCTATTTACTCGGCACAAAGGACTTCTCCTAAAAGGTTGCAAGGAGAAACTCATTTCATTCTGTCCATGCAGGGAAGAAAGAAGACAAGATTCACCTGCAGATCCCTCCCAGCTCTCATTTTATATCACGATTCTAGGAGACATCTTCCCAGAACTTGCAAGTTGCCTTATCAGGCAAATCTTCACTCCAGTGGTTCCTTGGAAACCACTCCAGAAGCCAGATTCCATACCTAGGATATGGCATTTCAGTGAATCCAAAATAGAAAGGTGACTAGGTATAAGTGAGTGCTGCTAAGAGAAAGAAGGAGGAAGATCATCTAGAGAACATGAGAGGATGCAAGAGATTTGTGTCTACTATCCTGATTCTCCAGTTACCTATGTAAAAGGCTAGACCAATGCTCTTTGCGTTCAAACCCATGGCCAGTAGGCTCTCTCTAGTATTCTCCAGTCTTCTAATCACATGAATTATATGCTTAAGAAACTTTTTATTCCTAAATTTTTCAGCTATTTCTACATATTAAAATCACACAATTTTAAAAAAAATCACACAATTTAATTAAATACCACCTAAGCTGATAAAATATGAATGTAAAAAGTGTGAGATGATTGAATGAAAACTACGAAGAGTGTCTTGGAAAAAAGACTTAGTAAAGGTAAGTCTCTCTAAACAGTGCTGTCAGAGTAGGTTTGTTAAGGGAGACAACTGTAAAATATTTGCAAGGGGGCAATGTCAAAAGCCAGAAGAATCTGCACTCAGATTGCATCACCCTCGTCTTTACATTCTTGCTTCAAGGAAAATCACGTATAAAGCATGATCTATGTGGTCATGAGCAAAAGACTACATGGAACTCCATTCAGCAAATTCATAATCAAAGAAAAGCTCTTGGCTAATAACAACTAAACTATTACTGGTTGCTTTATACATGCCTACTTATTATAAATTTAAAAGAATTTTTAGTTATATATGCTATATGTTTTAAGATTCTTTACTTTAACTGGCTTTTTTTTTTTTTTCTTTTTACAGATTTACCTGCAGCATATGGAAGTTCCCGGGCTGGGGGTCAAATCCAAGCTGCAGCTGCCAGCCTACAACACAGCCATAGCCACAACCACATCCACCCTGGGTCCAAGCTGCTTTGGTGATCTACACAGCAGCTTGGGGAAATGCTGGATCCTTAACCCACTGAGCAGGAGCCAGGGATGTAACCTGCATCATCATGGTTACTAGTTGGGTTCTTAAACCGCTGAGCCACAACAGGAACTCCTAACCAGCATTTTTGATATACCAAGTGTGATAGAATGGTATTGGTTATGCTGTGGTAACAAACACCCAAGTCTTAGGGAATGACATAATAAATGTTTATTCTTACTCACTCTAAGACATCAGTTCCTTGAAGCCTTCACGGATGCCTGGCTGAAGCACTTACTGTATGAAGCATTTTGCCCTCCTAGGAAAACCCCAAAAAGGAAGAGAAAACGTGAGAAGTCCTGCAACAATGTCTATAGTGCTACCTGGAGGTGGTAAATTTCTCCACTGCATCTTGGACAAGGAAAGCCACACGGCTAAAACTACATTCAAGAAGGTGGAGAAGGTAATCTTCCCAGGTACCAGAGGTGTGGAGAGTTGGAAATACTAGTGAGCAGTGGTGATGTTCACCACGGCTGCGTCATACTGTACCCACCACATGGAACAGGAGGACCTCTGCTCCATTATGTGAAGGAGTTTGAGGTAGGGAAATATACCAGTTTTTCCTTATATAATTTAAACATTTTAATTTTGATAGATTAGTGGCTATATTCTCAAGACTATTCTTTATTTCTGAGAGCTCATAACCAAATAAAGCAATTCCAGAGACTTTTAAATAATACTTAAAACATGAACCTCCAAAGGTTTAATTCAGCCCATATAATTTATACTGTCATCAAAAAGGAAAATATATTCTCCTACTCATGCATTCTGCTTTTATGGAAAATAAAAGAACACTGAAACATTAAAACCCTTATGTGCCCCGCCTCCCCCCACCAAATTCCATTTATTATCAGTTGACTGCGAATCTGGTAAAGACTACTATTCAGAAAGAGTTCAACTAGAAAATATTTTGGATTTGAAAAAATGATTCAAAAATTACCCAATAATATTCTTTGACAGTTTTCTCTTCTTCCCTTTTTCCTTCTCCTTTCCCTCCTCCTGTCTCCCTACCCCTCCCTGTCCTCCTCCTCCTTTTTCATCTTAACTAAGTTCAGATTTCAATGTCCATTGTTAACAAATGTTTTTAAACTAAAGAATTTTTGAACTCAAGAAGAAGTGTCTATTTAACCTACTTATATTTTTAGCTGTATTTCAACTTTTACTCTTTTGTAGATTTTCTTTTATTTGCTTATAAACCACCTTTTTTGGCAAATGAAATAGCTTTCATTTGTCTGTGTGTCTCATATCTCACAGCTTGTGTCCATACATTTTCTACAAATGGGTAGAATTTTTTGTGCACATTCATTCACCTGTCTACTACCTACATCCTGTCCCAGGCCCAGTTTCATTGACTTGAGCTGGCTTATAACAAACAACAACTGGGTCACTAGGGAATGAGAAGGGCATGTCTTTTGTTGGCCATTGTGCTCTTAGCATAGTGACTTACTTTCCTAATGAACGGCTTCTTTAGTAGAAGCAGTAGTACCTCCAAATTTTTATTTTGTCTTCAGAAAGGGTGATAAATTGTGCTTTTCTTTACTTTTTTTGATTTCCATGACTAATTGGTATACTTTTCCATCTGCCTATGATATGTACTGAGTCGTTAGTGAAAAGTTACATAACAAACTATTAGATAGACAGTTTATAATAAATATATATAATAATATACACGAGGATTTTTAGAGGTGAGGTCTCAGAGTACTAAAGCTAGGGCAGCCAGCTTCCCTTATCCTTTAGTTTAAGCTGCAGCCAAGTGTAGTATGGAGTTTGGAGGAGGTGTGGTTGGAAAAAGCTCCCTGGTGATTCTGATAGCACCGCCCCCCTCTTCCCTCTTCCCAGCTAAGGATAGCGGACTGGAGGTCAAGTCACAGCACTTGCAGAGAACTCTGCTTAACCACTTACTAAGTCTACCATGACCTGGAGCAGTTACCGCTTAGCCTCAGCCTCCTCATCGGATAAACCATTTATCTCCTAGTGTTATTATGAAGGTTAAATAAGATAGTAATCATAAAGAGCTTTAATGCTGCGTTTACTCACAAACTGGTTTGAAACCTCATATTGAAGTCAGTGTAACAAGTTATTATCAATATCTTTAATGATAATAATCAGTAATTAAATTCAATACTTAACAAGAACAGGAGTTTCTGTTGTGGCTCAGCGGTAATGAATCCAACTAGTACCCATGAGGATGTGGGTTTGATCCCTGGCCTCGCTCAGTGGGTTAAGTATCCAGCATTGCCATGAGTTGTGGGATAGGTCTCAGATACTGCTCAGATCCTGTGTTGCTGTGGCTATGGTGTAGGCCAGCAGCTGTAGTTCCGATTCAACCCCTAGTCTGCGAACTTCCTTATGCTACAGGTGCAACCCTAAAAAGCACAAAAAAAAAGGAAAAAAAGAAAAAAAAACTTAAGAACAAAATGCCTGCTGTGTGTTTAGAATTTAGACCTATAATTCTACTACTTAATTTGCATTATTTTGAATTTTTTTCTTATCCTTATGTTCCTCAAAATTATAGAAGAGTCACTGACAAGCTATGGGTCACTATTCATTGGCGGGTAATGAAACGAATGTAGTGGGTTATAACTAGCATTTTTGTTGCTGTTGTTGTAAAACTATTTTGTTCAAATTTTATTGAGATATAATTGACATATATACTGTAAAAGTTTAAGGTGTACAGCATAATGATTTGACTTATATACATCATGAAATAATTACCTCAATAAGCTAATATACATCATCTCATCTAGAAACAAAAGAAAGAAAAATAATGTTTTTCCTTATGATGAGAACTTTCAGGATCAACTGTATGCTGTACAGTAAAGTTAACTATAGTTACCGTGTTGTACATTACATCCCTGGCACTTATTTATCTCATAACCAGAAGTTTGTACCTTTTGACCACCTTCATCCAACTTTCCCTCTCCACACCCGCTACCTCTGGTGACCACAAATCTGACCTCTTTTTCTATGTGTAACTAGCATTTTTAAATGAAATAAATGGGATACAATAGAAACAATCAGAACATATCACATGGTTTCTTAACAAGAACAGTGGACACTGTAATAAATCCATCTTGATGTAAAATGTAATTCTTTCTAAATACTTTTTAAAACTTTGTAAAATACTCCTCTAGAACAAACTCAAATGAAATCTGGTATGTTTTTCTGCTATCAAAAAAAATTTGATTTTATCTCATCTCGTTAAATCAAGAATAATGAAATATAAAATCTGTTAGCTATCTTTTAGCCAAGATTTTTTTAGTAACTCATATCATTATATATCCATTAGGATGATTCTTATGCAGCTGGTATCTCAAATAAAGCAAGTTTATATGGTGGGTGACAAGAATCCATCCACATACACCCCAAGTTTCTGCTGCTTAGAGGAAGTTCAGTGGTGCAACACAGGCGGCGCCACCCACTGAGAAAATGATGGATTCAATTAGGGCACACCCTTCAAAGGAGGGACTTGTCCCTTGTAAATGGCTTTAAAATGTTTCGTTGTCACATCCAAGAACAGAATAGAGCACCATAGGAGAGAAAATAGCTGTCGCAGTGACCAGAGGCACAGAGACTATGAGCAGCTGATCGAGTTCTGAGGTAGTAAAACCTTCCTCTTTTGCCTGCCCATTTAGGATAAGGTCACTTAAGAGGGTCCAGCAGAGAAACATGGCTCTTAAAGACACAGAAGCAGAAACAGATCACACCGTCCTTATATAACCTTTATAGATCATTTACATTACTGCTCAGAGTCAGCCATACATAGGTCTCATTCTAGAGTTTAATCATTCTCAAGAAATTTTTTAAATGCCATTTTTGTGAAGACTCTCCCAGTACAGGGAATATGGGTTATCTGCACTGATTAAATCAGAATTCTGACGCCCACTGTGGACGAACACAGGTTAGCAGCCCCCTTTCAAATCCTGCCTCAATGAGGCTAATGCCTGCGTGGCTGTAATACCCACTGAGCACACACGTAAAGGTGCCACCAGACAAGAAGCCTCTCTGGTTCATGGCCACACTGCAGGATGCTGTAGGGGATGGCACAGGTCGAGGCTTCCACGAAGCCCGTGACAAATTCAATACCCTATTACTCACGTTTTCTGCTAGGATTTCATTTGGTGACATCATTGGTTACAACGGAAGTTGAAATTTGTGTGACATTTCTGCAGGTGTTGCTTTTCACCAAAAATATTATTTTACATAGTTTAGCCACAGTGCCATGCTTTAAGTCTAGAACTAACGCTTAGGAAACCTAATGAGGTTGAAAAGAAAAGTGAACGTGAATGGCTTCGACTTTAACAAAGGCTCATCCTCCCTCAGGCTCTGAAGAGTCGGTAACTGAGTTCAGCAACTGAAAATTAAATTAGAAGAAAATGCCACCTCTGCAGCTCCCACTACCTTTAGCATTAATGGTAATAAAGAACAGGGTGAAACTGGGGGGTTCTGCTCAATAGAGACATCGAAAAGCTCTCAGAGCCGCACTTTCAGGCACGGAAATCTGCTACACTATGTTATAAAAGCTTCCACTGGGTGATATTTACCCCTCTCAGTCGCTTCCTTTTCTCTCATAGCCTCATGCTTATCGTATATTTCCTCTTCTCTCTTCTGTTTCGTCCTCTTACTCAGTCTTAATTTCCATGTTCCCGTTTCCCCAACTTCCTCATTTCTTTCCTCAACAGTTTAGTAGTTTTTCCTCCTCTACCATACATCTTTACAATAAGAACTGAACTAATGTCAAGATTTTTGTGGTTTGCCCTGTTCGGAATCTGAGAGAAAAGAGCTAAAGATTCTCCAGTGCTAAAGAAAGCACAAGGCTGCTGACTTTCTCTTCATATCAAATGAACAGGAAGCACTTTCTCGGGATGGTATTATCAGGTTAAGTGATAACAGTGAGCAGAAGGAACTCGGGAGCAGTGGTCCACATTTTTTTTTAAAAGGCAGGGCAGGGACAAAGAAAGAAAAACAAATTAGACCTTCTCAGGATCCTTCCCACTTTTAAAACAAGCATCTCTGAGAAACAATCAAGCAAGGTTGTCAATTTGGCCAAAAAATCAGCAATGCTTTAATATAGTAAGATAGTACTGCCACTCCATACCTTCTAAACAAATTACTAAAGAACCTAACCATATTATATAGCTATAAAGAAATAAAGGCTATTTTATCATAATTTGATTATGCTACAAAGCACTATGCATAGCAATTCGTGGATCTAATTTTAGTTGTAATAATCTCTTGCCCTGTTATGTAAATGGAAAGAGACTTTCTACAGGCTTCAGACAGAGATAAGCTTAGGATGGAAAGCATGCGAAAGCCATGGTTCAATTACTCTAAAGTGATCTGCATCATATGTTACAGTACATCTTTCTGCCCTTGCACAAAAGCTGGTATCTGCTTCAAATTAACCATCTTTTTCTAAATATATACAGATGCCCTTGGAGAGTTCACATTCAACCGAAGACCCACAACTGCAAACTAATAGGGGCCATTTAAACATTTCTCAAAACACTTCCTTCTTCCATAACTTTTCCCCGATTGTAAAAGACACGTTGAACTTTACAGCAAGTATACATTAGTTCTCATTTCCCGTTCTTGTGGTTCCCCCCCGCCCCCGCCCCTGGCCATAAGAATTAAGCACCATGGCTGTCCCCTTCCACCTAGTTCTCTTCAGGCTACAGAGATGCAAGCTCTGCCCTGGTCCCTGAGCAGACATAATTCTGACCTAAAACTTCACATTCTGGAATGCAAAAGGGGAAAGAGAGACCTATTCCCTGGGGCTTTTTAGTTGCTCTTGGAAATGAAATTTAAAATAACCTCCAAACTGGCTCCCCCGAGGAGGGGCAGGCCTTTGGGGACAGCTGGGACCACCCACTGGAACTACCAGGCTCCTCTCTTCACTGGCCCCTTTCCTTCATCTCTGCACAGCGTAGCTTTACTTGCTTCTACTGCAGACTTTTCTCCGCCCTCTGGAAGACAAGATTCGAACCGCGATCAGCCCACCTCCCAGGGCTTCACCACATGGGAAGGAGTGGCCCTGGGCCTCAGATGCAGGCATAAGACTTGGGCCTGGGGGGAGAACCTTCCTTGGCCCCGCTTAAGTCAGATTCGCCCTCCTCCCACCACAACCACCATGGTGGGAGGGAGTGTATTGCAATATTCCATTCTGCATGGGCTGTGGCTTTCCCAGTCTGCATGAAAGCCAGAAGAGAAGATAAACAATGAAGAGTTGGATATTGATACTTACTGCGAGGCACATCTTTTTCAACCTTTTCCTTTTAAAAATTACTGTTATTTCCAAAATTATCCCTTTATTCCAGGATTCTATTCCTATTGTTGTTCACAGGGGGAAAATATTTGTCTATATGTAGCCTTTTCAAAACTAATTTTTATTGATCAAGAGATTAATTATCTTAAGAGAGCAGCCATGCTGGGGTATGTTGCTTACTGTTGATTAATTTAAATGAAAACTGTTATATTCAGGCAATACATGAGGGTGCATAGAATGCCTCTTGTTTTATTCTCTGACTATGTTTGTTCTTTCTTGAACATCTCTCTTCACCCTGAATTCCCGGCTCCACTCCCACCTCAAGAAGTGTAATAACTGTAAATACCAAACCCTTTGTTGAGTTCTCTGGGCCTTTTTTTTCCTCCTCTCATTTCTTTATTAATACTGGAATTAATCACAAACTTCAATCCCCAAATATAAAATCCTATATAATTTTTTGGAATGTAAAAAGAGAAGTGACTATTTCAACTTGAATTACAGCATATTTTTTCCTCTGCCCCCAACCCCTAAAAATGTTTTCTTGCACTTTTACACACAAACACATTGCCATTAAAAGTGGTGTTGTCAGATGAGGGAATATGAGCTTTAATTCACATCTTGACTAGTCACCTACCAGCTGTGTGGCCCCAGTTGTGTCACTTAGTGTTTCTGGGCCCCAGTTTTTTCATCTATGTATACTACAATAAAAATAGGCAGAGATGTTTAGTAAACCATAAGGTGATACAGAAAAATAAGGTAAAATAAGGAATTGTGTCATTCAAGATTCAACCAGAGATGATTCAGCCAGAATATATATTTTATACTTTTGTATATATTTATGCAAATATTTACACCCATACATAAATATTTATACACACATTCATGCTCGTGTTGTGTGTGTGTGTGTGTGTGTATGTATGTGTTTATTAGAGGGACTCCTGGCTAAGCAGTCTGTGCCAGGCAGTGCCCTCATCACAGGCCAGAGCCCAAAGTGCACAGGCAGGCAGGAATGAAGATCACAAACGGGCTGGACCCCAACAAGAAAACAGTAAAATATGTCTCTTCTTGTTGCCTCTGATACTGGTGACAAGGGCATTCTGCAGGATCGGAGCCCCTTATCACGGAGCTGAACACATGCACCTGGCTCCGGGAGTCAGAAACTGAACAGCGATCAGGGGAGAGGAGGGCAAGCTGGCCCAGCAGGTGCTCATTCCAAGCAAGCGAATGTAGCCTATTTTCCAGGTTGCCGTCCCCGAGGTGTGGATGACCCGCTCAATTGTTAGAGGACTTGCCCTTGATTAGGTCAGGACCACTGAGGTTATTCTCCTTTTCGAGTAACTCAGAACCAACTGGTTTGGAACTTTCATTACATGTGGAAAACTCCTTCACTGAAGCATCTAATCAAGTACTTGCCCAAACACTTGGGGGAAGGTGTGTATGCTACAAAAAGGGTGCTGCCTCCCTTCTGCTCAGCAGCTCCTGTAAGGGCATCTCCCGTGAAGCCCACAAGAACCAGAAGTGAACTCAAGAGGGAATTCTGGGTGAGGCAGCACAACAGAGATGACACATCTCAAAGTCATCCCATGGTCATTAAGAATGATTTATGTCCTAGAAGACAAATAGAACCAGTCTGCTACACAAACGCCAAAGCCAACCCAGAGGGTCTTTCCCTGTTCTTGCTCTTCCCTCCTCCCCTGCCCACTCCAGACCCGACCTCATGCACCTGTTCTTCTGTGGTCACTTGGTCCTGAGGGAGCACATGCACATCCAGGGGACGTGCTCTTCCTCCCAGCTCCACCTCTCCTGAGCTCTATATCAGAAATGCAGTCATCTAGTTATGCCCTAGTTTGAACACAAAATGACGTCATCACATCACTACATTTGCGTTCATTTTGGACAAAGGATAGTTTTCTTCCTCCCAGAAGTCAGCCTGGGCCCTTCTCCTGTGCTCTTGCAGTACTTTTCTTACCTTAGGCTTGGCTTTGAGGAACAGGTTCAATGTGTATTTTTAAACACATGCTCTGCTCCACTGTTTCTTTCTTCACTTTTCTGAATTGTACAGAATATACAGGTCAAAGCACAGTAAGGATGGGACTCTTTGAGGAATCTGTTTGCAATGTAGGCACAAAATAAATTCCTTAACTAGACATTCCGGTATGTCTTGACAATTCATCATTACTGGTGGAAGAAACTTTTGACACTATAGGTTCCCAGGATCCTGACTAAAATGAAGTTTGATTTATTGTCCATTATCTCCCTAGTATTGAAGGTCATTCTTACAAGCTATAGCTTCAAGTCTTTGCCAAACAGTTCCCATACCTGCACCTAAGGATAGGTTTAGTCCCTCCACATAGAGTCAGCTCTCTTGTCGGCACCACCACGATGTCGCTTCTACTTTCCATAATGAGGTCTTTTTGTGTCCGAGCCTCTGCCACACAACCCTGTCCTAACATCCTGGGTCTCCATCTTTCTATACTAATTTTCTGATTTATTCTCTACTTCAATCCTGCCACCTAAAGAGCTAGCAATTTCATTGCCAGGCCTTCCAAGGGTTGTCAACTCTCTCTAAATTCAGTTGGTGTGACTTAGTGTCCATTACTTAGAGCTAGACCTCCTGGAAGAAGCCTTCGTTCTATCTGCCTGAATCATTCATCTTTGCCACTAGCAGCCATAAAACAGCCCTTGTCTGCTCCCTCCCCAATACCCCATTCTAGTCATCTGCTGACAGGTACATTTTTTGCCTATTTGTGACTCAGTCTCACACTGATTGCCCAACTGTCCCAAACGCCTGTGAATATCTACGTCAGCAGTTCTCCAGGGAGCTCACCCTGAGTGCCTGTTTGGGCTCTTAGTTCAGAGCCCTACCAGGCAGGTCTATTTTACCATTGATTAAATAGTTGTGGTTTATAACCATGAATGTGATTTTTTTCACAGAGATGTGAAGATCCTGCATAAGCCAAAGTATAAGAAGGATAAATTTCACAGAATCTTTATGTTTCTGTGTTGGCAAAACAATTCAATACAGAGCTCATGAAAACCTCAATGAAGCAATTGTAGGTGTTGATTAGAATACAGTTTACAGTTTATAGAAAGGGCTTTCTTTCTTCCTTTTTTTTTTCCTTCCTTCTTCCCCATCTCCCACTGTCTCTCTCTTTCTCTTTCTTTCTTATACTGAAACATATGGCTTTGAGCCAGAAACTGTGCTAAGCGTGATATAAGATGGATGTATACATCTATAATATACATGCATAAACACGTTACTGGGCCTTTGACGTTTCACACCATAGAGAGTGACACAAATAAAAAACAAATAATTACAACTCATGACAGGAACCAACAAGTGAAAGTCATTGATTTTGTCTAGAAATACTAGGGGAGGCATTTTAAGGAAACAAACTTGAGTTGAATCTTGAAAAATGACTTAGTAGAGAACTTAGTAGAGATGAACTTAGTAGAGAAAGTGAGAAAAAGACTTTTCAGTTAAATGGAATAGAAGAGCAGAGACATAAAGAAGAAAGTGGAACATTAAGGGAACTACAGGGAGTTCCATACTGCTGGCATTCAATATTGATCCAGGAGTAGCTGAAAGCAAGGAGTCTGAAAAGGTAGACAGGTCTGAAATCATAAAGGTCCTTGTAAGTAATACAATGACAGTCCGGACTTTATCCTGCAAGTGTTTGAAATGACTGGAGAATTTTAAGCAGTAGAACAATGTGAATTTGTTTTATATTGAATGGGAGGCTGCATAGAAGAGGGAAAGGGGAATAGCTAGAAAATTTTCCGGAAAAATTCAAATAAAAAGTTTTGAAAGCCTAAGATAAGATTATTGAAAAAGAAACAAAAAGGCAGGTGTGATAGACATGGAAACGTACAGGCTAGAATCTCTTTAAGGATGAAGGCTGTGACATTTCTATACAACGTGGGACAACTCAAGACGCCATGTGAGTTCCCAAGATCCTTGTGGCTGAAGCTATAGGGCCTGTATCACCACTCAACTTTCCCTTATGCCCAATCCTACTTTCTTTCCTTCCTCCCACACGTGTTGATTCAAAGCAGAATTTGCATCCCAGAGACCCCAGCCCGAAACAGAGGAGAAGTCAAGGGATGGCAAGCAGAAGCAACTAAACTAAGAGGCCAGGTAGCTGTGGAGCTGAGAGAAATGAAAGAATTTCAGAGGTCTCCAAAAGTTCAGGTTGATGCTGGGTGAAATTCAGTGCAGCCAACTCAGGTGGGTCACATCCAAAGGAGATAGAAAAATGGGTTCTGGTCAAAGTTCCTATGAGACATTTTTATGAAAAATACTCATTACCCATTTGGCTAACGGAACATGGGTGAGAATGGGACTAGAGAGAAAAACTTTGGTAACCATAGAAGCTAAGTAGTGGCTATAGGTTCAGAGGAGTTTGAGAAGATGAATGTTTGGATTATTGTATGAAAATGAAAGAAGACACACTTCTAAATGGGTCTTAAACCTCCAATCATTTCAGCTGAAACCTCGGTCTCCAAGTCATTATGTAATGCTGGCTGTTCATCTTTTTCTTGGCGCTATTTCTTTTCCTAGTTGATGTGGCCACCTTTATTGGAATGTAAAGTTGTTAAAGGAGAAAACTGCTTTTGTTCATCTTTTTAGCCCTAAGTAAATTAAATGAAGACTCAACATTAAATGGGATACAGTACAAATATCAAAAAGGAGCAAGTCCCAATTGTAGGTTGAAGTCTTCAACTCTCTCTAAGCTGAAGATGGTTACTCTGAAAACTTCCCAGCCTGTGCAACATACATTTTGCTGCTTAATCTGTTTTAGCATTTTTTATATCAAAAGATCAGGTAATGGTAGAATTTTGTGTCAAATTTCTGCTTGGTGTCCAAAGACTGCCTTTATTTTGTGCTGGCTCTTTGAAAGTCTTTTCATTTTATATATATATCTTCCAGTTCAGTCATCAGCATACAGCAGTCCCATATGACTCTCTCAACAACTTTTAAGGATCCTCAGAGCCAGAAGAACCTCTCAGAGGATAAGAAACAACTAATACCAGCTTACAGATCCCTTATTACATCCTTATGCGTGAATAAAACAAGCTAGACCTATTAAGCAGCTGTTTTCTCTCCAATGGTGACTGGGAACTGATTTTTTTTAAATTCATACAAACCCCACACTCTGCCTGTATAACCTTCTCTGAGCAGCTGAATCCTTCTAGTCATAGCGACTATGCTATACTCTTACCCAAAATACCGTTGCAACTCCAGAACTACACAGTGTGCAAAATTAGAATGTAGTCAGTCCACAACATCTCTGACTAGGACTGTGCCAAAGCAATTCAATGTCTAGACTAGCTGTTTCGGTCAGGAGATTAACTGGCTTATCTCAACCCCAAGGGTAACTTTTGGCTCACATCCAGGAAGTCGGCAGTTTTCAGGTTAGCCCCTGACTGATCAAGCCATCAGCTGCTTGCCTAATCCTAGCATCATACACAGAATTATAGAATGAGACATTTTTCCACATAATTTATAGTTTGGGCTGGTTAGTTTTTTTTGAGACTTAGTATGTTATCTTAAAAATAATTTTTCCTAATAAAATATCGGTCAGAAATTTCATAAAAAAGGTGTACCCTTTGGTAATATTATAATTCTTTAGTAGAATGAAAAACTATATATATTAATATGAAAATATATAATAAATACAACTATTGAACTAATAATTAATGATACCAATTGCTAATATTTGATTATGATTTGTCATTAATCACTGTATTGATGATACTCAACAAAAATTAAATAAATATTTATCTATAATAATGATGTCTGTGTGTAGATCTTCTGGTAATTATGTCTGTGTGTACATATTCTGTATATGACCTTAGGAACACTGCTTACAAAAAATTAACAGTTTCTAGAAAACCAAAATATGTCCCTATTCTTTAATTATTTATAGCATTTTTCTTCAAGGTCATTTTCTTAATGATCTTTCCTTTTTTGGCCACACCTTTGGCATGTTGGAAGTTCCCAGGCCAGGGTCCATACAGCCATTGTTATGGGTGCTGGAAAATCAAAAATTTCAGGAAAAAAAAGGAAAATTTCTTACTTTTACCTTTTTTTAACCCTTCTTATTTTCATTGTGCCAAACATTTGCATGTTTGAAAACATCAAGAGATATTTTTAAACATGCTTTTAACCTGAATGTTTATGTCCTATAAACGAAGCTATTAAATCAAAAGGTCAGTGGTGAATAAAGCTGCTACTATGATGATTATTCATTACAGTTAATATTTTTGACCCTTTACTCTGCTGGGTATTGTGTAAGAGATTACTTGAACTATTTTGCTTAAAGCACCCAACAAGCATTAATTCATTAATGCTACCTGTGTGATAGATAGTATTCATATCCCGATTTTATAGAAAAAATAATCTGTAACCTAGTCTAAATAACTTGCCCAAAGTCACTCAGTGTCACGTGAGAAATTCTATGAGATGGAAATGTCCATCTCCAAAGTAGAGGCTCTTAGTCATGGTATTCAATACTACTGATATTCAATGTTACTAAATTCAAAAATCTATAAGATTATATACAACAGTTCTTTTAAAAAACATAACAGAACCTACAAAACGTTCATCAAATTGTAATGCTACTTTATGGGACTTTTATTGGAGCTGGCTAAGGGGCTTTACAGACTCAAAAACTGGAAACTGACTCCTGCAATTAGGTGTTCAGAAAAAAGCCAGGTTTGAAAGTCCTTCTTTGCATTGAATTTCAAATGTTCCACTTTGAATGAAACAGATGTTGAACTTTAGATTAGTTCAATCTGCATTAGATTTAGCCTGTGCACACAGTAAGATAGTACTAACATGGGCACTTACGCTGCTGTCTCTTCAGGGACACCTTTCCCCAGACCAGCTTCATCTGCAATTTAAAAGAGGTCTTTTCAAAGAAATCAAGGATTTTACTTAAAAGCACAAGAATTAGTTTAGTGGGTCTGAGCCATGGTCCATTCAATATTCTGTCTCTTCCAGGAGTATAAAGGGGCAGGTCATGTGACAGTGGTCTTCTATCGTGTGAAACTCAAAAGGTTAGCAACATTTTTTTAACATCTGTGAATTGAGATTCACTTTTCTTGAAGTCAGTATTTTAGGTTTTCATGATATAAAGTTCTACACATACACTACTTTCTGAGAAAATTAACCTAGGAAACACCTTGGATTTGTGGATTTCCCACCTACTACTGCAAATATCTACGGCATTCTCTAGCCTCAGTTCAAACGGCCCCTGTTCCCTTGTTGAGGCTTGTCAAACCACCATAGTGGGTTCATCATAGACTCAGTGGTTTACTGAAATCCTCTTCTCTGTTCAAAGAGATATTAGCAAGTTTAGGTATTAAGACACATTAACACCAGACTAAGACTTTCTTCTTGACATAATCAGAAGGACTGAGAAAGAATAAATTAAAAAAAAAAAAAAGATTAGTTTTGGAAGTTAGCAGATGTTGGAAGCATTTTACACAGAGTGCAACACCTCTCCAAATGACTACACATAGTATATAGAGGAGTACAGCAGTGGGACTTGTGTACCCCCAAATTCTCAACAAAATCATTCTAATTGTCCAAGCCCATCGAATCTTCTATACTAAGTGGGAAATCTAAATCATAATTGTTTGTTCTGTGAGTATAAAACAGAGATGTTCAGATAAAAGAAAATGAGGACATATTACTATGTCAAAACACTTGAGCACTTTCTCAAAATATTAGTCAGACTACTAACCAGAAAAGGAAGTGTACTGACTTTTACCTTTATCAGCCTTCAGTTTCTTTGGTTTAAGCTTGAAGAGTTCTCAGTTTGGATTTGGTGTAAAATCTATGTTCACACTGTCTATATCCTTGATGATTTCCCGAGCTTTACCCATTATCTCCTCTTAGCCTTTGCCTGTCCAGTCTAAAGATATAATATTTTAGTTTCTCTTCATTTCTTTGTTCTTTTCATTGTAAAAAAGTAACCTGAATTGGAAATTTGGTTGTTCTAAACTTTTTTGTTGAATAAAACTTCTTAGGCAGTTCTAACTAGTTCTAACCTGGGAGTATCAACAAGTCTATATTGAACTGAATTCCTTCTCTCCACCTACAAATCAATGACAGCAATTGCAGTAATTCCCCAAAATGAACCCAACTCTGAGTTCCTTAACTGCCCTCCAGAACCTTCTGTTTTTAGACATTGTCTTACCTCAGTATTTATAATCTGGGGCTTTATGGAAATATCAAAAGAAGTCTTATGGACAATAAAGTTTCCAGAACTGCTTGGTGATGGTGAATTACATGCTATGAGTTTTCTCTTGTCCAGGTACAGAGATTTAGAAGTCACTTTTGGATGGCTATCTCAACACTTCAGATGCTTCCTCTCTCCCTCAGGCCTTTTAAGTCAGGGATTAATCAGGCACTTTGGCATAGCACAAAGGCCATTATACTTGGAGTTCACCAGGTTCTCCTACCAGCCACCTTAATGACTAGAAAACTCAGGCTTTGGGATTCCGTCTTTTTGACTGAAAAACAGAGAACTGGGAACTAGTTTTAAAATTCTTCCAGAAACTCATTGCAATTTCATTGGTGGCTTTCAAAGGCTGTTAAGTGATGAGAGCCAAGAGGAGTGAATGATCTGGTGAAGTTCTGGGTACCAGACCTCTCACCAATCACAGCACCTTTGCGTTCACCTATTCCTTCCCAAAACTTTAAAACAAGGTGATCTGACTATGACATCTGTCACCCCACTGATCACCAGGGTTGATTAAGTTGATCTGGCCGGTTAGGCAGTGTCCTCTTTCTCCCTCATGCATCCCTCCTAAAGCTGCACATTGTGTAGAAGAGGACAACTTTCCCTGACGGCAGAGAGTGATTCTTCAGTCAAGCAGCTGTGCTCCCTGCTAAAACCTCCAAATCAGCTCTCAAAGTCCATCTGTGGGAAAATGTGGGGTAGTCAAGTTTTCAAGACTCCAAATATCCATATGAAGTGCTGTATGTGGCAGTCTGTCTCTATTTAAAAAAAAAAGGAAATCAAGAATTTCTAAGAGGTTAACAAAAGGGAAGGGAAGAGAAGGGAGAAAGGCAGGGAGGAAGAGAGACAGGAGAAAAAGACAGGAAGAAGGATGGAAGGAAGGAGAGAAGCAGACTATATGTGTAATATGTAATATCTGTGGTCTTGAGATATGTAAATTGCTATCATTTGGGGCTCAATAAAACAGCAGTCATTGAAACTTTTAATACATGTAAACAGTGTGTTAATAGAGAATTAATATTCATTCTCCATATAATTCCTATAAAAATAATAATCCTAATACTTCCTATTCTTTCTTGGGGGTTTGCTGCATGCCAGAGCTTTTATTTTACGTGCCACCTTTTCTTACATGCCACCTTTTAGTTAATCTTCACAACAACATTTCAGGTGAGTAATATGATCCTGATTTTACAAATGAGCAGACTAAGGCTTAGGAAGTTCCAATAATTTGTTCGATTTCGGAGCTTTAATTTACAAAAAAAAAAAAGTAAAGAAAATAAAAGCCAGCTTTACAATGAAAATTTTACTTTGCAGTAACTCAGTTTATCACAGAAAACCCAGGGGCCCTGACACATACATTGGTAGATATAGATAAACTTGCAGAGAAACAAACTGTCTACCTTCTGCAGGCAAAATTTCAATTGCTTTTTCTCCTATTTAAAGTCCTATTTAGTATATACAAAAGGTTAACAGAAATAGCTAAACACAATTTTATAATTGTTTTGTATACATAGTTTAGAGAGCTATAACTGAGAAAGGATTAAAGCTATAAAGTTCCCTGATAAGACTCACAGTGTGTGCATAATTTTGGTATGGATATCTATTGTATGTGCAATTACTCATGGATATAATATAAACCCTTGTGATTTCACCAACAATTGAACCATTGTAGCTCAATCTCATGTGCTTCAAAATGATTGCTTTGACTTCAAGTGACCAATTGGAATGAAAGGCTAATTGATTGCTGCTTATTTAATCTTCACATCTCCTTACTCTCTGATGACTCCACTCACACAAATGTTACTGAACCCCTTCAACTCCAAGGATATTCCCAACCATTCTCCAGAATATAATACCATCTTTCCATCTATATCCAGCCACGTTTTCCCACTCTTCTTCTACAAACCTCCTCAAATATACCATTTTCCATTAAGATTTAATAATTTTAAAAATACGTTTATCTTTCCTTTTGCCAGCCCAATTGAATCACATAACCCATTATTAAATTATAAATACAGCATTTATATGTATTCACATCTTATAATTTCTTATATTTTGTTGATATCATGGCCCAGGTTCAACTATTTCCCTAACAATCATACTGATCCAGTAACGGGGGTCTGAATTAAGATGGGCCTTTCAGAGCAAAGGCCGAGAAGTTTGAAAGGAAATAGGATAGATGCTGCCTGTGAAAACACTGGAAGATGATAAAAATCTGAGAAAGAGAAACAAAATCTTAATAAAATCATTTTATCCCTATATCCAATTGCTCCTGCAGTCAGAGGTGCTTCTGCAATTTTGTGCTATGTGTATGTGACTCAAGTCTAAGACACGTTTTCTATCCCAACACGTGCTGCATAAATAGTCTTAACTGAAGCCCTACAATTGCCTTTATTTTCTTCCTTTTTAAAAATGACAACACAGGAAAACTTAAAATGGTTTCCCCCTATCCAACGCAAGTGGTCAGAATAACAATAATAAATCTAGTAGGTTTTCTACAATAGCTAACAGGCTTGCAATTTTGCGGTTGGTGGCTTCCCGTAGGGACTATCACCGGAGCATGCTGGGTAGGAACCTCCACTAGAACATGCTGGGTGGCGGCCAAGCAGAACATTTGTAAGACACTGCTCCTTGAAGGTGATAACTAATACGTTTTGAAATGTAGTGTGACTAATCCCACGTGTGGTGAAAATCAAGATAGCACTTTCACCTTCCAACCACTACTCATAACTTGAATATGAGATATTAAAACAAAAATAAAAACAAAAGCAACACCCTAAAAGTGGAATAAATGTAAGAGATATCACACAGTTTATGTACAAAATGTTGTGGTTAAAGAAATTCAATGTGATATACTATTTGCAGAAAAATTTGTAAGTATGTCATTTTTTTTTCAAATTCTTCATTAAAAGTTATTTTCCTCCTTGAAAATGAAAATTGGTTTATGGCTCTCTACTTGTCAAAGCCATTTAAGTAGATCAGGTTAGAGGTCCTAATTACAAGTTGTTGGCAGCCTATGTTTATTCTGACACCCAGTCTGACAGGTATACCGTTTGTTTGTTTTAATTTAAAGATAATTTACAACCCATAAAAGGTAAGAGATTAATGGACCTAGAAATTGAAATCAGTTCCCTATTCACCAACTAGAGAGAGTCTAATCTAAGGAAGTCTAGGTTTCCATACCAATTTGTCTCGTAAGTGAAAATGCATTTTATACTCCATAATCACTCAGTCCTTAGCTTTTCTCTTGAGATTGGCCACAGGGGTGCTAATTGCATTGGTGACTTTTGTTATACTCACATTAAGAATTAACCCGAGTTCTCAATATCACTTTGTATAATCTAACAGCTGGCAAATAGCAATGACTTTTTAATCATGATCAATACTACCATTTTTGAACCAGAAGACTATAACCCATCAGCAATTCCACAACCATTGAAGGCCCATTTCTTCCGTCTTTCAATATACTATAATTGTTTTATTTTTATCTCTAAAGAAGCATTTGACCTATTCCTGGAATGATGTCTTAGATTGAATCCTCCAGTATAAGAATGAATGTTCATATAGACACTGTTGAGCAAATTAGAAAAGTACTCAAATTGGGTGGGTGTTATTATCGTGGATAGACTTCAAATCTAAGGACTTATAATCTTTTTACTGAACCAAAAGTTTTTAGTAGTTTTATACATATGACCTCTACTTATAAACATTGTTGTAACACATTAAGTGTTTAAAAAACAAAAATGTGGACTTCCTGTTGTGGCTCAGCAGGTTAAGAACCTGACTAGTGTCCATGACGATGCGGGTTCTATCCCTGGCCTCACTCAGTGGGTTAAAGATCCGGCATTACCCTAAGCTGTGTGTGGTGTAGATCACAGATGCAGCTTGGATTGGGCATGACTGTTGCTGTGGTGAAGTTCTGGTAACTACAGCTCTGATCTGATCCCCTAACCCAGGAACTTCCACATGCTGCAGGTGTGGCCCTTAAAAGAAAAAAAAAATGTAAAAGAGGAGAAATCAGACACCTCAAAGAGAAAAAAAAAAAAATGTCCAAAGAACATGAACAAGTAATTCACAAAAGAAAACATACAATGATTCAATATGATATGAATAAACAGTCACTATCACTAATAATAAATGAAATACTAAATAAAACAATAGTAACAATAATTTTTCATCTATCAGATTACCAAGGACTGAAAAGAGCAATGATATCTGGTATTAACACTAATGTAATAAGTGGAAATGTAAAATGTCATAATTGTGTAGGAGAATTTAACAGTTTTTATAAAAATAACTTTTTTAAAAGTAATTTTCATTTTTAGGAATGTATCCAAAAGAAACAAAAATGGGGAGTTCCTGTCGTGGTTCAGTGGTTAACGAATCCAACTAGGAACCATGAGGTTGCGGGTTCGATCCCTGGCCTCGCTCAGTGGGTTAAGGATCCAGCATTGCCGTGAGCTGTGGTGTAGGTTGCAGACATGGCTTGGATCCCACGTTGCTGTGGCTGTGGCTGTGGTGTAGGCTGGCAGCTACAGCTCTGATTGGACCCCTAGCCTGGGAACCTCCATGTGCTGCGAGTATGGCCCTAGAAAATGCAAAAAGACAAAAAAAAAAGAAAAAATGGTGCAAAAAATCTGAACAGGAGTTCTCCCTGTGGCACAGTGGGTTAAGGATCTGGCATTGCCACAGCTGTGGCATAGGTCGCAGCTGGCTCAGATTTGACCCGTAGCCTGGGAACATCCACATGCCATGGGTGTGGCCATCACAAAAAAAAAAATTTAATTTGAACAAAAATATGTTTACACTAAGCCATATACCAGAAACCTGCTGCACTGTGTGTGTGTTTTCTTACCTTTGTTTGTTCAGTGCTAAATATATTGTCTGGCATACCATAGGGGTTCAATATTTGTTTAATTAATGATTTATATTATCAAAAGATATCACACCACCTAAATACCTAGCGTTAAGGCATTAGCAAAATAAATTATGATAGTTTTTCAATAGAACATTATGCACTTTTAGAAAATAATGTCCATCAGTAGCTCTCAACATGGAATGACATACACAATAAATTATCAAGTTACAAAATAATATGGTTTAATTTTATAAAAATAAATTTTGAGATTCTTAGGATATATTTTACACTGTAATATTGAGAGTAATATGTTTGAGTTATGAGGTCCAACTCTTTTTATTCATCTGTATTTTCAAAACATTCTACAAAGGCTATGTATTAAAACCTAGAGCAAAATAAGTGAATTTTTATAAATTCATGACATAAGAAAAAGTTATTCTTAAAATAATAAAAGCAGAAACTGTAAATAAAAAGATTAAAATTATAATAAAATTAAATTTTTCCTCTGTTTTACAATATAAATCATTATTTTAATTTTGAGGTTATGTTTGAAAGGGAGAGTCATTGTTTTTTTAAAGATTTATACTGAAATATTTACAGATTAAATGATACAATGTATGGGATTTTCTTCAACATAATCAGAAGTTTAGGAAGAGGTAAGATAAGGGAATTCACTGGAGGGAAGTAAAACAAGATTAGGCATGAGCTGATAGTTGTTGAAGCTTGATGATGAACGAAAGGGTTTTTTTTTTTGCTTTTCAGGGCCACACCCCTGGCACATGGAGGTTCCCATGCTAGGAGTCGAATGGGAGCTATAGCTGCTGCCTACACCACAACCACAGCAATGTAGGATCCGAGTCATGTCTGTGACCTATACCACAGCTCATGGAAATGCCAGATCCTTAACGCACTAACCGAGGTCAGGGATCAAACCCGCAACCTCATGGTTCCTAGTCAGATTTGTTTCCACTGCACCACGACAGGAACTCCTCAAATGGATTTTATATGTGTGTGTTACCTCTACTTTTCTGTGTATGTTTTAAAGTTTCCATTATATAAAAATTTTAACACAATAAACAAAAGTGATGGAGAACCATGACTGTGGAAAACAGATGCAAAATGATTAACAAGAGATTAAACACATTCTTTGTACATAATGAATTCATAAATCAATTAAAAGTATTAAATTGGCAAGTATATAAACAAGCAATTCACCAAAGGAAAAGAAAAAATAACAATGACCAATGAGCATATGAAAATAAGGTATGCTTATATAATAATATATATGTCTAACAATTGAAGAAATTTTATTTAAAATAGGATAAAATTTCTCAACTAGTAATACTGCTTCAAAATGACAAAAACTTTTCCTGACTTGAGTGAAATGGCAATTTGTATCAGTACAATACTCTTTTGATTACTCTAACTGTGCAATATAGTCTGAAGTTAGGGAGCATGATTTCTCCAGCTCTGTTCTTTCTCAATACTGTTTTGGCTATTTAAGGTCTCTTGTGCTTCCATACAAATTTAAAAATTTTTTGTTCCAGTTCTATGAAAAATGCCATTGGTAATTTGATAAGGATTGCATAGATAGCCTTGGGTATTATGGTATTTTAACAATACTGATTCTTCTAATCCAAGAACATGGTATATCTTCCCATTTGTTTGTGTGATCCTCAGTTTCTTTCATCAGCATCTTATAGTTTTCAGAATACAGGCTTTTGCCTCCTTAGGTAGGTCTATTCCTAGGTACTTTATTCTATTTCATATGATGGTAAAGGGGATCATTTCCTTAATTTCTCTTTCTGCCATTTTGTTGTTAGTGTATAGAAATGCAACAAATTTCTGTATTTTAATTTTGTATCCTGCAACTATGCTGAATGCATTGATGAGCTCTAGCAGTTTTCTGGTAGTGTTCTTTAGGATTTTCTATATGTAGTATCATGTAATGTGCAAACAATAACAGTTTTGCCTTTTCCTTTCCAATTTAGATTCCTTTTATTTTTTCCTTCTCTGATTGTTGTGGCTAGGACTTCCAAAACTATGTGAATAGCAGTGCTGACAGTGAACATCTTTGCCTCATTCCTGATCTTAGAAGGAACACTTTCAAATTTTCACCATTGAGTATGATGTTAGCTGACTTTTTGTCATACATGGCTTTTACTACGTTGAGGTATGTTCCCTCTATATCCACTTTCTGGAGAATTTTTATCATAAACGGATACTGAATTTTCAAAAGCTTTTTCTGCATTTCTTAAGATGATCACATGATTTTTATTCTTCAACCTGTTAATGTGTTGATTTGTAGATATTGAAAAATCCTTGCATTCTTGGGATAAATCCCACTTCATCATGGTGTATGATCCTTTTAATGTGTTGTTAGATTCAGTTTGCTAGTAATCAAAACAGTATGGTAGTGGCACAAAAACAGACACATAAATCAGTAGAACAGTATAGAAAGCCCCAAAATAAACCCATGTGTTTATGGCCAACTACTTTACAACTAAGGAGGCAAATATATACAATGGAGAAAAAGATGTTCTCTTCAGTAAGTGGTTCTGGAAAAACTAGAGAGCTACATGTAAAATTAAAAATTGGAACATTCTCTAACACCAAACAAAAAATAAACACAAAAATGGATTAAAGAACAAAATGTATGACATCTTATAAAACTCCTAGTGAAAAACATAGGTAGGACACCCTTTGACATGAATTGTGGCAAGATTTTGGGGGATCCATTTCCTAGAGTAATAGAAACAAAAGCAAAAATAAACAAATGGGACCTAATTAAACTTAAAAGCTTTTTCACAGAAAAGGAAGCCATAAACAAAATGAAATGACAGCCTACAGAATGGGAGAAAACATTTGCTAATGATGAGACCAGAAAGGGATTAACTTCTAAAATAAACAGCTTATATGGCTCGATAAAACAAAAACAAAAACAACCCAAGCAAAAAATGAGCAGAAGACCTAAACAGACTTATTCCAAAGAAGACATACAGATGGCCAATAGGCACATGAAGAGATGCTCAACATCACTAATTATTAGAGAAAGGCAAATGAAAACTACAGTGAGTTATCACCTCACACCAGTTAAAAGGTCATCATCAAAAAGGCTACAAATAATAAGTGCTGGAGAGAGTGTGGGGAAAAAGGAACCCTCCTACACTGTTGGTAAGAATGTAATTGGTGAAGCCACTATAGAGAACAGTATGAAGTTTTGTTTAGAAACTAAAAGTAGCGTTACCATATGATCCAGAAATCCTGCTCCTGGGCATATATCCAGAAAAGACAAAAAACTAATTTGAAAAGATGCATCTACTTCAGTGTTCACAGCAGCACTATTTACAATAGCCAAGATATGGAAGCAACCTAAAGGGTCACTGACAAGTGAATGGATGGAGAAGATGTGGCATACATAAATATACACATAAAACATATAATTGGAAGGATAGATATGAAAGTTTAAACAATAGCTGTTTTGACTGGTGAAAATGTAAGTGATTTTTCTTTTCTTTTTATTTTTCACTGATTTGTAAGTTTTCTATAATAAGAAAGTAATTTATTTGCTATATTTTACTTTATAATAAGAAAATAACTAATTTAAAAAGTAGTTAAGTAGTTCCCTTTGTGGCTCAGTGGTTAACGAATCTGACTAAGAACCATGAGGTTGCGGGTTCGATCCCTGGCAACCCGGGATCCGGCGTTGCCGTGAGCTGTGGTGTAGGTTGCAGATGCAGCTCGGATCCCACTGTGGCGAAGGCCGGCGGCTACAGCTCCTGTTAGACCCCTAGCCTGGGAACCTCCATATGCCGCGGGTGGAGGCAAAGAGACAAAAAAAAAAAAAAAAGTAATTAACACGCTTTGCACTTACAAAATTATGGTTTCAAACTTAAGTACCCTGGACTTGAAGGTGAACCAAGTATTGCAGCCACTGGACACATGTTTTACACCTTTCCTTACATGCACTGGATGTTGGGAGAAAAAAGGACAGTGATTCAGATAATTACCATGCAAGTTGCTGGCCCCCACTAAGATAGACAGATAGCCTTTGCCTGGGTGATTTCTAGCGGAATATTGGATAAGATTTGTTCACTAAGCACATACTATATTGCCAAGGTTCTTTGTAAAGTAGGAGACATCAAGTGACAATATAAACAGGGCTTCTATATTCATGAAATGTATATTCCGATTTTTACCATCAGAGGATGATAAATTTATTAAATTTGTTAGTCAATAATTTTATTTACATTTATTGATCAAATATGGGATGGATATAGCACTGAACAAATACTCCATATTTACCTCAATTTAGACCAGTTCCAAACAGGAAAAAAGATAACTTACACATAACTAATAGAACTACTATCTGAATTTTAAAACTTGAACAGACCATAAAGTGCAATACGTAAGAAAATTATTTCTCTATTTCTTTTTATATAGCCAACTTTAGACAAATATTAGTGAAAGTGTTTTCCATTTTTCTGATCTCTAAAGTAGTAGTGCTGACCAGTATAGGATAAGAGGATAATAATATTCTTTTCCACAAAAGAGACACTGGAAGAACATTCAAACTGAAATGTTAAAAGAAAACCAAAATCAACTGCTGCACATTTTCCTTATTGTAATTCCCTGGGTAAGCCTCGTTCCCCCTAGGGCTGCCAAGGAAGACAACTAATAAAGCTAAGCGATTTGCAGAATGTTGCAAACGCTGGATGGTGACTGACTAGAGAAGCCATGATGTATAATTTATCCAAGTGGCAAGCAGCTTGAGCGAGCTCTAATGTAATTTTGGGCTTAATTATTTGGAAAAAAGGTAAATGGCACATGAATGAAGTCCATAAATGATACAAACCTGGGAGTTATAAATGCCAATGAGAGGAGGAAATAGTGCAAAGGTGTAAGGAAGTAGCGTGTATCAGGAGGCAATAGCCCAGAGACACTCTGCTTAGAAATATGCAGAAGATACAGAGGATGAATGATGTCTGCTGGGCCTACCAACTGGAAAACTACTTCTAAAGGTTTGCAAACCGCATACACACTCTTGTACACACATTACTGCACCATATATACTTTCATGGTCAAGATTTGTAATCTCCTGATATGCTTCTTATTAAAAGAGTCTCGAGATGAATGGATTTCAACAGTGCAACAGATACGTTTATTCAACTAGGACCCTGGAACAGAAATAACAGTCGATGGGGAATCAATTAAAGGGATCTAGAGAGCAATACAACTTCTATCATTGGATTTCACATTTAAAAATGCAAACATGGTGATTATTGCTGGTGCTTATCTCTGACCGTGGTTCAAACCGGCTTCTAAAACCCATCCCAATCCTAGAGAAAGACTCACACAGCAAGAGTACCCACAAATCCTTCATTTTTTTCTCAAAATTCTCCTGCCGAGTGTTTTTTATTTTTTCCTCAAACTGCAACACTGAATTTTATAAGCATGCCACCTTAAATTTTTTCACTCTACACAGGTAGGTTTGAGTTTATTCCTGAGGCCACTTATTTTCTAGTACACAGTATTAGAACCCTTACCAGCTGATGGATATGCCTTCTCTAATCATGGCCTACCACACTGTAATGTGAGAATTCAGAGTAAAATTTTTTACTGTAGTTTTCTCTAGTAAAAGATAGCTTTTAGAGTTCCCTGGTGGGCTAGCAGTTAAAGATCTAGCATTGTCACCGCTGTGACTTGGATTCAGTCCCTGGCCCAGGGAAATCCTGCATGCTGTGTGCACACCGAAAAAAAAAAAGGTGGGGGGGGTTTCCTTTCTAAAACAGTCATATATGAAACACTGATTTTTATTCATGTGTACATTATATTTTAAAGGAATATTAAATAAAAATATTAAAAAATGTCACTAGGAGTTACAATGAATGTTTCTCTATATCCTTCAACTCTTAACTTCAGCATTTAACATTTTATTTGTTCTATCTTCACACCAAACAGACTGTGGGATCTTGATGACCAGACATCTCTCTTATCTGCACAGCGTATCACACAACCCATTCAAAGGCTTTCAGCTTCCCCTTCTGATGCTTCCAGAGCCAGTGGTGGTGGTAACTCTCAAGACCTCATTATTTTCTTCTGTCCTCTCTAGGACAAGTCGGGAAATCACCTTTATGTCCCACAAAGATTAGCAGAAGCCAGCAAGGGGTAAAATATGTGTGTGTGTGTATGTGTGTGTGTGTGTGTGTGTGTGTGTGTGTGTGTCCATGTATTTATCTCTATGATAAATACTATTTTGAAAACTGATTACCTATCTCTTTCCTTCCCAGGTACTCATTCTCACCTTCTCTCTTTTGGTATTGGCCTCATCTACAATACAGTTCATCACCTGGTTGAAGCAAACGAGTTCCAACTCTAAGAACCCTACTAAAATTGAACTGTATCCAAAGACTCGAAGTGTAACTAGGGTTATACTAATAAATGTTTAACAATCTGTTCTGCGGTGGGAGGAGTTGGAGTAGAGGTAGGCCTGACTTGAAGCAGTTCCCTTTTCTGTGGTGCAAATACTTCCATCCTGATGGTTTCAAGCTTCCAATGTGGTGTCATCATCTGTAGAACTGGAAAGAGATGATGACAAGTGGCCAGTGCAGACAGAGTCCAACACACCCCTGGAACACTCAGCTTACTAGACTCAACTTTTAAAATTCATTACACAGTGCATAACAGGTTTCAGAATGGAGAATTTACTTACTTCGTGTGGCCACCCAGCCATAAGTTTGGGGGCCCTCACTTCTGCTCCTAGCCTTGCTCCCTGCCAATAGGCATGAATTATCTAACTACAAAGTAAGACGCATTTCCACTCTATAAACTCTGAATGAAAAACCACTGGCAGTTGTTTTCTAGACCTTACACAGGTTAATGCTATTAGTCACTATTTATATCAAATCCATCACCTCTCAACATGAATGCATTAAGAGGCACCTTTGCTCATCCTCACATTAGCTAAATCACAATTATCCCATTGCTAAGATTATTTCACATTAAAGCAGACAACATGTTTGAAAAATATACACTCAGGAATAATCCTGAGTTGAAGGAAGTGGATAAATTGTGGAAGAGAAATTGCCCGATGAGCAAATAAGAGTCCTCAGGTTGTGTTTTCTGACATTCAGTATTAATAGGATAATCATGCACAATAAATTTTCCTTTGAGAAAAAAATGAAGTAACTCAAATTCATTCAAACAACTTTAATATTCATAATTTATAGCTCAAATTCTTCCTCTTCCCTGAAGACATTCAACCACATTCTGTTGCAAAAAAAAAAAAAAAAAGCCTTGTTTCACCACCCAAGGCATAAACCCTTGGAGGGCATGGCAGGCCAGATATCTTTTGTATCCTCCACAAAATCCAGCATTCACTAGTTTATTCACTGATTTATACAATGGACTGAAGCTAAATCTGAAGGGTTTTGACTAAAACTAGTGATTTTCTTGATCCATTGATAGGTTTCTCTACTTTTACTAAACTAAGATCTAGGACATATATAATGGCAAATAATTTTTCCTGATTTGCAACTTTGTTTATATGGAAAGCCATAAAAAAGACAAATCAAATATAGTCATTTGTTAACACAAATGAGTCTTTCCTGAAAAGACTGGAAACTATGACCATGGAAACCCTGGTAGCATTCTGGTCACTTACTGCTGTGAAACAAACTTAACAGTGTAGAGCAACAATGTTCTTTATCTCTCAGTATCTAGCTGGATGGTTCTGTTTGGGGATCTCTCTCATGAAGTTGCAATCACATGATGTCAGGAGTTCAGAAAGCATGTGGGACAGAGGCTGGCTAAGTAGCTCTCTCTCTGCTTGTCATCTTGGGACCTCCCCTTGTGGTCTCACTGTAAGGTCTTTCCAACAGAGGTGACTCAGAAGAGCCATGCTTCTTAGATGGTGGCTCAGTAAGTACGTAGGTGAGTGTTGTAAAATAAACTGGGAGAAGCTGCACCACTTTTCCTTACCTAATCTTAGAGACAACACAACTTCAAGGCTGCCATGTTCTCTTGGTTAAGGCCGTTTCAAAGGGGAGGGAAATAGACTCTACTGTTATTGTTTTACCGATTTAACTTTTTTTTGGCTTTAAAAATATTTTAAAAATGAAAAGAACAATCACAGATTGGGTAAAAATATCTGAAAATCACATAACTGATTAAAAAAACTTGTATCCACAATACATAAAGAACTCTCAAAACTCAACAAAAAGAAAACAATCCAATTTTGGGGGGAGTGGGGAAAGCGGGAGAGGGATAAATTAGGAGTTTGAGATCAACAGGTACATACTACTATATATAAAATAGATAAACAATAAGAATCTATCAGAACAATAAAGATACAGAACAGGTAATTATATTTAATATAATAACCTATAATGGAAAAGAATCTGAAAAATAGTATACATTGTATGTATACATAAACATATAACTGAATCACTTTGCTCTACACCTAAAACTAATAGAACTTTGTAAATCAACTAAACTTTAATTTAAAAAATTAAATTTAAAAAAATTCAACAGCTCAATTTTTTTGCCCATTTAAAAAGTTTTTTTTTTTTTTTTGGTCTTATCTAGAGCCACAGCTGCAGCATATGGAGGTTCCCAGGCTAGGGGTCTAACAGGAGCTGTAGCTGCCGGCCTTTGCCACAGTCACAGCAACGCAGGATCCGAGCCGCCTCTGCAACCCACACAGCTCACGGCAACGCCGGATCCTTAACCCACTGAGCAAGGCCAGGGATTGAACCCGCAACCTCATGGTTCCTAGCTGGATTCGTTAACCACTGAGCCACAATGGAAACTCCTAAAAAGTTATTGATTTAACTTAAAAAATAAATGGCATACAATAAACTGATGTGAACTACCTAATGTTTTGACAAATGCATAAACCCAGGAAACAATCACTACAACCAAGGTGATGAATTTACCCATCACTCCTAAAAGTTTTCTCATACCCTTTGGTAATAACACTCCCTTATCTTAACCCTCCCTTACCTCTACCCCCAATCCCAGGAAACTACTTTCTACCTAGGTTCTGGTACTATTGATTTATTTGCATTTTATGGATTTTATATAAATTGAATCCTGCAAGACGTGCTCTTTGTCTGGCTTCTTTTCCTCAGCATAATTATTTTTTTGTGTTTTTTTTTGTTTTTTGGGCGTTTTTTTGCCTTATCTAGGGCTGCACCTGGAGCATATGGAAGTTCCCAGGCTAGGGGTCTAACAGGAGTTGTAGCTGCTGGCCTTTGCCACAGCCACAATCACAGCTACAGCAACACAGGATCCGAGCTGCGTCTGCAACCTACACCACAGCTCTCAGCAACACCGGATCCTTAACCCACTGAGCAAGGCCAGGGATCGAACACGCAACCTCATGGTTCCTAGTCGGATTCCTTAACACTGAGCCACGACAGGAACTCCCTCAGCATAATTATTTTAAGCTACATTCATGTTGTTGTGCATGAAAATAGTTATTCCTTCATATGGCTATTCCACAATTTGCTTAGCCCTTCAGATGTTATAGATATTTGACTTGTTTCCAGCTTGGGCTATTACAAACAAAGATGCGATGAACATTTGTATCCAGGTTTTGGCATAGATGTACATTTTCATTTCTCTGGGATAAATGCCCAGGAGTATGATGGCTGAGTTGCATGGTAAGTGTATGTTTAGTGGTTTTAGTTGTTTTTTGTTGTTATTGTTTATTTTTTAAAGTGCCATACAATTGTATGGGACTCAAGAAAATATTCTAGAGTGGCTGTACCATTTTGCATTCCCACCAGCGGCATATGAATAATCTAGTTTCACTGTATCCTCTCCAGCATTTGATGTATCACTGTTTTTTTCATTTTAAGCATCCTGATAGATGCACTCAGTGTAGTCTGCATTTTCCTGATGTTAAACATCTTCTCATGTGCCTATTTGCTGTCTGTACATCTTCTTTAGTGAAATGTCTATTTATATCTTTTGCACATTTTCAAACTGGAGTTTTATTTTACTGTTAAATTTTGAGAGTTCTTTATGTAACATATATCAGTTGTCAGGTCAATTACCTTTAAAAGAGACCTAAATAAGAAGAAAAAAATTATTCATAAAATACCCATTTCCAGAGTTCTCATCGTGGCTCAGTGGTTACAAATCCAACTGGGAACCATGAGGTTGCAGGTTCGATTCCTGGCCTTGCTCAGTGGGTTAAGGATCTGGCGTTGCTGTGAGCTGTGGTGTCGGTTGCAGACACAGCTCGGATCTGGCATTGGTGTGGCTCTGGCATAGGCTGGTGGCTATAGCTCCGATTAGACCTCAAGCCTGGGAACCTTCATATGCCACGTGCGCAGCCCTAGAAAAGACAAAAAGACAAAAAAAATACCCATTTCCAGGGCTTTTTATTCCCATGTGGTCTTTCTTTATTCCTTAAAGAATTTCTTCAACACATTTTGTAATGCTAGTCTATGGGTCATTTTGTTTCTCTGAAACTTTGTTTTGTTTGTCAGTAACTTTGGAAGTTATTTTTGCTGGGTATGGAATTTTAGGTTGACAGGATTTTGGTTTGGGGGGAGGTTCGGGGGCTTTGGAGTTTTTTGTTGTTGTTTTGTTGTTTTGTTTTGTTTTTTGCTCTTTCAATCTATAAAGATGTTGCTTTATTACCTTTTCACTTGCATTGTTTCCAAAGAGGTATCAGTGATTACCTTCCCTCTCCTTTTTTTATGCAATATGAGTTTTTTTCTCCAGCTGTTTTAAGACTTTTTAATCACTGGTTTTGAGCAATTTCATTGTGACATGCCTTAGCATGGTAAGTCACATGCCCATCTCTAATCCAATCCCTAGCAAAGAAAAACAGAATTATGATGAAAGATTTAGACCAACTATGATTCATCTTCTGGGGATATGCAGAGCTTCTCTGAGCCTATTTTTGCATGATACTTGGACGAGAAAACAGAATTCTGTGAGTGAGGGAAGAGTTTTTAAAAAATGTAGAAAAGCGGAGTAAATACCTGAAAAGCTTGAGTATATCAAAGGACAGGAAAGAAATCAATTAAGATCTCTTATACTTCTAAATGTGCACAATCACATAATAAAATATTACCACTCTGGGTATGCCATATTTGTTTAGCTGACTTGGGTTAGAATGAGGATACTACATGCATGTAAAATAAATATCTTAATAATCCAGGAAGAAGCAGACCTGGGTAGGAAAGGAGTTAGGTTTTCTTGTGTAATGACCAGCGGCTTCAGTTTACCTTGCTTCTACAAAATTTTTTTTCTACTGTAAAAGTGCTTTAAGGCATTCTGAAGATGATAGAGAATTGTGGAGTGGTAAGGAGAATATACTAGAGCAAAGCAAGAGGGAGAATTATAATCACAAACAAATGTTTTAAAGAGGTACCCTAACCTTCTTCAGGTCTTCAAATGGTGCCAGTAGACCCAAGTAGTGTCCTTCAGTCTGCCCTTCTTTTTGTCCCTAGTAAGTCATCCAAGAACCTCAGAGTTGAAGAAGCAACTTATCTGAAAGTTTCCAAGGTCACTAAACTTAAAAATCCTGCCTTAGCTAGGAAAAAGTAGAATTCTTCACAAATGTGGGAGTTTTCATAGTCAAAGCCATCACCATAATCTAACAAAGCTGATGGTGCATATCAGAGTCTTAATTATATTTCCTCATAGTAGTAACATTACAAGAAAATAAAGGCATAAGAGTATATCACAAAATATTCATTACTCTGTTCATTTCATTTCTGAAAGAATTATCTAAAAAGGGGATAACAGGCACTAATAAAGACTGGGTAGCTCCCGGTTTGGCTAGGAATGATGATTTCACCATGGGTTTGTGCTCCCATACAGGAACTTAGAACAGGGTCATAATTCTACATGCATGTTCTTCCAGTATTTGAATATAGGCTATGATTTGATGGAAAGTGGAAATTTTTTTGATTTTGTTAAAGTTACTTTCAAATTAGTATACCAAGAGTCCATTTATTACATTTACTTTCAGGAATAACAAACACATATAAACCTCCTCTGTGGCCCAGACAGTAGGGACTTCTCTGCCCCCACAGGTGATATGGCACATCTCTCAGTTAACTCTGAGATCCAAATGTAAAATCCAGCCTTTAGGGACATTACCATGTGGATTTATTTCATTCCCTGAAACACTTCGGTTCTACAACCCAAGGACTAGACTACAGAAACCATTATGAGATTTTTGTATGAAAAATACAATGTAGATAGATGATGCCACTTTCACATGTTACTTTTTTATGAGCAGATATAAGCACTAGAGAGAAAATGATGAACAGAATTCCCCCTATCAATTTGACATATTCTTCATTTTTAACCATTTGAAGGCACCAAAGCAAGAGAAAGGTCATTATCAAAAACATGGCACAGTATTTTTATCTGACCAGTGAAGCGTGTTGCTCTGGTTCACAGTGAGAACCGTGACCCAGCCAAAGGAGAGTGTCACACTTAAAATCTGCTTTGCAATGTGTCTTTCGTTTCAGTAGATGACCTCCTTTCCGCCACATATCAAAGAAGCTGTAAAGAGTCAGCTGACCTCTTAAAAGTGGGCAAGACAAAAGTCGGTGCTGCTACATCAGCAGCAGGGTTTCCAAGCCAGAATCTTTCCCTCAAACTCCAACAAGGTAAAGCAGTCCCCAGCTACCTGGGAAAGAGACAAACCTTTCCAGTTTGCAGAAGTCACCTGGGGCAGTTTTCATAGCAAAAATGTATAGGTTTTGTGAATTTCTCAAATCAAATTGAGAGTATTTTTAATATTTGTCAGAAAAATAGACATACGTGAGGTGTGTCCAGAGCAAGGAGGGGTGCGTGGTTACCCTACTTATATATAAAAATGAGCGCAGTATTGTAAGAAATGTAAACAAATATGCAAAGTATAGCTACTGAAACTCTGCATTTTATGGCCATTATATTGTCATAGAAACACAAATGAGTTTGCATGTGGAAATCCCCTTCTAAGACAGCACTGGTTGATGTCATCTTCGTCGTTATCACAGGAGGAGGAAAGTGTAGATGGGAGAGAGCACTTCTACAAATAGCACAGGAGCTTCTGCAAATAATTATAATGTGCAATTGCTAACGGGGGGAAATGATACTTAAGGTTAGAGCGGGTTAGGAGGATTTCATTTGCTGCCTTCCATTTTGGTCACTTGTTCCTTTTTTGATGGCTACCAGCACAGAAGAGAAAAAAGAATCTGCCCAGTGCAAGAGACTGTACTCTTCCAGCTGTGAGTCTCTCATGGGAATGAGAGCCGCTCGGACTCCCTCAACTAAACAGGGGAACCTTGGGGGGCTTCCACCCGAGTTATTTCAGTGAGCTCATAGTTTTTATAACTAAAACCATTTCCAAGGATGGAGAAGCCCAGGAGTTAATTTTTGTCTTAAACCCTTTAAATGTAAAGCACAAATGATTACTAATTGAGAAATCTATTTAGCAAATATTTGGGGAATCAAAAAAAAATCACTTTTTTTTTTCCTGGCTGTTGTTATTGCTGTTGTTGTTGTTGAAATGTTTCCCACTCTTCACCCCCTCAAAAAAAAAGAGGGGTGCAGATACGGGGGCAGAACAGAAAAAAGGAGAAAAGTGGCTTCAGCTCAGTGAAACACTAAAAAATGCACATGAATCAATTATGAAAAAGAGAAGGTCCCTTTGAATGAGGAAAAGCTGATTGGAATTAAGATAAGCTTTGTTCCTATCTGCAAGGTACAAGGAGGGGACTTTTCAGCGGAACAGAAAAGGGGGATTTGGGACTGTTTGGCTGCTTAATGCCATAGTGCTTCAGAGTCCATGTGAAAATTTGCTGCTGGCTATTAATCATCATTGTGCCCCTGCAAAGAAGCTGTTACAATGATGACTATATGTCATTATATTCCCACTGTAAGTAACGAATCAGAGAGCTGGGAAAGTTGGATAAGAGCGGCTGGCAAACTTTTAAGCGGTCGAATCTATTTAAATAAATTTACATCACATTTGCTACTTTCTCTGGTATGGGAATCATACTTTAAAATGAAACAATATGCTGTGTTCATGGGGCCTGGTCTTTTATTCCCCTGTCTCTGAGCCTACTTTCCAGGTCAGCCTTTGCCAGCGCTGACAGCACGCTTTTCTCATAGCCTCTCCTTCTCATAGCCTTTGGTTGCTTTCAAGTTCAATTTAGCACAATAAAGTTGTTATGCATGACAGTTTGGAGAGCAGAATAGGTGGTGTCTGAGCCCGCTGTGTCGCTACAAAGTGGGTCCATTCTCTGTGGGCCGGCTCAGTTACTGGAGCCTTACTGGTGGGATACAGCCCTGGACTTCCAGACGTTCCCATCCTGACGAAAACAATTAGCTTCAAACCGCACGAAGCCACGGGGTCAGCCTCTCTTTGACTGAGACTGCGCCATTTAATATGCTGCAGTGGATTTCAAATTTATGTTGATTTATCCTGTTGTACTCCTCTTTTATGCACTGTATTTACAGATGTGTAAAGAATAGGGAAAGTTGGAGTCCCACATGCTTCAAGAGTTTGATTAGAAATCTAAGCCATTGTTTTATGTTTATTTTATAGAGAAATAGAGTTGAAACGTGTCAGGCTTAATTCCATTAGGCTGAACTGCCCAGAACAGAGCCCTGGGGTCTGGAAGACCGAGTCTGAAAGGAAGTGTCTCCTTGGCTAAGCATCATCAACAAGCCAAACAACAAACAACCCTAAAACACCAGCGCTGTCAGCATAGTTTTCTATTGTGGGAGATTACCCCTCCAAAATCCCACTCCAACCTGAGAGTGACAGATCTTTTAATAGAAGCAAAATGTAATGTTCGACCATTACTGGGCCACCATGTGCATTTGCGTGTGCGCATATGGATGTATCAGATCAATTAGTGTTTAATATTCATTGACGTCCACCCAAGTGCTTACAGCCCTTAGAAAGATGATACATTCTGCTGCCAGAAAACAAATATTATTCAATTTTGACACTGCAGAATTGTCCTCCTGCAGAGAATATAACCTCTTCTCTTGTACCTCTGAAGAGAATCATAGAACAGAGCAAATTTAGGTATATTTAGAATTTTACCATCAGAGTCGTCTAGGCCAGATGTCTTCAGTCTCTGAGCAATTCCAGTAAAATAAATCACGGTTGTCTTGATTACAGATTTCACTAATTATAGGGTACAACCATCAAATAAGCCTCCTTCTAGGTTAGAAATTAACTGAAAGCATATCTTAAAAGCATATTTCACTTCCTTAAAAGAGTTTACTATTTTTCTGTAAGCTATTGTAATACAAAATTTCTTTTCGCCAAAAAAAGGTGAAATACAAACTGTAACTGTGCCACATAATGTTTGCTTTAACTGTGTACTGGCAGAGAATAGTAAAAAGCAAAATTTTCACTAGGGGAGAGTTTATAGGAAATAATTATGTTTTCTAACATACTGCTTAAAATACTTTCAAAATGTGTTTGACCAAGTTATATCATTAAATATATATATATTTCAATAAATATATATATATATATATATGTATTTCAATAAAGTTTGAGAAGAAAAGTCAATTGTTTGCTCTGGTTATCCCTCTCCTGCTAATGTTTGAATATTATTTGATGTCATTTTTAGTAAAGCATTTTTTGAAGTCCCCATTTAGAATGGTTTTTGGAAACAGAGCTGGAGACAAAGAAAAACTGCATTATGAGAGAAAGTAAATGTGTTTATGACAAAAGCACTACACCCTTTCTAATTTTCAAATGGGATAATTTCTTAGCCATTCAAATGAGTGAATACTCCAAAAATTGACCAAGATATTTAAGTGATAATTTTGCATTTAAACAGTCTTTTTTTTACCTGAAAGGAATACGTCTTTTTTTTTACCTGAAAGGTTATGTCAAAAGCATATTTTAAAAGTCCTACACGCAAAAGTAGTGAGAACAAAATATGGTTAGACAGGAAGTGTATGCCTGGAAGTTTACACACATACACACACACATAATATACAGAAGTATACTGCAGTATAGTCTAAAAAACTTAATAAACACCTCTTCATCTGGAAATAGAGAGTAACTTACGATAAAAGTTTGTTTCCTCAGAGGAAATTTCTGAAAAAAATACTGTTAAGCAATAATAAAAAGAAGTAAAAGGTTGTTTTGGCAGAAAGCTTGAAGGATTATAATATGCCATAATAATTTTATGTAATATTTACAAACCCAGAATTTCAGACTGACAGGCTTATATTCACACACTTTGAGAAAAGCTAAGTCGGTTGTAACAGCTGTTTATAGGTAGATCATCTTCACTTCTAGGTAAAGTTGCTCCTATTAAGCTGATATGAAGATGATCCATCTTCAGTGTTCTCTTGGATTGAAGGAAAGAAGGGAAGAGAAAGAAAAGCCCTTTATAGGGAGTGAATTTAAAGTGAGGCGATATAAAGAAGAAAGAAAGAAGGCAGTATTCACCATAAAGAACATTAGCAACACTAGCTGAATTTCACCAAAGCCCTTTGGCTAAAAGAGGTCTTCAAGATAGCAGAAGCTTCAGGAGAATATAACCTTCAGTTTAAATTGAAGCTTTACCACTTACTTGCTTTGTAGTCTCAGGTAAGGCTTTTTTTTTTTTTTTTTTTTTTTGGCCTCGCCTGTGGCATGTGGAAGTTCCCAGGCCAGGGACTGAACTCACACCAGAACCACCACCAGAGCGACTGAATTGACAACACTGGATCCTTAACCTCCCACACTGCAAGGGAAATCTAACCTCAGGTAAGTTTTTAAAAATCCTCAAGTTTCTTTCTTCCCATTCATAAAATAAAAGAATAATAATCCCCAAATATATAGGGTTGTTGCAGAGACTAACCAACAAAGGTAAAGTGCCCACTACAACATCTGGAATGTAGTGTTCTATAAACATTGATTCCCTTTACCTCCTCATTTTTTTGATATAGCTCCTGCACTTCTCATCTTCAAATTCTTCTTCTGGTCGGTAAAAATCAAAATTCTGATGTAAAACCTTAGAGAAATAGAGACCTTCTTGGTTATGAACTTATAATGGATTTCTGATGGCTTGGACTTGAGAAAAACCACACCCATAGAACTATTTTTTATTTGGCTGTATTTTGCCTTTTCTTATGCTAGTTTGAGTACAGAAGCAAATTAATAAAGACCTGAAGAAAGGTGCTAATACCAGGCAACAGCATCTTACTTTGTGTAGACATGGATTTAAAGAGACAATGTCATAAAACATACAAGGTCATCTCCACAAAAAGTTTCCCAGGGCCTCAGTTAGAAATCTGAGATGCCAAACATAAAGAGGCCTTTGGCAGTATAAGAAACAATTTGCTTAGTGGTTACTCCTGTTGCCCCAAATAGTATGCCCTGGAGGAATAATGCTTTAATGCTTTTGAAAAAAAAATGAGTGAATTCATTGACCTAACACTCATCTATTTATCAAACACTTCCTCAGAGGTAAAGACTCATGCCTCCCAAGCAACAAACTTCATCCTTGTGAAGTAGTCATGACACCATAAATGAGTTTGATGATGGGAGAAGGTGGGAAAGGGGGGGACCTCTTCTCATTCGGCGTTCAAACTCTGTTTCATTAATGTAACATGTAAAAAGTACTTGGCCAAACTTAAGGCAAAACTTTCAGAACATCTTCTATTTCTACTTACGATACAATATAAGTTTTCCAAGTACTAGCAATGATCTGGACCAAATTACTGTTGCCTGACTGTATTTTTACCATAATGACAGCCTTATTTTAGACAGTTCAAGTATACTATAGAGTTAAATAGGCATATGGAATTAAATATATCAAAATGCAAAAAGGACTCAATTCTATGTTGGAAACACCACATATGATGGAAGCATGATAAACATTTTTTTTTTTACCAAATACGGTACATGAACATATAAGTCCTTTTCCTCAAAGTCTATTCTCTTTTATGTCAGTTGACCACGTTCCTTAGTGAAGTGGTTTTTTGCATTTTTAAAATATGCAAACCATGAATCAGCCTGCGAACTTAACTTTAAACCAATCTTTCTTTACCGATATTTGTAGAAAATCAAAACGAGATTAGTTACATTATATTTCTATTTCCTTATCTCTTAAGTATTCAGTGGGATGTATTTTCTCATGTCTCCTCAACATCGAAGTGGTTATTTTCAAGAGCTGTGAATATGGAATTAAACATACACGTGTTAAGTAGGCTATTTGTGCAACATACAATCTTTAAACAATTTTTTGTTTTTATGGGCAAGCTGTTAATCAAGAGACATATGTGCTGTTTTATATATCCACATGCTTTACTACCATTTTTTAGATAAGCACCATAACTTAAGTTGTCTTCCACACAAAGTTCTGGCAAGCTTCAATAGATTCATTAGTGGGTTTTTCTTTACAACCAACGAAGCTCAAAGAGCTCCTAACAATGGAGCTAATCACTGCCTCTTCCCTGACCCGAGCTTAGGTTTTCCCTCCTTTCACTTCAGACTCTTATTTCATTTCTGAGCAATTGGATTTCCGTGGCACTCCCAGAACAAATAAATATCTCCCTTTTCCTCCTGCTTACATCTTTTGTGTATATTTTTTCTATACGACTGCCCGTATTTAAACTAGTGTGGTAATGGCAGGGTTCTTCAGGTAATCTTTCAGTGGACATAAATGGTGTAGCATTAAAATGCAGATAATGTTACTTCAATTAGAGAATGCTGTGCAAAACTTGAAAAAGACGTAGCTAAATGTTTGGACTAAACAAGTAAGTCTATGTTGTTAAGAGTGGGGCTGGGCAAGTTGCATTTTCAATAGATCCCTTAATGAATAAATGTTAGACTGTATCAACAGTCCTGAACAGGCTTGTGGTTTGTGTGTGCATGAAGTGTAATGGTATCAATTGACTGGCTCTTTGTGGTTGCTATAAAGTACTCTTGAATGTGTCAATGGAGAGAAGGCCTGCAGACAATGAAGCCATGACAGCTGAATGTCAGCAGCGACCTTGAACCTAAACTGGTTTCACCATTCCAGTGACTCTAGCTACAGTGAAGACATGCACTGGAGCCGGACCTTCGGCATTGCCTGTCATTTTCTGTGTTCAGATTCCAAGCACTTAAGTGACAATTTCACCACATTGCTAGACCCTGCTAATATGCATCAGTGAACGTTCACTTATTAGTGATGGGGCTAACGATATGTTCAGCATTTTAATCAGACTTGCATTGGCATTTAAAAAATACAAAACGCAAAGCAAAACAAAGCATCATTCTAGACTAAATGTTTTATATAAGCAAACTCATCCAGAGAAGATACTCAAAACATGTCTTTTCTGCAGCAATGGAGTCTTTGATATCAATCTTGCATTACATAGCATTACTGCACATACATTACTACACTCTTTATTGCTGCAAATAGCACATGATTAGTTAATTAAAATATGGCATCAAGGAATAATTAATATTTGTAATGCACTGTTTCTTTAATGAAAAACAAGAGAATTCTTCTAAAGGTCACATTTACAGATTAAATGTGTCTTTAACATAAATGGAATGTTATTAAGCTAGGCTCAATATTCAGGAGAGAACTACAAAGCCTTTTGTGGCAAAATACTATTAATGAATTCCAGAAACTGAATCCCTTTGCTAATGACGGAGTTGAGCAAGGTTAGAAGCCCAACCACAACCGAATGCTCCTAAAATGTTCACAGTGCTTTGCAGTGGAGAACTAAGGGCAGGGCAGGGAACTGGTTGGAGAGGCAGAAAGACTACAAGAAACAGAGGAAGAAAAGGCAGAGAAAGAGAGAGAAAAAAGAGAAGAGTTTGATTGGTGCAAAACACATAAGCGTGTGTCTGCAGCAGAGAGAAATGATACTGAAAGCTGGCATTCCAATACTGGAGGAAGGAGAGCTAATGTGCTTTATAGTATTAAAATAAGTTATTGATAATGATGGCACTATAAGATGATTACAATTCATTCTAAACAAAATGTGACATTTACTAAAAAGGAACACTACAAAGAAATTATTAACATTATCATGATGAAGATTTATAAATGCAAATTGTTTATTAGAATATTGTGGATTGATCTCAGTGAGGTATGGTGCCTGTATGTCATTTAACTGGCACATCTTTGGGTCCTAATCATCACTGAAAACTGTTAGCTGATACATTATTTTTTGAAGTTAATAAAAGTGGGACACCACTGTCCTCTTGTTTCTCTGTGGAAACTCTTTATCTGAAGTTCTTCTGTACTGCAGTGAACTACTGGTTAAATTTCTCCTTACAAGTCCTTTACAACAGACAGTGGGAAAAGGAAACCCTTGAAGGGTAAATCTGTGCCTTTTACTTGAAAAAGCTCAATGCTGGCAAAGATTTTTCAATAAGTTCCTAAAAAGAGAAAGTCACGTTTTTAAAATAATCAGAAAATATCTTTAAAATAAACATACTACTCTGAGAAATGTTTATTATCCAAAAACACTTGGGTATAAGTTTATTATGTGTTTATTTAGTAGGATAATTTCCTCAAGTGTACTTTATCAGATCATACAATACTGTAAAACAAAGGTTAAGTACATCATCTTGATTTCATTATTTCAGTTAAAGTATTTATTATGTCATTAAGCTACCAAAAAAAAAAAAAAACAATGAATACTTTTAAGACAGATATTGGAATAGTGGCTTAAAATCACCATCAATTTTCCTAGGATAAAAAACAGGCAAAATTAAATTTACTGTACAGAAAGGTTCTTTGGGGTCTTAAATTCCAAGTACAGTGAGGTTAATCAATAGTGAAATAGGAGTTTTTCTGCATTAAGTTTAATGTATATTTCCTAGAATGATAATTCCCTTTCTAATCTTTATAGATGCACTTGCAAGTTGAACATGCAATAGGCACTTTTTTACATTATTCTTATGATTTATAAGTGGGCTAATGTGTTGGCAGCTCTAAAAATTTGATCTGCTTCTTTTACTTATTTTTAGTTTGAGGTGACTCTGTATTTTTAAAATGTTTCCAATATATAAGTCTTATACCAGAAAGAAAGTATTAGGATCACCTGGTTTTATTTTGAATCATTGAGATTTATGTGAATTGTGTCCACTAGGAAAATTCCATTTAGAAAGTTTTATATTTATATTGACACTTAAAATGTATACAGATGTGGTATAATTTTTATGAATGCCAGAGAATAAAGGAACTCCATAGATGCCACCATCCATTATGAAGTGACATCTTTGCAAACTCCTATTGGTATCACTTTAAGTTGCCTCTTCCCTGTGCTGTACAGAAGAACTCTCAAGAAGACAAGCTCCACATCTTGAAAAAAAAATTGATGGCTGAAATGAACACCTATTTTTGCTGCTACAGTTATTCTAAAGTAGGATGATAATTCTCAAATGAGAATTAATCCCCTCTGTGTATATAGGTTATGGAATTTAAGTTAAAATACAAAAGCAGTGTGAAATGAAATTCAGGTTAACAGGTCAACACAAAGCCTACAGCTGAGGTACTCATTTTTGTTGGCCTACATACATTAGCAGTCTTGACTAAACCCAAACTTATATGGATGTCCGAAAATATATCCTTTTGCACAAGACAGTTAAAGGGCAGGTTTGGTAAACAACTGAATGTTTAGAAAAATATTCTAAATAATTCTTGTACTATGAAGAAATGATAGACTATTCCATGAATAAATATGTGACTATGCTAGAATTTGTATTTAAAAAATTATACAAGAAAGAGATATTAATAGGGATTTATACACTTTAAAGCTACATTCCATAATATGTCCAGTAGATTCTTCCTTAACATATGTGAACATAAAGATGGATCGTTTTAGAGTGCCCTTCACTCTTTAAAGTCCCTTGAACTCTTCATTCTCACAAGAAAATAAAAAGGAAGGGTTGGGAGTAAACTTGGAATTACTTAGTTTCAAATTTAGTGGTTTGCATATTTAAAATTCACCTTTATTTGTGTATTCAATCAGCAAATGTTTATTTAGTCTATCGTATATTAGGTTCTGTGTTAAAAAAAAAACATCGGATTTCTGTGCCAACTTTTCATTCTTTTTGCATGCTTCTAAGCATCCAGTTTTTTGACTTTTTTTTTTTGGTAGATGGCACTGTTTATTATGGTGTTAGCATTAAGAAAGCAGTCACAGAATGTCAATTACCTCACCTGATCAGGGTAAAGGTCCAGTTTTTTGACTCTTGACTGAGTTGCAGCTATGAGAAAAGACTCAAGTTTCACGTAGTTTGGTTACATGTGCAACTCTGACCTGAGACTCAGGCAGAAGCCCCATGCAGGGTCTCATTGCTCTTTCCAAATGATGCAGGGGCTCTGTGCACCCCTACCCCTTATCCCACGCACCACTCAAGTTAAAACCACCATTCTTAAAAAAGCACTCAGCTCTGAATTTTTCTTGGACTGTATCTACACATTCAAATTTTTGGTTCAACCAGTATTCTGGGGCATCTTTTCTGTTACAGACACAGTACTAGTTATTTTGTCAGATGATATTTTATGTAATCTTTAAAGTCACCATGTAAGGAAGAAATTCCTAACGCTAAGACAATACTCCAAATAAGGAAAAGCTACAGTTCTAATTCAGATCTTCTTACTCCAAAGCCAGTCCTCTTGCAGATAAATTCCTATACACAAAAACAACCACATGATTCACTTCAAGCCAAGCACCATCCGTATTGAGAAGAAATATTAGGCAAACTAGAGTTTGGATGAATGGATTTTCTTAAGCTCCTAGATATAGAAGCCTGTGGAAAAGAATGCACAAAGATGCACTTATCCAGTACATACTAGCATGAGCTCAGGTTAAAAGAACTCTGATTGCATACCAACCCCACTCCCCCTTTAGTCAGTTCTCCTCTAGGAAAACTATGCTTTTCTTCTCTGCAATAAGGATGGAGACCAGGAGGAAATTTTAGTGGGATTGTGCTCATAACTTTAGCAAGCTTGAGGTTGGGATGCCACAGCAGAAATCGCTGCTACTGGACCGAGCGTGATTCTATTCCTCTACATGCCCCCCACTGCCTCCACAAAGTCCCACACGGCCAGAGGTAAAGGGGTAAGAGCAACATTGTCAGTTCTTTCTCATCAGGGCTCTGGTCAGGGGTGACATCTTTCAAAAAGGGAACAACTCAAAAAAAGTTTACCAGTACCTAAATACTCAATATTCCTACATACTTATTTCTTTAGTTACCTCGGAATTGTTCTATTCTTACTGAACAAATTTTTTCAACACTTTAAAAAGTTGATTCTTCATATTGTATGGAAAACAATATAAAACTTACTCTAAAGGAAGGTTTAATTAAATTCATGGGGTTACACTTCTTGATCTAAATGAAGGTATAATTTCTTCTTTTATTTTTGTTTATCTAAGTTATAAATCTGTGCAAATTAACATTAAACCTGACAAAAGTATAAACTTCTTTAAATAAAGTTTTGTGATCTAAAATGGAGCCAGATCACTATCAAATATACTCATAGCCCCATCCACTCACCTAAACTCTACAACTTCGGTCCAGCTACATATATTTTTCAAATACAAAATTTACTTGCATTTATTTTGTAAGATTTTAAACATATGTAATATGTATGTGTGATGATTGTGGTATAATAAACAAATATTTTTGTCAAATTTTGCTTTAGGCAACATGAGCTATTTTACTCTATTCTATTATGCTGTTGCCTTAAAGTAATCCAAGTAAATACATACATATTTTATAATGTATGCAATGAGTTCTAGAGGTAAAGATTCTCTTGTTGCATGTTCTGTTGGTACATAACTGATTCATAAAATCGGCTGGACGGTTTTACAAATGAATATAAAGTGTAGTCACATTAACGCTGAAGTAATTATTAATAAAATCCTAAAAAGGAATTCTATTGCTCAGAAAGAAAATTATAGTCTCCTTTTACTATAATTTTCTTTCACAAAAAGTTACATTAATACTATTGTGTAGCTAAGCACATTTGGAGATATCATGCAAATCTACCTGTCACGTTTAATTATAAACCACTGAGGAGGCTGCTGATAAAATTAAAAATAAAAATAGCAATATTCAGTATTTAACTGCTCTTGGTCTGAAAGCATAGGAGAATTGCCACTTACAAATACCAAGTGCCATTTAAATGATTAATCAATGGATTCATTGTAAAAAATTCTCTCAGAAGTGTTTGCAATGAGGTCAGCTTCCTACAACATGACCTCACATTTTGAAATGCAGTCACCTCAAAAAGGTGACATACACAGTTCAGAGTAGTGAGAAGTATGAGCATTAGGAAATATGAGATACTTTTGAGTATTTCAAGGCCCACTTTTGTTTGGCTATTTTACGTGCCATGGACAAAAATCACGTCAAAAATAAAAAACACAAACAGTAAAATTCAAGAGGAACTCAGCATTTAATACCACATCAGTGATATTTCCTGACGCTGAAAGTACAAAGGGAATCCATTCCCACCACACCGAAAACATGACATATTTTAAATATGTTTCTCATAAAAAAATAATTTTTTAGTAATTAGGTTGCATTGTTTGGGTATTATCTTTTCATATGTCTACACAAAGTTACTTTCTGAAAGAATACCTAGCTGTCCATATTCCTGTTTTCCATCATAAGCAAGGCAAAGCTCCTCACTGAGTTTGCATCTAAAATACATGAGAATTTATAAAAATCAAATCTCTCTCATCCCATTACAGGTACCACACATTCCTCTCTTCAAGATCTACCAAAAAGTTGCCCATTTTCTTTCAACATGTATCTACGGTTTAAGAACCACAGATACATTATGAACCTTTCTTGGGTAGGACTTACACATAAAGCAAAGAATAGAAAATACATTATTCCCTTAAAGTGTTTCCGTTTCCTTTGGAATAATATCATTTAGAATGCAACTTAGCCATATTAAGTGGCTGACAGCATAAACAAAAACAGGTTTTACATTGCAGCTGTGCACAATACACCTTTGTACAGCTGATTGACTGCTTACAACAATAAAAAATAATAGTAGCAATCTGCTGTCAAACTTTCTGGCTAGTTTATAGTGAACTTTAAAAATATGGTTCCTTTTTCTCAAATGCAATTAATTTGAAGATAAAAGTAATGTTATGCAATGAAACATAAATGTTTCATCCCAAAGAGATTGTTTGTTATCCAATAACAATAGATAAAGTTTCGCATCCCAGTTTTTCAAGAGTGCAAGGGTACCACTTAAGTATGCAAGGAAATGCTTCACATGGCAAGAAGTATAATATGATTAATATTAAAAAATAAAAGTACTTATTTACCAGTTTTGACAGTTGTAATGGACATCACTGTTTCAAATGGCATTTTTGACAAAACAATTTTCTGGTTGGTAGTTACAGAGGAACTGAAAGATTTTTTTTTCTGTGTATTTACAATATAAAAAAATGCATCCTCAATGTAACTTTTCTACTTCAGAGAAAAAAAGAATGAGTTCTATAAAACAACCCATCCAGTGCAGTTTCTATAAGACCAAATGAATGCAAGTGTTAACAAGGCCTAATCTTCCCTTTTGTATTTGTTTCTTCATTAAGCTCTAACTATGCTCTAGCTCTTATATCTTGAAGATTTGACGTGAAGATGGTATGACAGGCTTGGCTTCTCCTGATGCAGCTGGCACTCCTGATGCCAAAAGCCAGAGTTTGTGGTAGTGGGATCAGAAGAGAGTCTTTTGGAGCACAGTTTGCCTGTCAGTTTCCCATCCGCCTTGCAGTGCAGCACTCCCTCCCCAGTCCCCTTAATGAGAACTGGAGGACAATACCAGTATTGTTGTTTCTACTCCCAATCTTGTGGAAAGAACAATCGCTGTTTACCCAAGCATTTGTATTACCCAAACTCTGTCGATAATTACTTCTAGAGTCCCTGATTAACTCTGCTCTCTGCCTCAGCACAAAAAAAGCTATTGAGATAGACACCAGACAACTTTTCTATCTCTTAGAGCCTTTTAACAGTTTACCAAATATGATTCAGTCCCTATATTTATTAGAAGTAATGTACCTACATGCTTTGCACTCAGCTCATCCAGAGCTTTCGAACCCTGTAAGAAACCTGTGTACCATTTTGAAGGCTTGGAAATTCTCCATCACTCTGCCACCTCCCCTCCCCTGCCTCAAAAAAACTTAAAAAGCACCTTCTCCTTTCAGTTGACATAGTCCTGTACCTAGGAATCCATGGTAAATATAAGCACCTTTCAAGTAACAGTGATGTTTCTGGTCAGTTCATTGCTGTTAACTTTTTATGGTTAAATACGTAGGAGAAAAACGTCGAGTTATTTAATTGCTATGCAATTTTATGATATGCTTTTGTTTTCTAAGACCTAACAAAATGGAACTGTTGCTATGTCTATTTCCATGATACTGGTAATAATTTTAATCTGTCACATCACTCCTACCCCCCTTCACTTCCCACCCCACATGCAGTCTGCTGTTAGCACTATGCAAAACAGCATCATGAATATGCGTAATTATGGAGATTCATGGTAATTTTTCAGGATTATCCGATGTGACGTTTATAGGACAGCAGCATACATCAATTTAAACGAGAGTGACAAATATCTTATCCTTTATATTTCTATAGTATTTTTAATATTTTCTTGGCCCCTCTCTAGGGAGTAGTATGGAATGGTAAGAACTTGAATAATAAAAATGTTAAACAATCAAATGCTTTACTAGAATGTTTTTTTTAAAGCAAGTTTAAAAATGATTCTCTACCTGTTGAAGTTTAACAGGTATGATACACTTAATTTTCTTAGGTGATACTTTTTATCAAGCATCTTACGTATTTACAAACCAACAAAAGCACGGACATTTGCATGTGCCATTTTAAGATTAGGCCAAATTGCTCAATTACTTTTAAACTATGACTGCTCTGCCTGACAGAATTATTTGGCAAACAGGGTCCACTAACTCTATTAAGCATAGGCATTTGAAAAATAATCTAATTGTGGCATATTTGAATTTTGTTCTAAGTCTTGTTGCACCCCTTAAAGACTTGCATATTATCTTTATCTTAGTGACTAATTAGGACTAGCTTGACAATTTCATATTTACAGTGATTACCAAGTAGGAATCCTTTTCCTTTTTTCTTATGTTTGTCATGAATATTGTACAATACTAATTACATTGAACATATAAAGAGCCCACAATTTGATTGAGAGACATCTTGAGTTTAAAGTGAGTAAATGTGAATTGTAGCAAGAATTTTAAATGGTGGGGCAATTAATATCTATTTTTTATGCAGTCACTAGAAAGGACGAAATAACCATGTGAGCTCAAATCATTACAGCAGCCATATTTTTAAGTGTATTAACAATAAAGTCATTAATAATTGTCTTGATTGAAAATGATCCCCCCCATTCCAACCAACTGGATTCAGAATTCCTTTTTCTCAATCATATACTTTCAGGATTTCAGGTGGAGGGTCAAACTTTCACAATTAAATGTTCCCCAGTACTATATTTATAAGACACTATTGTGAATACCCTCCATACAATTATCAGGGCCTACTGTGGAAGTAGACTGCTAATAGAAATAATAATGAAGAAGACTGGGGCATTAGCATGCCAGAGAAGGTTGGAGAAACCTAGTTTGCATGATGCATGTATAATTGTATGTTACATCTAAATATCCCTGTAAGTTGCTTTAGAAATTATTACTTAGGAAAATATATTTAACCCCTCCCCTTTTTTAAGATTCCACTTTCATTAACAAATAAGTCCAGTGGTATATTAAGCCATAAGGTAGCAGTGTCATAAATGAATGTGTTCTGCATTTGCATGTTTTTAAAGTGGCAATTTCTGAAGATACAATTGCTATGTCTACATACTCGTATAAAGCAAAGTGAAGAATTGATGCAATCATCCAGATAATTCAAGGGAGAAACACTTTTGCCTCAATTATCTATTGCAAGCAAAAGTGAGGGGTTTAGCCTGAATTGTTCAAATAAGTGCCTTGATTCTCTTCACTCCGTATGTGTAGACACATTTTGCAATAATATTTATGTTAACATTTGTAATTTACATATATATAAAGAAGATATATTTCTACACTAAAGATGACCAAAACCTTTTCACAGTAATAATTCTTCGGTTTTACCTAATTTTTTGGTAAAGAGTCTGATTATTCATGTTCATGTTTTGTATGGTAATTGAATTAAGGCAAAATAGATAGACTCATTTGCTCATTTATTAAATGCTTGGTTAATAACCTGATTTGTATATAAGATACTGATATCCACTGTAAAACTTCATTGATATTGTCTGTCTAAAACTTTAATTATATATGCTTCTTACCGAGTATAAAAATAAATTGATTTGATAAAGTAAATGTGATTCATATGTACATTTATAATAAATGCAACACAAAAATTATCGAAGAATACATCCTGTATTGTCCATATTTAAGATTTTTTATGAATAAGTTGATATCCATAAAGAAATTAAATACCAGAACACATTTTCAAAAGTTCCATTGACACATTAAAAATTCAAATATATAGCAAATTTTAGTGTTTTCTCTATAGGCACTGACAGAAACAATAATATATTTAAGTGCTGACATTTGTATTATTTTACCACACATTTATTAAATGCATTAGGTGTGTTTTCAACGCATTTGAAAAGTCTGTTGTGTTTATTAATACACGAGGAAGTCTACATTTCTTTTGGGCCTGCTTAATCGCTATTTGCAGTCTTTACTCTGGTCCACATAGAAAATCAGTTCCAGAAAGTGTAAAGCAACTCTACCATGTTTCTTCATATTGGTACTGCGTCAAAATGTTTTGTTTGAACATTAGAAAGTAAACCTTGGTTTAGTTAAAATATTGCTGAAATATTGGATTATAAATGTTTGTCTGGAAAAGTTAATACCTAAATGTTAAAAGATACTAGAATATTTTATGGAACCATTAGGCAGTGAAAATGAACTTCCTATGTTATAAATTTGGTAGATAGAGCTCATGTGTAGCGTTCATTTATAATTTGCATGTTTTATATAAAAGGGTTGTAATTGATGCTTAGAGTATAACCAAAATCTTATGTCCCCATGAAAACACATGAAGCAAATAAAAAACTAAGCATTTCAGAGTATTTTACTACTCCAATACTGTTTTAATTTGTTTTGAAATCAAGTACCTGTCTCTAAATTGTATTTATGAAAAATCAAGTTCTGGAATTAAATGAGTGTGCTTTACAAATACCAAGAGGGGTCTTGATAGATATTTTTCTTTAGAATTGCTAAAGAGAAAAATATAGTAATTTGGTGGCAAACATCTGTCTGGTAATCATATATGATAAATTCATAAGAAATACAGGAAGGATATTTATTTACTGTTACTGCTAAGCCAGTCTTTATTTATCTTAGAAGATTTTTCATCTATGAGTGGAAAACAAACTTTCCTTCAAGAGGTCTGTGAACCGAATAATAAATGTCAGGTCTAAATCCTGTATGAAAATCAGTCCGGTTTAATCCTGGATATTCTTCAGCATGCAAATGAAGACTAGAGGTTTCCCTGGGCCCGCTGTCATACAGGCAGCCAATTTACAGACCCTGGCACAGTGTATGTGTTAGGGGCTCTCCGGCTGCCCCTCCCCCCTAGCCTAAGACTTGGTCTCAGCTGCCTGCCTTTCACAGAAAACCACAAGCCAAGGAAACATATCAGTAATAGCGCCCTGTAAATTAACTTGACATTTGATGCAGAAAAAAACCCTAAAAGCTTACAAAAGACATTGAAAACAAAAGCCACTCAGGACCCACACTACATATATTGTGGATTTAAGAGATCTGGAAGGTGGTTATTCTATTGTAACCGACACATACAGCTTTCATCTTCTTTGTTAAGACAATTCAGTCATTCTTTGTTACAGGCATAGTATCCGTCAAACAAGAAAACAATATTTTCCACCCCAAAACCACCACCAGCTAAAAGTCCAACTGATATTCATAAGAATTCAATCAACGAGTTTCTTTTACATTAGAAAGTAAAGCTATCCATTCCTAATGTGAAAAAAAAAAGAGTCTAAAAATATGAGTTTATGTTTCCTTGGTAAATAAGGCATGTTGACATAGCTAAGATGTAAATAATGTAAGATGCATTGGAGAATGGTGTGAATCTTGCTGAACATAAGGTATTCACAAATATGTTGTGTCTTAAAATTTTGCCATTCAAGAGATTTAATTTTTTTCATGCTTGGAAGCCCCTGAATCCTTTTTATAGGGAAAAAATTTTTTTTTGGTTCAAAGAAGGACTATTGATAAAATATTAAATGGTTCTTTGACATCAGCTGCCATGTGGGGCTAGAGTGAAGCACACAGCATATTTAAGCCATTAGACATGCAGGAATGTTAACATTATTATGCGTTATTGTGTCTGGCTATCTGCCCCCTCCCTTCTTCTCAATCTCTCTCTCTCTCCCTCTCTCTCTCCCTTTCTCTCTCCCTCTCTCTCTCTGCCTCTCACTCACTTTCCCTCCCTTCTTCCCTCCTCCCCACCTTTCTCAGTGTTTCTCTCCCTCTGCAGGGCCTGCTACACTGCATCTTACAAATGTCTGGCCTTATAGTTTACAAGCACAGAACTGTACTGGTAAAAATGCATAATCTCAGCATCTGTGCTTCTTGATATTCATGGATTTATTTACAAGTCCCTGTGTTCTACTTTTTTTTTCTTGCCTGTTTCTATGGTTTATATTACCATCAGGCCTATATTCTTGTGGGAATTTCAAATAAGAATCAAGATATAACTGGCAAATATTCTGTAATGCAGTCTGCATTTCCATAATTTAGTTGTTTTTTAAAAGAGACAATTTAAAGAGGTTTATGGACTTAAGGATATATGAAGAGTATTTCGATTGGCTTTTTTAGTACTTCAACTGCTTAAGGTTCAGTTTGTGTAAAATGGATGTAATAAAATAAATTTATGTACATATATGTGCTTGTGTATATGTAAATGCATTTAGAATGAAAAACTTCATAAATCTCAGTCAAATTTACTGATTAAGTTCACTGTATTCACATTTGGCCACATTAAGATATTTCATCAAAGAGTTCAAAGGTAAAAGGCTAGCATTTTATTTTTTCTTTAGATTCTAGCCTGCAAAAAGCTTAAATATTTACAAAGCAAGAATTCAGGTTCCTGTGTTTCCCCAACCCTCAACACACACACCCCTCCCATACATGGAGCTAGTTTAACTGAAGCCTTTTATTACACGCTACCAGTGCCAAAGAAATCTTTTCTCCCTTTTTTAAAGCTGTAAAGACACAAATGCTCTTCAATGATTTAACTAACAGTAAAACTAAAAATTCAACTTACTTTAATTTCCAATTCATTTTCCACCTATCTCCCCACCCCCAATAGAATTTCACCTTCATATTATCAATGCACTTACTTTTAGGGATTAACATTCTCTAGTTTAATGTAATATTTGAAATCCGAGAAGTCCGTGTATATGCTTTGCTGTTTATAGCTCCAGTTTAATTACTGTGTGTTAAACTGCCTAGACAGAGAAATGAATTTATGAATATCTTTCAAGACAGCCATAGTTTGGAGCTGCACATGAGAGAAAATGGGATGGTGGGAGACAGTGTATTAAATGATCTTTATCCCAGTATTCTTGAAAATTCACACTTAATGTAGGAAAATGTTAAATATGAGAACATTAAGATAAAGGTTTGTTATAGTCCTGAAGTGTGGGATATGTAAAATACATAGATTTTCAGATGTACAGTTATAACACATGCTAAGCAGCATAGATTATTAAGCAAGATTCATTCCTTTATTGGAGAGGGAGGGGAGTAATTTACAGACAAGAGCTAAGCAATTCTGTTTAACACAACTCTGTCTAGTTGATTGTAAGGCATGTGTAGTATTTTTCCAAAGCCCGTCATCAGTAGTAAAGCAATTTACAGCTCAGGATATTTTTTAGAGAATACTCATTTTATTAAGTGTTAATAAGATAGGATGAGCAGAAAGATATACATGTATTTGCAATTCATATTGTTGCTGTGTTCCTATTGTGTTCTGAGCTTCCATCATGGCTGAGAAGTGGGAAGCTGGTACGTAGTACAGGAGGGTAAGAAAGAAAGCCCCCAATAAACACAGCATTTTCTAATCATCCCTAATTATAACCATGTCCCTTTTTTTCTTCCTAAGGTGAGTAGGGGAAGTAATAGAAAGAAGACAGTGTTGAGTACAGACCATATCTGTGCTATTAAATAATATTAATAATTCTTCTGGTCCAGGGGCTAATGTTTTCATTCTGGACTTTCAAGCACCTCAGTCTACCCATTCAAAGTGATGACAGAAAAATGAATCTGAATGTGTAGGCATTAAACATTTAAATTCTCTACTCCCTGGTCATTATACCGACTGTCATATTTTACACCTCCCCCTCCCCCACTATGCTTTTGCTGATTTGACTTCATTTACATTGGCTCATTATGCATCGGTCTTTGTTCTACTGAACGGAATACAGTACAGTGACAAAGCAAAACTTACACGTCGGCTGGAATATTTTTCTGATTTAAAAATTAGGTTTCACTACTTAAATTTACATTTAACTTCCCAACGTTGTTTAAATTGGAAGCAAGTCTTTTCTTATACAATAACTATAATCTATATGCAATTATTTTAAAAGTAGTTAAAATTACCTCAAAAATGTCATTAGGAAATGACATTTAAGACCTTTTATAACAAATATTCTACTGCTACCTAGGCAATATTATCATATTAGAAGTATTAAGTTGTTCTTTCTAAGCCTCTATCTGAATTTCTACATAGGCCCAAGGAACAAGCTTTTACCTATTTTATATGAAATTCGTTGTTTAGAGCTGTCCCTTATGGGTCTTATTTTAATGTATCAAACAACAAAGGTAATGTCAATCCTTAAAAAAAAAAAAAAACTAAAAGAATCCTGCTTTGCATTTCTTGCAATTAAAAGGTTTTCTGATTTACAAACCAAATTTCATCAAATTAAAAGGAAGTCCTAGCTGACCGATCACATGGAAAAATATGAAAGTTACACTGAGCTTTAAATGTCTATCCCCATGGCAGTGCATACTATCTTTTCATTTGTTACAACCAATGGAAACATGGGATTAATCTAATACAGCCTAATTAAACACCCATTCACACATGAGGGTTTTTAATGGTACTACTGGCACAAACACTACTTTGTATCACAGTTGTATTTGCATTTATCTGAAGTTAGATAATAGATATTTTTGAATACAAAGAAAGTGAGAAAAAATATTGGGTAGCATGTTTTCGAAAGTGGAAGCAATTTCTTGTTTCCTGCAAAGATAATTGCCAAATATACAATTTAGGTTTCATTGCAGATATTCTAAGATGCATTTTGCATTTTTGTTATTCATCAAAATGTATAATCATGGTTACAGAGGCTACATATCTGGGGCACCATATTGGAAGGAAAAAACATCGTCATGCCCTCTTGGCTTTGTCAGTGACTCATTGTGTGACCTCTGGCTTCTCCCCTAATCTGACTGTACCTTGATTTTTTTTCATCTATGAAAAGGGAATTTTTGTCCCTTACCTACTCTTATTGGGCTATTGCAAAGCTTAATTGGCATAATATATTGCTTTTAGGAAGAAAGTATCTTATAAATACAAGCTTTTATTTTTTTTCTTTAATTTTGACTATACTGTGGGAAAAAGCATTGCTGTATATTTGTCTGTATTCAATCTCTTTTACTTAAGTTTGACATTTTTAGTTCTACAATTAATGAGAATAAAATATAAATGTTTAACTGGATTTCTTGAAGGTGGGAGCAATCACCCACATCTTGGAGATTTATATTAAATAACCTTGCTATTATCTGCAAGATACCACAATCGGCATAACATCTTTTAGAAAATGTCTTTTCCAATAGAAATAGTCAAGAGGGTGGCCTTCAGAATGAATTCCAGCCTGTAAGAGAACTAGAAATTCAGCAAAGAATTTTTTGTCCAATGGCACCTTAAGGGAAGCATAGTAAATAAAAGTTTTAAGCTAAAGTTTCTTTATTTTATTATTATTTTTTTGTGTCTTTTGTCATTTTAGGGCCACACCTGCAGCATATGCAGGCTCCCAGGCTAGGGGTCCAATTGGAGCTATAGCTGCTGGCCGATGCCGCAGCCACAGCAACGCAGGATCCGAGCCACGTCTGCAACCTACACCACAGCTCACGGCAACGCAGGATCATTAACCCACCGAGCGATGCCAGGTATCGAACCCACAACCTCATGGTTCCTAGTTGAATTCATTAACCACTGAGCCACGACGGGAACTCCTAAAGTTTCTTTAAAATTTTCTTTTCAGTACTAGAAACTTCAGATTTTGGACAATATGGAACTCTGATGTAGAAATCTATAAGAGGATTATCATTTGAGTATTTATTAGGACTTACCTAGAAGCCCTCCTAAACTCAACACCATTTTCAAAATACATGCCAGATCAATTAACTCTATTTCTATTTCTAGGGTTAACAGGATGTTATTTAATTTCTTCACACAATTGAATCATCTGTTAAATGACAAGGTTGAGCTAGATTATCAATAAGACCCTTCCCAGATCCAAAATTAACCTGGCCAGTATTTGGATATGTCATTCTTGGAATTTTAGCCACATAAGTGTCATGCGCTATGTACAGTGTATCTGAATTATATATTATCAGATAGTGGTCCATTTATATGATGAATGTTTATTAAACACTAAATACATGTCAGGCATTTGTTAAATTCTAGAAAGCTAGAAAAGGGCCAGGTTTGGAGGCAAAGATAAAGATTACCTTACTAAAATCTAAGATCAAAGTCTGTGAGCATCTGATCATTTCACACAACGGAGTTAAATGTGCTTTAAAAATATTAGTGAGTATGGCAGACAGTATCATTATTCACAAAGAGCATGTGTCTGTCCCTATAGGAGGGTTATAGCTCCCTAACTTCATGAACTTGGTTAAGATATGTGAATTGCTTTACCTAATGGCATGTGAGCAGGAGTACGAAATGTCACTTAAAGGGGGAGGATTTAAGAATGAATGAGCATTCTGCCATGCTTTCTTCTTCCTTTGCCACAGTTACCAACAATGTTCTAAAGAGTTTCTGCTCCACTAAAATAGATCCCAGAGTGAGGGTTACAATGAGACAGAGCAAAACATCCAACTGATCCACAATGGATGCCAACGTGACAGAGAAGAAAAAAAACTTTACGATTAAGCCACTAAGGTTTGAGGATTGTACATTAATCATAATATAATTTAGCCCAGTGGTTCTCAGAGTATGGTTTGGAGATCACTAGGATTCCTGAAACTCTTTCAAGGAATCCATGAGTCAGAATTATTTTCATAATAATGTGAAAATCTTATTTTTCCTTTTGCTCTTATTCCCTCATAAGTATGAAGTAGAATTTTTCAAGTTTGCATGGTCTGTGATATTGCAATCAACTGAAGCAGAAGCTGACAAAAGAATCCAGTGGTTAAACAGATTCAAAAAATGTGTAATGTTGGCACATCCCTTCTGAATTTTTTTGTTTTGGAAAATTTAGTAATTTTATAGAAAAAATATGTCATTTGTATTGACAAGTAACAGATTTATTGTTGATATTTTAAATTATAAGTATTTTTAAATTATAAAGTTTTCTGACTTCTAATTTCCAATATGAAAAAAAAATCAATGGATGGAGCCCACTTTGACCTATGCTCTTTGGGAGTCCTCATTATTTTTAAAGAGACCAGAGAACAAAAATTGGACATGGATCCTACCCTGACTGATGTAGCAGGTTCCACCAGGTATAGCTTATTAGAACTAATTAAGCCCTGTCATGCGGAGCTCTGTGGATAGACAAACTATAACTTTCCAAGTATGGTTAGAGTCAATCACATTATTTAGTTATTTAACAGAATCAAGCAGAATTTTCTCATGTTGTGTAACAAAAGAACAGTTGCTGCCTAATGCCCTTACTATAATAATTAGTCTAGACATAATAAACTATCTCTTTGCTGGATTTGACAGTAGATTTTCCTCTTTATTTTGTAGAAAGAAGTAAATGTAGTCTCTTGCAGTTAAGTATGAAAATATATAAGCTCAACTATAAATCACCCCACAAATGGACAAATTGTCCAATTTATAGGGCAAGGGTAACAGGAAAAAGAATAGAAGAGAGATGAATTGTGAGATGTGAAAGTTTCAAATCATGCTCCTGACAACCATTCAGACACATGGTGACTGACGGCTGCAGACCATACTCAAGCATAAAACAATCTGGATCCACCATCTCTCCTTCAGGCCAGCAGAGTTTCTATAACAATTTGCTCTCACTGGCATGTTGATCCATAACGATATTTTTCCCTTGTTTCAAATGTTCCTTCAACTGGATAGTGAGCTCCTAAAAGGTAGGGATGATGTCTTCTATGGAATATGCCTCCATCCTCACCTAGGGGCCCTGCCCAGTGTATGTGAAACTGAGACTCCATACCCACCAGCAGACTAAATAAAGCAAGAGAAGATCTCCAATTTCATAACTATGAGCAGGCAATGAAATGAATAAATAACTTAGGGTGGGTGGGGGTGGATAAGGTTGACAACTACATTCTAATAACTTAAATATATCAATATAAAAGCAATATAGTTTGAGGTATAGGATTATTTAACAAGAATTAAAAGATTAAATCTAGCACCTAAGACCCAGTGAAGAAATATTCCTGCTGTCAGCATAACTCCTGGATGGGCTGTGCTCTGTTCCAATGGCAGTACAAGGACATGTTCATTTCAATCTGTTCTCCTTCCTTATATCATTGAGTTGTAGAAATTCCTAAGTAGGTTTATCATCTCTAAACATAAAATATTTCTTCTACAATTATCAATTCACTGGATTTCTCCTACCAGTGCAGTTAACCAATCTATTAAAAAGGGGGAGGGGTAGTTCCTGTTGTGACTCAGCAGTAACAAACCCAGCTAGCATCTATGAGGATGCAGGTTCCATCCCTGGCCTTGCTCAGTGGGTTAAGGATCTAGCATTGCCATGAGCTGTGGTGCAGGTTGCAGACATGGCTTGGATCTGGCATTGCTGTGGTTGTGCCTGTGGTATAGGCGAGCAGCTGCAGCTCCAATCTGATGCCTAGTTTGGGAACTTCCATATGCTACAGGTGCGGCCCTAAACAGACAAAAGAATTTTTTTTTTAAGTTTTATGAGTGTGTTCATGTACATCATATGTGTAGGATTTCCTAGTTTATATAAATTATCCACACCATATACAGTATTTCATCTGATCTTTTTTTTTTTTTTTGTCTTTTTAGGGCTACACCTGCAGCATATGGAGCTCTCCAGGCTAGGGGTCAAATCAGAGCTGCAGCTGCCAGCCTACACCACAGCAATGCCAGATTCGAGCCACATCTGCAACCTACACCACAGCTCATGGCAATGCCAGAACCTTAACCCACTGAGCAAGGCCAGGGATTGAACCCACAACCTCATGGTTCCTAGTTGGATTTGTTTCTGACATGCCACGATGGGAACTCCTTATCTAATCTTCTTGGCCAGCATGTGAGATACTAAAAAAGTAAGAGCTCAGCTAGATTAAGAGATTTGTCCAAGAGCATATGCTTAGTAAATACTAGAGAGAGAATTAAAGAATCACTTTTGGAGTTATATTGCTTTTTAAACTGTCAAGATATGAACATAACACAAAAATTTATTTATTCTTCTAGTAAGGAAAAAAAGCAGTTTTTCCCTCACATGATTCCTAAATTGTATTATACAAACTAACTGTTTTCCACAACTTGAGTGAATGAGAATGTAGGTGTATATTTTGAATATAAATATAGGCGATTAGAATTTTTGTATGTATTCCTGAGAAAAACCACTTTTTCTGAAGCTCAAAATGTTTATTTTTTATTTCCTTAATTTTCTTTTTAATAAAATAATTCTACTTATAATTTTGAACAAGAACAAATGTTAAATAACTCAAATAGACTGTCTTAAAAGTAATCTAGAAATAATTCTACTCAAATTTTTTTAAAAAGGAATATTATGTTAGCACTTAAGATTTCCAGTAGATTGGCTGATGGTTATTGTTAGCACAATAGCTACTCCATTTGTATTTTCAGTAGACATTACCCTAAAAATAATTAGTGGGTCTTTCATTCACACTTTATGGTAAATTATTAAAAATAGTTTTGTGTTGCATGATAATTCTCTAAAAATATCAGTTAAAACACCTACCCCAAATGCAGAATACAGAATAATTCACTTACAAGGAGACAGTAAGCTCTATGTCATGATTAATAAAAGCAATGGAATAGAAAATTACCTTTTACTTGGTTTCTAACGGCAATAATCATAAAAGTATGTTCCCATCCTTCTTTAAATGCAGAGTTTGACATAAAACATTGTGAACCCCCAAACTCTCCAGTTCAGTAAGGCCATTTCAGAAGGCTTGAATGGTGTTGAAAGAAGAGCCTAGACAGGGCAGAGCCTAGAATAAACTTCTGTTACTCTTTCTTTTCCCCTAGAAGCACGAAATTCACCTGAAGTTACTACAGAAGTGTCCACCAGAAGTCTCATTCTTAGCTGACAGGAATATGCAAACCAAAGAAACAGTGGTCCAGAGGTTATTTTCTTAATATCTCAACATTCATAGCATAACATCTCCTTGACATGACTTCTTCCTTTCCTTCCAACAAGCAACATTTTCTCTTGGTGCTTCCATCTGATTAAAATGGTTGCTTTTAGCCCTTTCTGAATAGAAGTCAATTAGTCTTTAGCAATCTCTTAAATTCATCTCTTCTCACATTCAAAAAATTCCTTCTTTTTTAAGTGACCTATGCACTCTCTAGAACATTTACATGTATATGAAAACCACAAAGTAACCTATTAAACTCTTGATATTTATAGATTTATCATTCCAGATCTTCCACCCGCATCCAGAATAAGGACTCTGTGAAGACAAGGATATTGTCTTATTCATCAGATGCTCAACATTTGTTGAATGAATTCAACAGACAATAGTTAATTAACTCATTGGTCTATAATGTGTAATCTACAACGATGTTGGGTATAGATGAATACATGTAGTGGGTGACAAGCCTAGTCTATAGGAGAGTTGACAAGGCCTTGAATGCATTTAGGAAACCATCTACCAATCACAGGATAAATGGTTTCCCTTGTTGGCACTGTGAATCCCAGAATTCTCAAAGGTCTCTTCTACAAATTTGGTGAAATTGAGGGGGTCTATCTTATTCACTGTTTCTATCTAGTTGCAACCAGCACAGGAGTAAGGACATGAGCTTTGCAACAAGACGCTCTGGGTTCAAGTCTCAGTTTTAGCACTTCACTTACAAGCAACATGATCCTGGAGAATAAGTATCATTTATTTTCCAAAACTCTGAGGCTTAAAGGATATGTAAAGAACATAACACCATGCTACACATGGTAGGTATACAATAATCGTTTTTTATTATAAAATTTCTAAGCCATTTCTAGGGCTGAGAGTGAGGGTCTCTAAGGTAAATACATTAATTAATATAATAATGCAAGAATGGCTGAAGAAGAATTAATTAGGTTTAGATTTCAATTCAGAAGAAATGTTTTATGCTCCTAGGAAGAAACCAGAGTTGGAGGTTACAACAGACAGCTATAACTGAAAGTAAGTTAAGTTCTTTTGTTTGTTTGTTCTTTTAGGGCAGCACCTGCAGCATATGGAAGTTCCCAGGCTAGGGGTCGAATCAGAGCTGCAGCTGCCAACCTATGCCACAGCCACAGCAATGCTGGAGTGAGCCAAATTTGTGTCCTACACCACAGCTCATGGCAGCACTGGATCCTTAACCCACGGAGCTGGGCCAGGGATCGAACCCTCGTCCTCATGTATACTAGTTGGGTTCATTACCACTGAGCCACAATGGGAACTCCAAAGTGAAGATTTTAACAATATTTTCTTTATTGGTCAACTTTGTGCTGATACTCAGTCTCAGTAAAATCCAACAGCAGTCAGGCATGTGCAATTCAGTACATTGAAAAGAAATCAGTTAACACTGGTGCCTGAATAGCCGGCATAATTTGAAAAGCAGAATCTGTTTGTTTGGATTTTGAATGCATTAAATACTCCAAAACAATGATTTATCCACCTCCAGTTTAAACTCCAATTGTGAGAATTTTGCTTGCCCATATTTAAAAAGACTCAGTTTTTCTTTTTCTTTTTTTTTCTTGTTTTTTACTTTTTTTCTTTTTTGTCTTTTAGGGCTGTACCCATGGCATATGGAAGTTCCCAGGCTAGGGGTCAAATTGGAGCTGCAGCATCTGGCCTATGCCACAGCCACAGCAACATGGGATCTGAGCTGGGCCTGTGACCTACACCAAAGCTCACAGCAATGCCAAATTTTTAAACCACTGAGCAAGGCCAGGGACTGAACCCACATCCTCATGGATACTAGTCAGGTACCTTACTGCTGAGTCACAGCAGGAACGCCCACACAGATGTTTTCTTAAATTTTATTTCACTTCTCATCAAGTTCAGTCATAGTGGGTGATAGAACCCTCAATGGAAAGAGATTGCTGCTTGAGCAGCACTTTGTTGAAACAAATAATCTTTGCATATTTAAAGGATCAATTCCTAGCGCATATTTGCAAATTTGTAAGAAATTTTGAGTCTGCCCTTCACAGCTAGACTGTGGTTGAAATTCAGCACCAACAATGCTATAGAGAAATGACTTGCCAAAGACTTTTTCAACTGCTTCTGTGAGACAGGGAGAACCGTGAGGAAATGGAGATACCTCTAGGCTTAGTTCCATGCAGTGTGGAGAACCAGAAGTAGGAGATTTTCTGAAGTGGGAATGACAGCTTTGAAGGAAAAGGTCTCAGCCTTATTAGTGAACTGACGGCTGTATCCAATGGGCATGTTCTAGCCCTTACCAAACTCATCTTGCTAGTTTTATGTCATATCACTGAACTCTTTGTTTAAATTCTCTCCTCTTCCATAATAATACTCTTTTCAAATTTACCTCCTACGTCTCCAGACATTTCTTCAGAGCCATTTTCAGGGATTCTTCTGCCCTACAGGACCAACCTCTTCCCTATTCTCTAGTTACTCCATGTAGGGTCAGTGAGCCATCTGCCATAACACAACATCTTGAGGCTAATTAAAATTCAGATTCCCAGGCCCGTTTCCACTCTCCTGAACTAAAATCTCTGGGTTATGGGAGAGAGCAAATTGTTTTCTATAACGGCATTGCAAATCGCATAATTTTCAAAGACCTCATGTTATTTCTTCTGTGAAATTCAAGTGTCTCTTTTATAAAATGCTTCTCTCTGGAGGCAACACCATGTGGCAGTAAGGGCAGGGACTCTATAGCCTGAGGTGAATATAAATTCCATGCACTTTCTGAGATTGTGAGGTTTAGGAGATCATATTCCTAAGGAAGATACCTAAACAAAGGGCTTAATGCAGCGCTACACATAGTAGGTGCATTTTCACAAGATTCTGACACAGATCAAACCCAGAGAATCACTGCGTCATATCCTTTCCTAAGGTTTCAGATCCACATTTAGGATCTCCGGTGGCTTCCCACTGTAGAAGATCCACATGATCTTTCCCTCCTTTGCTTTTCCACCCTCCTTGCTTGCCAGATATCCTGTTAAGAATTAGTCATACAAAATTTCGGACTGATAATCTCTTTTGGCTCTCAGCTTTGCTACTAGTTCTTCCTTCTTTCTCAAATAACTTCTCTGTGGAGTCCACTTTGCCAGACTCACCCAGATACCCTGTCTCAGCCTAAATGTCAGCACCATCCCTCATCACGCAAAATCTAAGTTTGGTGCCTCTCCTGTGAGTTCTCAAGCACTCCAGATATTTCCCATTATTAAACTTATCAGATTGTATCATACTAGCTTTGTTATTTGTTTCCATCCCCTATATTTCTAGCTCTGTATCCTGACATTTACTAAGAAGATGTTTAATGTATGCATACTGATGAATAAATAAGTGAATGAATGAAAGAGTCACAAATATACGCTTCCAGATCACACCTGCTGGGTGTGAAAAATATGAAATTCATTTTCTTTCCCAAGCAAAATGGTTTCTTCCCCCACCCCCATTCTTCTTTTCAGTAAAACACATGAAAATTTGCCCAATTGCTAAAACCAGCCAGTTGAGGATTATCCAAGACTGCTCTATCTCTCTGATCCCCCACGTCCAATCTGTCACACTGCACAGAAGCAATAGTCTAGCTCAGGAGATTTTTCCAAAGTGGGATTATCGAGGTTCGATTTAAGAGGGTATTTTGAGTGCACATATTTACCTTCCCTCTCTACTGAAAACCCATTGATGAGACAGGAAGGAAGCAAAAAGAGAATAAATTTCGAAAAAGACCAGAATCTGATGATGCTCTGCAATATGGAAGGCAGGTGGAGGCTATCATATTAAGAGGCCAAAAAAGTGGGATCCTCCATCTCAAACAAACATAGGAAAGAGCTGCAAACTATTACATTTAGAATGGATAAGAAATGAAGTCCTGCTGTACAGCACAGGGAACTATATCCAGTCTCATGGGATAGAACATGATGGGAGATAGTATAAGGAAAATAATGTGTATATGTATATATATATATATATATATATATATATATATATATACACACACACACACGTGTGTGTGTGTGTGTGTGTGTGTGTGTGTGTGTGTGAGTATATATATGCGCATATACATATATATGCATGACTGGGTAACTGTTGTACAGCAGAAATTGACAACACTAAATCAACTGTACCCTTAATTTAAAAAAAACAAGAAATTGAAGTGCTGTTCCTAGATGTGGAGCCACAGAAAGACTCCAATGGAGCAGGTATAGAGGGTGGGAGCAGAGGTAGGATGGACAAGTAGATGGGGAAAGTGATTGGCTGAAGGACTGTCCATAGGTGGTGTTACCAAATTTGGATGCTCGTGAGGTTATATGAAGATCTTGCTAAACACAGAGAATATCAGGACCCTTCTCTGGGAACTCTGGTTGGGTTCATCTGGCATTATGACTCAGGATTCTGGAATTTTGACAAAGGTTCCAGGTGATTTTTATGTAAAACAAGTTTGGGCAACATTGGACTATGGATTGCTCTTTGCTCAAGAACCCCTCTCCCATCACCCACCCCCAGATCTCTGTGGCATACAGGATTAGCATGTAACCCCCAGGCTTAAAATCAGAGAATTAATCCCTAAAGAAAAGTCTAAGTTGTCTAGAACACCTAGCAGAGATCATGCCCCCAGTCAAAGTTGTCCTCATTCTGGCATGTTAGATTGCCAGACAGTTTCCGGCCAGAGCATCTTCAAAACCGTCATGCCAATCCACTTGCCCCGTTCACATACATAGAGCTCTAGTTAGTGCCTCATTCATGGAAGAGCCTCACTGTAGACAATTAGAGAGTTAGCATATTTACTGCCTAGGCTTTCATTTGTACATATAAATGAAAACCTAAACTCACCAAGTACTTGAGGACAAAGATGACAGCATAAAAGAGAAAGAAAAAATTTAACAAGTAGAACTTTACAATCTAACCTACAAAAAAGAAAAAGAAAGAAGAAAACAGGAGTTCCTGTCATGGCGCAGCAGAAATGAATCTGACTAGGAACCAAGAGGTTGCAGGTTCAATCCCTGGCCTTGCTCAGTGGGTTAAGGATGTGGTGTTGCCGCAAGCTGTGGTGTAGGTTTCAGACATGGCTTGGATCCTGCTTTGCTGTGGCTGTGGCGTAGGCTGGCAGCTGTGGCTCTGATTCGACCCTTAGCCTGGGAACCTCCACATGCTGTGGGTGCGGCCCTAAAAAAGAAAAAAAAACGAAAACAGATGTGGTGGACGTGTTGGACGGAGACCTGGTCAACACGGATTGCCCCCTCAGTTGCTGGGCAAGCTGCCAGCAGAAAGCTCCATGGGAATCACCCTGGCTGCAGAGAGCCTCCTGCCCAGGATCATGCCCTTCCTGGGTGGCCACATTTAGGGACCGATCAACATGGAGATACAACATTAAATTATCACAAACTTAGAGGTTTTAAAAATGTATTTTTTTGTTGTTGTGGAGGCTAAAATCAAGATGTTGGCTGGAATGTTTCTTTCTGAAGGCTTTAACGAATTCATCTTCTTCCCGTTTTCAGCTTCTAGAGGCCACCATATCCCTTAGCTGTGATCCCTTCCTTGCTTTGCTCCAAACTCTTGCTTTTCTTGTCACACCCATTATTGACTCTGATCCTCCTGTTACTCTTTTTTTAATCTTTTCTGTCTTTTGTCTTTTTAGGGCCATACCCCAAGGCATATGGAGGTTCCCAGGCTAGGGGTCGAATCAGAGCTGCAGCTGCTTGCCTACACCACAGTCACAGCAACATAGGATCCAAGCCGCATCTGTGACCTACACCACAGTTTACCAAAACACCAGATCCTTAATCCACTGAGCAAGGCCAGGGATTGAACCCATCTCCTCATGGATACTAGCTGGGTTTGTTAGCCACTGAGCCATGTTAGGAACGCCCTCCTGCTGCTCTTGAAAAGCCCTTGTGATTACGTCAGGTCCACCTAGGTAATCCAGAATAATCTCAAAGTCATTAGTCATATCTACAAAGTCCCTTTTACTATACAAAGTAACATATTCATTGGCTCCTGGGTTTGAATATTTTGGGGGGCCCTAATTCAGCCTACTGCAGTTCCATTTTAAACCCTGTTATTCATGTGTTGGTTTTATTTTTTAAGTGTTTAATGTGATTATTATTCATCTGTCACTGAACTGCATTAATTCTACTCTGCTGAAGGCTCAATCTGCCAAACTTCTTTTTCTTACTGCCACTGTTCTTAGTTTGGCCTTTCATCATCTTTTGCCTGGACTACATCAATGGTGAGCTGTTTTGGTCTCTTACCTTCTCGTCCATCCCCCTCCCTTCCCCATGGTTACTGGAGTGAGTTTACAAGAAAGCAATCCAGTGTACTCCCTGTTAAAATAAAATGTATCCCTATGGTCTTCAGAATAAATAATAAATATATTTGTACTTGGCCCCTGGCTACCTCTCTCCTGCCTCACCCCATACCGGTTTTCCCAAGATACTCTCACATGCAGTTAATGAATTTGACACCCTTTCCTGGATGGGCCACATTCCCTCACTTTCTTTCCTGCACTTTTCCCTCTGCCCAGAAGACCATCCCTCTCCTCCATCTAACTTATGTGTTCCGCAAGACTCAGTTCATACTTTATGTCTTCTCATGTCTTCCTGACCATATTCTCATGCCCTTCACTTTTCTTTACAGGCTTCTTCAGGATGCTGAAAAACCTTCAGTTGCAGCATTCATGACTCTTAAGTGTTGGTTTTCTTGTCTGTCATTGTCAATTGTCTGTGAATTCCTTGAGGGCATTGACAACGTCATCTATTTCTATGTCTTGGCAGAAGGACTGGCACATATTTATCCCTCAAAAGAGTATTTTTTTTTTGGATGAATGAATAAACTATGATATGCTTTGGCCAATTGCCTTTTTATATATTTATCACTCTACCTATTCTTTAAATCTGTCAAGAGAGTATTTCCCAGATATCCATGTGAACAAATTTGCACACGTGTGCGTACACACACTCAAATCAGTACTTCCCACTATCGACTGAGTTGACAGAAACCAATCAGCAAACATTCTACGTATGTACACAGTACATACTCAAGTAAAAATAGACTCAAGTCTTATCAAGGAACCAAAGTACAAAATCAAAGAAATTGGAAATGGGGTTCCCAAGGTTTATTCAAATTTAATTTTTAAATTATAAGAAAGCCAACCTGGTTACCATCATGCCTTATGTTTGCACAGCATGACCTAGTTTTCACAAGTTTTAAAGTCCTCTCTTCATTTGATCTTCATGACTGAGACAAACAGGCTAGGTATGTGTTGCCCTAGTTTTAGAAATGTGAAAACAGAAGTGGTTTGAGTTCTTAAAAGGAATTCACAAAAAGCAAATGTTATAAAATGGAACACAGAACACTGAACCCACCTGAGGAGTTTGTAAAACATTGATGCCTGACCCTCACCTCAAACCAACTGAATTAGACTTATGGAAGTGGGGCGGGGAGGGGTGTCTCTAGCATCTGTTGTTTCGTGAAAGCTCATCAGGTATTTCCAAAGGGCAGCCAGCATTGAGAATCCCTGGATTAGAACCCAGGTGTTCTGACTTTAGTTCAATATTTTTTATAATGGTTTTATAATGTCAAATCAAAGAAGGTGATCTATACTAGACTACAACTGGTGTTGGCATCAGGTTATTCTTGTTATATTGCTTTAGGGAGAGTGGGGATTGAAGGTGTGAATTTGGTTCCATGGATCTAATTAATATTTTCTGATGGTTTTTAAGGAGGGGCTACGATTGCCAATATTTAAATATCACTCAAGACTAAAGACCTAAGCATAAATTTTCCTGGCACCTTGATGAATAACATGGCTGACTGTGAAAGAGAAGGGAGTTAAGTGGAAGGATGGAGAGGCAGGCATGGTACATGGCAACAAGTGTGTTCCATGTCTCTTAGATAATACAACAGAGTTATCCCTTACAAAATTCAATCCCAATGCTGCTACTCAAGTGTTTGAGGGAAGTTCTAAACCCCTTTAACTCTCCATTTTCTCATTTGCACAGGGGCATACTAACAGTAGCTTAGTTGATCACTTAAAATATTAGATCCTAGAAGCTGAATGATAAATGCATCTCCATGTCACTGTCACACAAGGCTGATTGGTAGGAAATGCACACCTCACAAGGACATTCTGAGGGATAAGCTGCAGTTACGCCACTCTTGGAAATATAAATAGCTCTCATAAAAAATGTTTCCATGCACATGCTTTCTGCCAAGGTAAACTGTAATTTACACTTTTACCCTAGGCAAAATTGTTAGTTTATCCTTTTCTTCTGTTCACACCCATCCATTCCTCCCTTGAGCCTCAAAGCCACAAGAGTTTTCACAAAAATAATCTTTAAAACATATATTTACCCTCTTATTGACCCCTTAAACTAGCTTTTTATTACTCCAGGGCATTTTAAATTGTTCTAAATTTGTTTTGGAAGCTGTGGGTATATTCTTTCCTCTGTAGGTATTCCTAACCTCCATTAACTTCGGTGGCAATTGTACACACACATATAAGAGTGAAACCAGGCCCTCGTATGTTTAAAGAATGATTAAAATCTATTTATCATAAAATAAAAACTAATAACTAAAATATGCGAGAAAGTGTATAGAATAAAATTGAGACCATGTTATGCTTAATTGAAGAAGTTTACATTTGTGGATAACTAAAATGACATACCAGCCCCCTGGCACTATTTCCATATGTCCCTGGTCTCAGGTTATATACTATAAAGTGTCCACATTATAAAATGAAATGTGTGTGAGTGACTGTCTCACAAACTATACTGGCTCCTGTGTGTCTTGGCTCTGTTATAAATACAGAAGAGCAAAGGCACTGTTTTAACCAGTATTAAGTCACCTGTGGGTAGAATTCGATCTTACCTGTTTAGTGTCAGATTTTAAAGTTATGTCACAAACACTGACAAATTTGCATACATAAGTCTGTCTACATGTATGCCCATGAAAATTGGGGAATGGAGTTCCAAACAGTCCAATTTCTTTCTCATAAACCCAGATCTGTGTATGCATATCCTCTCTATGAACATTACTAGGAGGCAAATACAAACTACATACATATTTTGGTCCTCCTTTGAAATGTTTGCTTTGAAATACAGATATATCATACATGCAAATAAATACACTAATTCATCCATGCATTTAATGATATGAAGCCAACTTTAAACCCCACAGCAGTGAGAAGTACAATATTAAAATTCATTTCCATCTTACAAATAAACATTGTGCATTTCTCAGATAAAATGTGAGAAAATATGAACTTAGGTGAGTTTCAAACATAGTTTAAAATAAATGGACTGTTCCTGAAATATGTATGTGTGTGTGTATATATATATATATATGTGTATATATATATATATATATATACACACACACACATATATATATATGGCCATTCTGAGGAGATCTGGTAAAGTACTTCTTCAATTGCACTAAGGCAATATTTAGTCATTTGTTAAGTAAATAATACTATTTTAAGTAACACAATGAGGAAAGGAAAGCATCAAATGCAGCTTCCAGAAGCACCCAAGGAACATCTATGAAGTCAATAAATTGGGACAATTTTTTTTCTTTTCTCTATATACAAAATTACAGTGAAACTAGGTTTGAAATAAACATTTAAAATTAACAGAGATGTATGATGACACGCAGATGTTTTAGAAATACGCTATTTTAAAAATGTATATATATGTATGACTGGGTCACTTTACTGTACAGCAGAAATTGGCACATTGTAAATCAACAATACTTTTAAAACTTTAGATGAAATATGCTATTTTAAACACAATGATTTCCCCCCCCAAGCCTATATGAATGGAACAGAAGTAGGCTACTTGAAAATCCTGAAGATCTTTAACCTTCATTCTCTTGGGTTTCTGCCTCACCACCTCCTTTGGAGGAAACAAGCTGAACTTCTCAAACTCGAATCCAAAGCGTTTCATTAAAGTAGCTAAGCAGCAAGCACTGTTTTATAGAGATTTAAGATGACTCTTCTGAACACCTTTGCAACAACAACCGTAATCGACACCATCTATTCAGCTCCCGTGACAACCCAAGAACTGTACTATATCCTTTATAAATAGATGTGTTAATCCTCAAAATGAGTTTACAAAATAAGTAGTTTACAGTTTCAAGAAAACAAGGACAGAAAACACAGTGTGTGAGTGTTACAGCAAGTCACCGTCAGAGCCTCAGCCTTGGAGGCTGCCCCTCCCACATCCTGCTGACACCATCAGCAGCTGAACCTTGTAAACTTCACCAAATGGATACCTAACATTCAGTTCCTGTGCCTGTTCAGAAAAATTCCACAGAATGGGGTCTAATCAGCATAATTTTTATTTAGTTTTCATTTTATTAAGGGCCACACCTGCAGCATATGTAAGTTTCCAGGCTAGGAGTTGAATGGGAGTTGCAGCCACAGCAACACCAGATTCCAGCTACATCTCTGGCCTACACCACAGTTCACAGCAACGCCAGATCCTTAACCCACTGAGAAGGGCCAGGGATCGAACCTGTGAAACAGCATCTTCATGGCACTAGTTAGGTTTGTTAACCACTGAGCCACAACAGGAACTCCAATTCAGCATAATTTTTAAAATTTTGATTTTATTGTGATACTGACACTTAACATGAGATCTACCCTTTCAACAAATTTGTAAATGTGTAATACATATTATTAACTATAGGTACAAGGTAGTACAGCCTATCTCCAGAATTTATTCATCTTGCCTAACAAACCCTTTATTCCTGTTAATTGCTGACTCCCCCTTTCTCTTTCCCTGCAGTCCTTAGAAACAGCCATCCACTCTTTGATTATCTAAATTTGACTCAGATACCTTCTGTAAGTGGAATCATGCAGTATTTGTCTTTTTTGTTGTTGTTTTTTTGCCTTTATCTAGAGCCGCACCTGCGGCATATGGAGGTTCCCAGGCTACGGGTCTAACAGGAGCTGTAGCTGCCTGCCTTCGCCACAGCCACAGCAACGCAGGATCCGAGCTGCGTCTGCAACCTACACCACAGCTCACGGCAATGCCGGATCCTTAACCCACTGAGCAAGGCCAGGGATCGAACCCGCAACCTCACAGTTCTTAGTCGGATTCATTAACCACTGAGCCACAAAGGGAACTCCGAATCATGCAATATTTGAATCATGCAGTATTTGTTCTGTGAATTGGCTTATTTCCTTTAGCATAATATCCTCAAGGTTTATCCATGTTATTGCAAATGGCAAGATTTCCTTCTGTGGAGGAGCTAAATAATGGTCCACATTTTTTTAATCCATTCATCTGCCAATGGCCATTTAGGTTGCTTCCACACCACTACTGTGAAGAGTGCTGCAATGAACACAGAAGTGCTAATATGTTTTCAAGATCTCAATTTTAATTCTTTCGGATAAATACTCTGAAGTGGAATGGCTATATTATGCAGTTCTATTTTAAATTTTTTGAGAAACCTCCACAATGTTTTTCCTGGTGTTTGCACTATTTTGTATTCTCACCAAAAGTGTGCATAAATTCTCCACATCCTTGCCCTTGGTTGTCTTTGTGGGTTTTTTTTTTAATAACAGCCATCCTCACAGGTATAAAGTGATAGCTCATTACAGCTCTGACTTACACCTTCCCAATGATTAGCGACTTTGAGCATTCTTTACATATACCAGTTGGCCATTTGTATGTCCTCTTTGAAGAAATGTCTAGTCAAATTTACAGTTCAATCAGTTTTGTTAATCAGGTTGTTAGTTTTTTTCTATTGATTTATAGGAGATTCCTATACATTTTGGAGATTAATTCCTTATCAAATATGTGGTTTACAAATATTTTCTCCCATTTCACACTGCTGTTTTCTGTGCAGAAGCTTTTTATTTTGATGTAATCTCATTTGTCTATTTTTGTTTTCATTGGAACCACAAATAGCCAAATGAACCTTGAGGCTGGAGGCATCACACTTTCTGATTTTGAAATATATAACAAAGCTATAGTAATCAAGACAGTATAGTACTGGCATATGACAGACCAATAGAAAAAAATCCATGCATATACAGTCAACCAACCTTCAATAAGGTTATCAAGAACACACAATTGGGAAAGGATAGTGTCTTCAACAAACAGTTTTGGGAAGACTAGATATACATGTGCAAAAGAATAAAATTGGATGATTTTTTTACATTACATATAAAATGGACTAAAGACTTAAAAACCTGAAACTAAAACTGAGAAAAAACATAGGGAGAGCTCCAGGACATTGAACTTGGCAGTGATTTCATGGATATAGCATCAAAAGCACAGTCAACAAAAGCAAAAATAGACAAAGAGCACAATTTTTAACTCAGCTGAAGCTAGAGAACAAACTGAAAGCTACTAACCAGCAAATTATGGAATAAGACTGAAAGTTATATGATATAATACCTGAAACCAGACTCAGAATCCCCCCAAACTAAAATATAAATGTTTACGACTTCTCTTTTCTCAAAATGCTAATATAAACATCAGGTATAAAGAAATACAGAAAATCTACAGTGAAGACTAGATACATTGGAATCCCCCATTCAGGGAATGAGAACTTCTCAGAAGGGAAAAACAGATTATGATCTAGGAACCATTTTTTTTTAAATCCACATCTCCTTTAAATTATTTATATATGCATAAATATATTTATAAATTATTGCTTTTTAAAAGTATATTTAAAATTAAAAATTACAACACACCCTCATTTCCTTGCTAACAATATCTCTGAAAGGGTGCAGTTCTGTCTAACTTTTTCACATTGTCACTAGAATTCACAACAGTTCCTGACACATAGTGGATAGTCAATAAATAGTCTTGAATGAACAGAATGCCAACTTTCCTACCAAAAACAAAAGATGAATCTTAAAACTCACACCTGTTTCTCTTCCTCAGTTAGTAAATAATCACATCACCAAGCCCTCTCAACTTTACCTCCTAAACAGTTCTTCACTAACTACTTCACTAATTCTGCTACCATCCGCACAGGCAAACAAGTTACCATCAGCTTCTGCCTTAAATAAAGCAAAAACCTGCTTCTTGGTTTTATACCCCAGTATTCTCTGACTTGATTCAAGTCAGGTCTCCACACACAGCAGCTGAACGATCCAAGATGGTTTTCACCATCACAAAGCGAAAATCAGAATAGGTCATCACCCCCCCCAGATGAGCTTCCTAGAGCTGTTATAACCAATCACTACAAACAGAAATTACTACAAACTAAAACAACAGAAATTCATTTTCTTACAGTTCTGGAGGCCAGAGTCTGAAATCGAGACATCCAAAGGGCTGTGCTTATTCCAGAGGCTCAACAAGAGGATCTCTTCCTTGCTCCTTCCAAGCTTCTGACGACTCTCAACTATGAGCATTCTTTGGCTTACAACTCCTCACTCCAATCTCTGCATCTGTCTTCACCTGGCCCTCTCCTTTGTATTTTTCTCTTTTGTCTCTTATAAAGACTTGCCATTGGGAGTCTCCTGGTGGCATAGCAGGTTAAGGATCCAGCGCTGTCAGTACAACAGCTTGGGTCACCACTGAGGGGTGGGAATTCGATTCCTGGCCCCAGAACTTCTGCGTGCCTGGGGCGCAGTCAAAAAAAAAAAAAAGAGACTTGCTGTTGGCTTTACAGCCCCCTGGGATTATCCAGGATGACTGCACCTGAAGATATTTAACTTAATCTCCAAAGGCCCTTTTAAAAAGAGATTATGTTATGTTCACAGGTTCTAGGGGATAGGCCTTGAATATATTTTCACGATGGCTACAATTAAAATCACTACACACCTTTCTCAAAACTTTCATAATTTTCACTTTGCTCGTAGGATAAAGACCAAATTTATAAATGGCCTGAGAGTCCGGAGTGGCTTGGCACCTGATCCATCTCATGCTGCTCTCTCCTTTTCTGTGTGAACACCTGCGTTGCTGTCGCTTTCAGATCCTCCAGCTCATCAAATTCCTCCCACTTGGGGTTGGAAATGTTTTTATTCTCTCAACAGAAAACTCCCTCATTCTCCACCCTACTCAAACTTCAGTGGAGCCTTTCTTTTCCCCAAATTCACCCCCAAAGTCTGGTTGCTTTGTTATGCTGAGTATGGAATTGTTGTCTGTAAAAAAACACATACCTGCTTGTAATTACCCGTTCATTAGTATTGGCAATGTGACTAATATAATTGGAAGCACTTGTCTGAACTTTCATGAGAACAAGGGTCATGCCTGTTTATTTAGTTTTTTGTATTTTGTTTCCACTTACAAATGTGTTTTAGGGACTAGCACAGGGCCTAATGCCTATGAGGAAAGCAACAAAAGTTTTTTGAGAAAATAGGAAAATAGATGAGCAGATGCCTACATTTAAATACAACCCATCTCTGACCCTTTGCAATTGCAATAAAAGTCATCCCAATAAAATGGATTCATTAGTACAGATGGACTATTGCTATACATTTCTGTAAAGAAACAGTAAGATTACAATACACTGAACTGATACACCAAATAATATAAATGGAGAATCAAGTCACTAACTCAGAAAAAAAAATTTTGTTCTGATCAAATCTCCAAATAACCTTCTTGACTTTGTTTTTTTGTGCAGACCCAGGCCACCATGCAGGTCAATCATTAATCTTCAAGTCTGTTACTAATCACTTAACTTGAGTGGATGGGACCTAATCAATCCCACTCTCTTGGAATCCACTATGAAAGAACAAGCCTCCATTGTAGCCTCCACTGCAGAAACAGACTTGATAGAAAATGCAGCTCTCAGCTTTTGTGATTCTGAGGAAACACCATTCTCCCAACGGTGTTAGCTGAGCGAAGACTGGCTCATGGTAAATCCGAAGGCAGGCACTATCCATGCTATAGCAAGGGAACATTTTATTTTATGACTTAAATAAAAACATTTCTAAAATCACATATCCTGTGATAACAAGATTCAAAAAAGAGCCTAGGGTTATTGGAACATAGGAAATTCAAGCCTGAAAAGAATTTAGTTGGTTTCAAATTATTTGAAGATCATATGAAAGTAAGGAATTTCCTTCTAGCTTCAGTGTAATACCTCCTATCACTATGGGGATACAGGTAGCTAGCAAAAAATCCTTCTACAGGATGATTCATATTCCTACACAGAAAGTTGCCTAAAGTCTACGTTCACAGAATGAAAGACCGTGACTAAAGGATATTTTGTTATTCATTAGTTCGTATATAATAAAAATCCCAAAGAATTTTCAGTCATGATAAATTAAAGCTGTATGTATTATACCCTCTCTTCAAATGAGGAGATAAGTCTACCAGTATAATACATATAATTACTTTTGCATTCTGTAAATTATTAGAATGGTTATATCTAGCCACTACGTATATGTTACCAGTTATTCTATATAGTTGATTCTGAATACTTTCAAAACAAAAACCATTTAAAATATTAATGTCTAAGAATTAATTAAGGTTATTTCCACATTAAAAGTTCATTAGAATTTCCAATTTATTTAAAGCTGGGGGAAAATTTTTTAACCATAAAAAAAAAAAACACTCCAAACAACGCATCATGTTCCATGGCATCTGCAGACCCTATGGATTTAAAGAATGTTAGATTTTAAAAGGAATATCTACATCTGTATTTTTACTTTGAAGATCAGTAAAATAGCATTGTAAGAATTAATTTTGAAAAATAAAGGATTTCCAAATCTAAGTAATATAATAAATAGTAAGGAAATGATCCAATAGTAGAACACAGTAAGTATGAAATTCATACTATTTAAGTAATTCCCTGAAAACTTTATTTTCTTTGCATTCTAATATTAAAGAGAACTCTCCTTATCAAAAATCCTGTTTGTCACTGGTGGCCATGACAGAAGTCAGAAATTTGGATGTTACTTCTGACCCTCGTGACTAAAATTCTTTTTCAAATGTTGGTGTTTACCATGTTCCTTAGAAAGATTAGATTCTGGGCTCATCCATCATCTGATTCTCAGGGCTCCAGGCACTGACACTTTGGCTGGGGAACAGTGTCAACACAGAATCACCTGGACATGTGCCATGGGCATTTTCTCCTTTTCAGCAGTGTCACCATAGCTCTACAGAAAGGACTTCCGGTCTAATTGCTAGGATTATTCCCAAAGAGTGCTTTGGTAATTTTTTTTCTAGAAGGTAAGTCAATAAGCTATCTCGTCTCTAACACACACTGTTTTAAAAGTTGTCTTGAAAGAATTGCTTACTATCACATAACTCATTTTCTGAGCACTAAACAGTTTTGCAAGGAAAGTTTTGTTTGGTCATTATAGCAAACCTCTAATGCAGAATGAGAGCCATAGACTAAGGGATACCTTTATTTCTATACTCATAAGAAGATGATGAGTAGAATATTGTTTTGTTTTGTTTTTGCCTTTTTGTCTTGTTAGGGTCACACCCATGGCATATGGAGCTTCCCAGGCTATGGGTCCAATCGGAGCTGTAGCTGCCAGCCCACGCCACAGCCACAGCAACGACAGATCTAAGCCTCGTCTATGTCCTACACCACAGTTCACGGCAATGCCAGACCCTTAACCCACTGAATGAGGTCAGGTATCAAATCCGCAAACTCCTGGTTCCTAGTCAGATTTGCTTTCACTGCACCAGGACGGAAACTCCAATGGGTGGAATACTCTAATTTTAGTGTTGTTATTTTCCAGTGGGATCAGGAGCAGATTCTATTTCAACAATATTTAGGCTAAATTCAAATATTCTTCTGTGCTTTCAGTGAGTGAAGACACACATATCCTTGCCCTAGGTATAAGCTGATTAAATAGGTAGATGCTTAACAAGGAAAAGGACTCAAAAGATCTCTATAAAGGATTTAAAAACCACAAATAATTATTAAATTTAAATAATAATTCTACGAGTTAAGAATCTGCAGCAACTCGGATTGCTGCAGAGGCACAGGTTCTATCCCTGGCAGGGTACAATATGTTAAAGCATCTGGCCTTGCTGCAGCTTCAGTGTAGTTCACAGCAGCAGCGTGGATTCAGTCCCTGGCTCGGGAACCTCCACATGTTGTGGGTGTGGCCATTTAAAAAAAAATGGAAAGAAAACTCTATTATCCCCTTTCAAACTATCTTAGCTTTTAAAAGAAATTAGGGAGAGAGGCATATATCTCAGTCTTTATATAGGCAAAACTAATTTTGATTAATTTGTCATCATCAAAATTGTTATGTGAAAAAGAGGCAGCTTTTAAGAAAATAAATTAAAACTGAAGAGGCAGGATGTATAGTGGTTAAACACATAGACACTGGGGTGAGATGGCTTGAATCTGAACCCAGACTCTGCCATTTAATAAATGTGCGACCTTGGACACATTACTTAACCTCTCTGTGTTAATTTTACTCGCCTAACTCGGGGAGTTCCCGTCGTGGCTCAGTGTTTTAACGAATCCGACTAGGAACCATGAGTTTGCGGGTTCAATCTCTGGCCTCGCTCAGTGGGTTAAGGATCCGGCGTTGCCGCGAGCTGTGGTGTAGGTTGCAGACGCGGCTCGGATCCCAAGTTCTGTGGCTGTGGCGAAGGCAGGCAGCTACAGCTCCTGTTAGACCCCTAGCCTGGGAACCTCCATATGCCACGAGTGCAGCCCTAGAAAAGACAAAAAAGATCAAAAAAAAAAAAAAAAGGAATGCCTATCTCATAGGGTTTTTATAAGAATTAAAAGAGCTAAAACACAAAATATACTTCAACAACAATACTGACAGATAACAAAAACTATGTATTTATTATTACTAACAATTACCTGATTACAGATACAGCCACTCAGGAAATAGCAAGAGAATAGCAAGAAACTATTATAGGTGAGTGCCCATCTTCCATTGACTTTTTTGTCTTCAGTTTCACAGTTTCGAGATTTTAAAAAGTAGAAAATGGGAAACTCCATGGTGGTCAAGTGGTTAGGATTCCATGCTTTCACTGCTCTAGCCTGGGTTCAATCCCTGGTCTGGGAACTGAGATCCCACATCAATCCACTATATGTCATGGCCCCCAAAAAAGTAGGAAAAAAAAACATGGAAACATGGTGGGAGAGAGACCATCAGATATCTGGTGTCTGGATAGTTAAAAGCTCTGTCAGTTCAGAGATGCATCTTTAAAGCCTATTCTGCCTACCAGCTGTGTTACTTTAGGTTACATAACCTCTGTGTCTCTCAGTTTCCTATTCTGCAACTCAGAGTAACAGTACCTAACTCATAAAGCTGCCATGAGGATAAAATAAAGTAAGTGTAAAACACTTGGGACATAGCAGGAAGTGTTACCTATTTGTATTAAGTTGACAATGTTGTACATTAGAGAAACTACGGCCATTCATACTATGAAAAGTTTAAAAAGTTGAGGGAACCAAGTAACATACTGAATAAAATTGGTACAGAGTACATATAAGATTACAGCTATACGGAGTTCCCTGGTGGTACAGTGGGTTCAGGATCTGGAATTGTCACTGCAGTGACTTGGGTGGCAGCTGTGGCACAGTTTGACCCCTGTCCTGGGAACTTCTGCATGCCGTGGGTGCAGCCCCCAAAAATTATAACCACATTTTATATTCTCATTATATGTTTGCAGATAAGCAAGTATGTATAGTTGTTTTCCATACAATAAACCCAGAGTAATTTAAAAGTGGAAGAGAAAGGAGAAATCACTGATGCCAGAGAACAATTCAAGACACAAAATATTTAATTTCCTAGCCACATTTTCTCTAAAGCAGAGCACTGCATAAAAATAATACATTCTAAACGGTTTCTGTGGTATATCCCATCCCCTCTACAGCCTACCCACAATTTTTGGTCTTACTGTCATATTAACTAAATATACTACCTAAGGCTACCAGCAAAACAAGACAGTCCTTATCTACAAAAACTCCCTGACGCTTCCTCAGGGAATTTCTGAACATGGTCCCTCTCATTTATGTGTAACAGGTTGGTAGAAAACCACTAATTGCTCTAAAAATTGAATTTATTTTGTCAGTAGACACCAAGAAAATATTTCTGCACTTTATTTTTATTCTCCTGAATTTCCATTGCTATAGCCTTAATATAAAGTCCATTTCATAAGAAAATTAATTCATCATAGAAACCAAGCTTTTCTACAATTTTGTTAGTTTCCAAAAGGAAGACAGCAGAAAGGTTAATAAAATTTCAGTGATAAAATCAATTGTTAAAATAGAATTAATCAGTAAAAACTTGATTCTGTCAAGCTCTATCATAAACTTTAGTTTTAATGCAATGATTCTACCTATCTGAGAACTATGAGAAAATCTTAAAGATATTAGCTATTATTAACAAATACATGTTTTTAAATCAACTTGAAGCACCAGAAGTGCTCCACTGCAAAAGTTGCCAAAGTAACTGAGTTATTTCTCAGTTAAACTCTACTCCCAGATCTGTCCAAATAATAGTCAAATTCAACTTGCCAGAGTTCCACTGTGGTGCAGCAGAAACAAATCTGAATAGGAACCATGAGGTTTCGGGTTCGACCCCTGGCCTCGCTCAGTAGGTTGGGGATCTGGCATTGCCGAGGGCTGTGGTGTAGGTGGCAGATGGGGCTTGGATCCCACATTGCTGTGGCTGTGGCATAGGCTGGCAGCTGTAGCTCCGATTCGACCCTTAGCCTGGGAACCTCCATATGCTGCAATATGAAAATACTAACAGTATCATAAAAATGACAGAAATCCGTGGTGTTGCTGGCTCTGCCACCTCCTCACAATTTCTAACTATAAGCATAGTTCAAAGTTCACTGATTCAACTTCTGTCCCAGGCAGGACTCACCTGGTCATACCACTTTAACTCTCTTCTTTTCTGCATATATCTCCAGAGTTGATAACCTCAGCCCTCAGTTTATATCCTCATTCCAACACTTTTTCTTTGTCTGCCTGGTGGACATTGTCATTGTCTCAAACTTACATCTAAAGCTAGTTTCACCAGGTAACTTCTCCTCTTCTAATAGTCCTACAATTTCTCTAACCATCAAGCTCAAATTCCCTATATGTGACTTCTCTCCTCGCCTCACACCACATATTGAGTCGGGCCTCCCAAGTGCCTTGTTTGGACTGGTGGCCGCTGGTGCACCAGGCCACCCAGCATTTATGGCCTCCACACTGACTTGTCTCAGCCACTGAGCCATCAGCAAGTAGAAGACACGCAGGGCCTTTGTAAGTCCTCACACACAGAGCCTCACACTCTTGAGATGTTCTCTCTTATGCCCAGTTAGCTCCCACCTGTTCCAGCCAGACATCTGAGTGAAGAAACCACCCTAAACATTCCAACAGCAGCATACAGGTGTTGCTGTACACTGAAGACAGAAGGTGAAACAGAAGACTGCTGACCCAGGGCACACAGTACAATTAAGACAAAGAGTAAGTTGTTATTGTTTAAGCTACCACATTTTGGGTGGTTATTATACGGCAAGAGAAGAGAAGTTTTTTTATGAAGAGACAGAGAATTTTTTTATGATCCTTAAAACCAGTTCCATAAGGATCTCTATTTCTAGCAAATGCTTTTTGCACCTCCTATGCATTATTGTTTGCTTCTTCGTTGTATAACATATCACCTCAAACCATGGGGCTTGTTAATATGCTCACATTTTCTTTCTTGAAATGATTACGTCTTACTTTCCAAATCTAGAACATCATGGACCCAATAATCCCTCACTAAAAAAAGAAAAGAGACAGGAGGAGGAGGGAGGGAAGGAGAAAAGGAAGGACACTAAAGAAAGAAGAAAGGAAATGAGTCAAGCCAAATTGAACAAACACGACCATGAGGCCATTTGGCAAAGGGCAGGGTAGAATTTGTCCTGACGTTTCTGCACACTGGACAAGGACAAAGGAAAACTCGGCATAGCTAACTGTGACTATGAAATATCAGTCACAGTAAATGCTTGGAACATTATCTATTTTGCCTATAAGGTGATGAGCCATAAAAGAGAAAGGACTGTCTCATAGAAACCTCACTCTTGTGTGCTAACATCACTTCATTTTCAATACATGCTTTTCTAAGTGCAGAGAAATGCCATCAATGTGGGCATTATCCATGCATTTCCACATATATTTCACATACCCACTGGATTAAAGGAGTTTGTGTTGAGAAATGACCAACAAGTCTCACTCAGGGATGTGGTGAGTGATTATAATTGATGACAGTTTTACCTCTGTAGTAATGAAAACAAGGTAGACTTTCACCATTCCCCTCTCCTGTCTTTATCACTAAAATAGATCCAGGGTATGCCATTTTCCCTTATTAGTCTTTGTCATAAGAATATGGTGTCAGAATGTTAATGCTTAAAAGAACCTGAGGAAAGTTTTGTAGCTTCACATGTCTGGTGTGTAGTAGGGTTGCTATCTAAAAAAAGAATGCAAGAACATCCTCAGAAATTTTAGTCAAAATTGTCATGCGTAAGATTTTTAAAAACATTTTAAGGAGCTCCTGTTGTGGCTCAACGGGTTATGAACTGATTAGTATCTACAAGGATACTGGTTCAATCCCTGGCCTTGCTCAGTAGGTTAAGGCTCTGGTGTCGCCACAAGTTGTGGCGTAGGCCAGCAGCTACAGCTTCAATTAGACCCCTAGCCTGGGAACCTCCATATGCCAAGAGTGCAAAAAAAAAAAAAAAGCCATTTTCAATAAATAGTCTTGAATTTCTCCTTCCACTTTGCAAGAAAGTTTCTTTAACAGTAATTTGAGCCAGATAAACCTCAATTGCAATGCTATCATCTGCCCCTGATTGTATTAAACAAAGGGGACAGTGGTTGGATTATATTTATGTTGGGTCTAAATTAGAATGTAAATAACTTCCCATCAAGTCAGCTTGTCTACAAGCCATCTTGGTTACTTAGATTAATTAAGTTAAAACAGAGTAGAAGAGGTAAGGTCCTTGTGCTCCCAGGCGGTTCCTTTGTTTATCTGCCAAATTTGTGAAGTCTTCACAATTTATCTACTGGACCAGTATCTTTAAAAATTCATGTACAGGCCTCTTAGGGCACTGCCAAGACCACTGGTTTAGACCCAGACTTGAGTCTAAGCAGTTTTTCCACTCACTGCCTCTGTGGTTGGGAGAAGGCTAATTAACATCTTCAAGCCTGAGTTTCCTCATCTACAAAAGGGCATAATAACAGACTATCGGAATGTTAAACTAGATAATGTGAGAAAATGCTCTGTAAACTCTATTATTTTGGTTCTCAAAGCCTGGTTCCTGGACCAGAAGCATCAACATCCTTTGGAAAAATTTTTGGGCCTCACCCTAGATCTGCTGAATCAGAAACACTGAAGTTTGCCCAGGAACCTCTGTTTTAACAATCCCCCCAGGTAATTCACATGGGTGCTGACCCTGGAGAAGCACCGCTCTAAAGCATGGCCACTTACTAGCTTAGGCAAGGGCCTTCATGGCCTAAACACCTCCGTTTCTTTGGATGGAGGTGTTGTGGTGCAAGTGGAGAGAGCTCGCTGATTAAAACAAAGATAGAGTGCAGAGGAAGAGTCAACATGATCTGCCAATGAATTGGATTTGGTCAGGGGAGGAAATAGGATGATTCCTATCACTAAAACTATAAGACCTAGTTTACGGATATTTTTGCAATATCTAAAAATTTAGTCCTAAAGTAAAGAAGAAATAATGAAAGAATTTCAGCTCAACTCTGTCACTAACTGATCATGTGATTCCGAGCAAGTCACCAGGGGTTCCTTAGGTCCTTCAGAGAGCTTAGTCATCAAGGCAGGACTTAAGGATTTTCTTACATTCAGGTGAACAAAGCAAAGTTCACAAACAGTTCCTCTTGAAGTCCCCAGTGAACTCGTATGAGTCAAGTACAGTAGTTATTTTCCAAGCTCTTAATCTCTATGCAGAATTTAATGTATTGAACCCTTAACACCCACTCCTCTCTTAGCTTTTCACAGATTCATTCTCCCCAGTTTGCCTTTTTTATTTTAAAAAAATTATTGAAGTAAGGTTGATTTATAATGTTAATTTCTGCTGTACAGCAAAGTGATTCATCTATACATATACACGTATACATCCTTTTTCAGATTCTTTTCCCATACTCGTTAACACAGAATATTGAGTGGAGTTCCCTGTACTATACAGCAGGTCTATGTTGACCATTCATTCCATGTACAATAGTGTGTAGATGACAGTCTCAAACTCCTAATTCATTCTCCTCTCCTGCTTCTGTTTTGTAAATAAGTTCATTTATATCACTTTTTAATTAGATTCCACATAGCAGTGATAACATATGATGTTTGTCTGACTTACTTCACTTAGTATGATAATCTCTAGGTCCATCTATGCTGCTACAAATGGCATTATTTTATCCATTTTATAGCTGCGTAATATTCCATTGTATATATGTACACTATCTTCTTTATTCATTCCTCTGTCGATGGGTATTTAGGTTGCTTCCATGTCTTGGCTATTATAAATAGTGCTGCAGTGAACACTAGGGTGCATGTATCTTTTCTCTCTTCCTTTTTTTTGCTCTTCAGGGCCGCACCCGCAGCATATGGAGGTTCCCAGGCTAGGGGTCAAGTCAGAGCTGTAGCTGCTGGCCTATGCCACAGCCACAGCAATACAGGACCTGAGCCACAACTGTGACCCACACCACAGCTCATGGCAACACCGGATCCTTAACCCACTGAGCAAGGCCAGGGATCGAACCTGAGTCCTCATGGATGCTAGTCAGATTTGTGAACCACTGAGCCACAATGGGAGCTTCCGTATATTTTCAAATTAGGGGTTTTCTCTGGATATATGGCCAAGAGTGGGCTCATTGGATAATATGGTATTTCTATTTTTAGTTTTTTGAGAAGCCTCCATAGTATTCTCCATAGCGGTTGTACCGATTTACATTCCCATTAACCGTGTAGAAGGGTTCCTTTTTCTTCACATCCTCTCCAGCATTTATTGTTTGTGGACTTTTCGACGGTGGCTATTCTGACCAATGTGAGGCCTCATTGTAGTTTAGTGTGATTGGTATTTCTCTAATAATTAGAAATGCTGAGCATCTTTTAATGGGCTCCTGGCCATCTGAATGTTGTCTTTGAAGAAATGTCTCTTTAGCCTTTTGGCCTATTTTTTGATTGTGTTGTTTGTTTTTTGGCCACTCCACAGCATACTGAGCTCCTGGACCAGGGATAGATTGTTAATTTTTTTGATACTGAGTTGTATGAGCTATTTGCATATTTTGGAGATTAATCCCTTATTGGTCCCATAGTTTGCAAATATTTTCTCCCAGCCTGTGAGCTGTCTTTTTGTTTTATTTATGGTTTCCTTTTCTAAGTTCAACTAGGTCCCATTTGGGGTTTTTTGTTTGTTTTTATTTTCATTTCTTTAACAAGTAGATCCAAAAAATCTATTGCTTCAATTTATGTCAAAGAAAGTTCTGCCTATGTTTTCCTCTAAGAGTTTTACAGTATGTGGTCTTACATTTAGGTCTTTAATCCATTTTTTGGCCACACCTGCAGCATGTACAAGTTCCCAAGCCACGGACTGAACCTGCACCACAGCAGCAAGCCAAGCCATGGCAGTGAGAACACCAGATCCTTAATCCACTGAACTAGGAAACTTCTCTAATTTCATCCTTTTACATGCAGTTGTCTGGTTTCCCAGCACCACTATCGAAGAGACTATTTTTTCTTCATTATATATTCTTGCCTCCTTTGTCCTAGATTAATGACCATAGGTGCATGGATTTATTTCTGGACTTTCTATCCTGTTCCACTGATATATATTTCTGTTTGTGCCAGTACCATACTGTTTTGATAACCACAGCTTTGCAACATAGTCTGAAATCAGGGAGCCTGATTCTACCAGTTTCATTTTTCTTTCTCAGGACTGCTTTGGCTCTTTAGGGAGGAAAGAAAAAAAAAAAAAAAGCTGTTAATGACCTTCTTGATAGGACTTTCATTCTCAAATCAGGACTTAATACCATCAGATATCAAATCTTCTGGCATCATGATCTTGGCCTCCCAGCCTCTAGAAATGTGAGAAATAAATTTGTTTTTTATAAACTACACAGTCCATGATATTTTGTTACAATTGACAGAGGACTAAGACATGAAATTGATGAGGTATAGGTGAGAATGAGCTGCCAGCATCCTGGCACCATGCTCCTCAGCCCCAAAGGTTCAGCTCCAGTAGGCCCTGACGCAGCTTGTGCTATGTCCAGCAAAGAAAGGCTATGGCTACTTCCACCTAGATTTTGAAGAATGGAGCCACCTAAACACCCAACCTAGGCAGAAAGCGCAACCACCTTGGAGAGTTTCCACTAGGCAAATGTCCAGTGGAGCTGAGGGCACAAGCCACCCCAAGACCCTCAACCAGGAGACTCACTAGCTTGTGATTCCAGCCCAGGAGATCTGCAACATGGGCTTTGCAAAGCAGACCCTTGGGGATGGGACCACTTAGAGCCAGGAGGCCCCAACCCTCACAGTATTTCCAGAAGGTAAGGCATTAATCCTAGGAGAACTGTTCTCAAGCCTCAAGATGTAGTGTCATTTGTCCTACTAGGTGAGACTTACCTTGGACTTATTACTCCTCTTTTCTTTCTCTTTCTCTCCTTTGGAATGAGACTGTGTATCATATCCCTGCTCTTGCACGGTATTTTAGAATCACGTTATATGTTTGATCTCACAGATTCACAGCTGCAGAGCATGTACAACCTTCTGGAGAATCTTGTCCTAACCCTGCAAAGTATTACCACCCAGCTGGTAAAGACTCTTCAAAAGGCCAATCCACTGTTCTGTCAAACCAGCTACTTCAGGAACTGGGGGAACATGGTAAGACCAGTGAATTCCATGAGCTCAGGCCCAATGCTATACTACTTTCCTATGAACTAATAAGCTCCACAGTCTACAGCAGGGCTGGGTAGGAGTTCCTGTCATGGTTCAGTGGAAATGAATCTGACTAGTATCCATGAGAATGCAGGTTTGATTACTGGCCTCGCTCAGTGGGTTAAGGATCGGGCATTGCCATGAGCTACAGTGTAGATCACAGATGCGGCTAGGATTGGGCCTTGCTGTAACTGTGGTGTAGGGTCAGCAGCTACAGCTCTGATTCGACCCCTAGCTTGGGAACCTCCATGTGCTGCAGGTGTGGCCCTAAAAAGACCAGAAAAAAAAAAATGCTGTGTAGAATCTTATGCTGGTGGATGAGACATTCTCTAAGTCCACAGAGCCATTTTGGCAGAAACACTGGGTCCAAGGAAGGAAAATCCAGGGTAAGCATCTATTCTAGTAAGAACAAAGTGCTGCCCCTTCCACAATGGAAGTCGTTCAAGGTAATCAACATGTCACCAAGCAGCTGACTGATTACCCCAGAGAATGGTAGTAATACCTTCACATTGTTTGCCTATTCAGAGTGGTCTATCCACTTACCTCTTCGCTAAATTTATTTGTCACAACATTTCCAATCATGTTCCTTCCAGGTGCCTAATGATACAGCCAAACCATTGGCCACAGCCTGTGAATCAGTACCTGATCGCAGGTCTGTCCCTTCTTCTTCTAAGGGAAGTGAACAACCAGGTCCCTAGATAAATTGGCCAAAGTAACATATTCAAAATGAGGAATACATTGTTTCTAAAATCCAGAGAGGCTCACTAGGCATTGCATCTCTTATTTGGCTGTAGGAGGACCCAGGCACAACAGCTTATCCTTTACGTTAGAAGGGTTGACTCAACAAACTCCACTCCCAGGACCAAAATCTGTCCTAGACAGAGTCCTCCAGAGAAACAGAACCAATGGGATATGTATAGAAAGATATAAGAGATATATTAGAGGAACTGGCTCACACAATTATGGAGGCCAAGAAGTCCCATGATTTGCTGCCGACAAGCAGGAGAACTAGGAAAGCCGATGGTGCAGTTCAGTCCAAAGGCCTAAGAATTAGGAGTTGAGGGCATGAGTCCCTATCTGAAAAGCTGAGGACAAGAGAAGACCAATATCTCAGCTCAAGTGGAGACAGCACATTGCCTCTTTCACCTTTCTGTTCTATTCAGGCCCTCCATGGACTGCATGGCACCCACCCACACTGGAGAGGACCAGCTAGCTGCCTTACTTAGTTCACCAATTGAAACTCTAATCTCTTCTGGAAACATCTTCAGAGACACACCCAGAAATAAGGTTTTACCAGCTATCTAGGCGTCCCTTAGCCTGATCAAGTTGACACATAAAACTGACCATTACAAGCCCCTTTCATACCTTTCTAGCCCCTGGATATGGAACCGCAGCAATAGCAAACTATCTGCAGCTCTTGAAATAAACTATGCTATTTCTCATTGCCATTCTTCATACGTGCTATTCCCTACCTGAAATCCTCTGCTCCCTTGTCTGCCTGAGTCTTCCTCAACTGGCCTTCAAATACCAGTTCAGTATCACCTGTCTGGAGGCTTCCCTTAACATACATTCCTAGCAGAGTAAAGTGGCCACTTGGGCCTCCCAACAGGGCCATGGCTGCTCCTCTGCTTTCTCAACGCATTACTCACATAAATATTTTATAATATTTGTGTCAGTCCTAAGACTTGAGCAGGGCAGGCAAGATGTTTCATCTCTGCCTCCCCAAAATTCAGAAGAGCCCATGTTGGTACTTCACAGTCATTCATTCAATAAGTTCATATTGTATGCCTTATGTTCATGTAATTGAACAAGACAGACAAAGAACCCTAACCCCATGGACCATACACTCTAGTTGGGGTGGGAGGATGGGGAAAGGTAGAGAAAAAAATTTAAATAAATATAGTAAAGTATCTAACACCTAGTTAGAAGCTGATAAGTGCTATGAAAGATAAATGAAAAGAGTGCCCTGGGCTAGAAGTGGAGAACAGAAAGCTTTATTAAATAATAATAGGTAGGTGCCTTAATCATGATTAGCAACCTCCAAATCTCAGCAGCCTAAAAGAGCAAAGGTTTATTTCTAGCTCATGCAACATACCCATGATAGGTTGGTGGCAGCACTATCCATGCAGTCCTCATTCAAGAACCCAGGCTGATAAAAACCCCATCATTTGAAAGGCTGCCAGTTGTGGGGACATAGGGAAGGGAACATGGAGGATTGTATGGGGGCTCTTCAAATATGTACATGGGAAGTGACACAGATCACTTCTGCTCATATTTCTCTGGCTGGAGCAAGTTATATGTCCATGTCTAACTTTGAGGGAGAAAGGAAGTATGATCTGCCCAGTGGCAGAAGGGAACTGGATATTGGTGAATGGTAGTAGCACCCACCAGAGCATTAGCCTGAGAAGATGAGAGATGAGGGCGTTAATCAGGCAGATATCCACAGGAAGATTGTTTAAAGCAGAAGAAACAGCTAGTGAAGAAGCCCTAAGGCAGAGCATACATGGATTGTTCTAGAAACAAGGAGGCCAGTGTAACCAGAGTGGAATAAGGAAGGGAAAGCAGTAGATGGTGAGATCAGAGCGGTAGTGGGGGAAGGAGGAGGTCCTGATCACAGGGAGGGAGAGAGGGCAAGATGGCTACCAACAGATGGGTCTGCCTCCTCTGACACTAAGGAACAGCCTACCTTGGCTTTAATTTGAACTGACCTTAGTCTGAGCTCTCATCTCAGACCAGCAGACCCTGGAAGAAACACGAGATTAATTTCACCATTTCAAAAGTGGGATGCTAATCACACATGCAAAATGAGGTAAAAAACACTGACATAATATGTATGCAATTGCTTCAAATATATAAAACATAATATTCATTCACTTAAAATCCATTTATGGAGCACCTATTATGCATCAAGCAAAATAACCTGGATATAAAATGAATAATAAATTGATGAATAATTACTGACCATTCATCATTTGAGAGTTAGAGTCTTAAGCAAAATGATTCGACGTGGCAATGAGCCACACTGTAATAAAATTTTAAAATGACAACGGTGGAATAAGCAAATTTTCCCAGATCTCATCTAGGAAATAAGAAATCTATTTAAGCGATTTTTTTCCCTACTTTTCCAATTCCTTTTAATTTTTTTGAACAAAATTGTATATACCGCCCATTTTTGAGTAGGGTAAAGTTAAAATAGATGTTTTGGGAAACATATGGCTTATTTTTTAAAACACTCATAATCTACTTAGCTAGGGGGACATCTCTATAGATAAAGAAATTGTTTCTTATAGACTCACAGACATGGAGAACAGACTTGGGTTGCCAAGGGGGAGGAGGGAGGGAGTGGGATGGACTGAGAGTTTGAGATTAGGACAGGCAAACTGTTACCTTTAGAATAGATAAGCAATGAGGTCCTACTGTACAGCACAGAGAACTGTGTTCAATCTACTGGGATAGAACATGATAGAGGATAATATGAGGAAAGGAGTGTGTGTGTGTGTGTGTGTGTGTGTACAACTGTGTCAGTTAGCTGTACAGTAGAGATTGGCACAAAATTATAAATCAACTATAATAAAAAAGAAAAAAAAGAAACTGTTTCTTGACAAAATAGCAAAGACTGAGGAAAATAGTTCTCTGATTCTCTATTTGTACTTATCACCTACAATGTCTTCCTATGTACTGTTCAATGTCTCTGGAACTGTCCAGTGTACTGAAGCTTAATTAATGTCTTTCCATGATATTCTGTAATCACCCCAGATTAGCTATTTCTAAAATATTTGTTTTTAAATTAACATTAGAAGTAATATGAACTTGGAGTTCCCATAGTGGCTCAGCAGGTTATGAATCTGATTAGTATCCATGAGGATGTGGGTTTGATCCGTGGGCTTGCTCAGTGGGTTAAGGATCGGGCATTGCCACAAGTGTGAGGTAGGTCACAGATATGGCTCAGATCCTGCCTGGCTGTGGCTGTGGTGTAGGCCAGCAGCTGCAACTCTGATTTGCTCCCCTAGCTTGTGAATTTTCATATGCCACAGGTGTGGCCCTAATAAGAAAAAAAGAAAGAAAAGAGTATGAACTTTATAGTATATAAATAATTGAAACCATCTGGAAGATCATAAAAGACAGATTTAACATAAAATCCCATTCATTTTAATATCCTTTAACAAGCACATTGTGTGTGTGTGTGTGTGTGTGTGTGTGTGAGTGTTCGTACACATGCACATGTGTATCACGGTTGGATTGCTGCTTTCCCTATGATTACCAACATCCACTAAGAGGGAAGAAACACTATTATAAGTAAATCGGAAATCAAGTGCCTGTGTTGATGACAAGCTCTAATAAAACAAATCAAATGATTTTGTCATTCTCTTGAGCAACCCTAATTTTTGCCTTTTTTAGCAGTTCAGTTAGGATTTTCAAATGAAGACAAATGTAAAATGAAGTTCCCCTAGTGCTTTACTAATGCTTGGATTATTCAAGTTGTTTTAAGGGGAAATTAAGAATTAGGGTTACTTATTTAGACTTAAGACCACATTTCCACTTTATAAATGTAAAAGCATAGTAACCATGAAAACAAACAAAAAATGCCATAAACACAGCAAGAAATTATTTGGCAGAAAGACAATAAAAACACAGTTTACTTATTATCTGTTCATTAATTCTTTAGTCTTTCAACAAATGTTTATTAAGTAGTTACCAAGGGTCTGTTCTAGAGAAAAGGATAAATACGCCTTGCCCTCTGAAAAGCTTACATCTGAAGAGACTCACGCCATTAAGTTAAAACACGACTACAGGACAAAGTAAATGCTACACCAAAGTTGGATATCAAGTTCTCGGACTGTAAAAGAGAATGGAGCTGTTAACTCCTGAGAAGTATAAGGAAGCCTTTTTGGAGACAGAAATGTGTTAGCTGAAGCTGGAGGTTTGCAGAAGTAACTATTTTAAGTGATTAGGAGTGAACGTGATTACAGTCTAGGAGAGGAGAAAAATATGATCGAAACCTGTCTTCCTTTTAGAAGAAAAGATGTGCCCTGGAAGAAGTGTATCATAGAAGTCCCGTTGAGATGAGAGCAAAAACCAGCAAGGAGAACAGTAAGGGGCAAGGACAGGCAGTTGAGTGGATTAGGGCAGAGACATGTTTTGCATCAGGATTCATATGAACGTGGGGTTTGATCTTGAGGAAGAACATCACACATCTACAAAAGTAAAAAAAAAAAGTCCAGAACAATTACCTGGAGCCATGGAATTGTGGAGCCCAAAGCTATTAATTAATGACTCAGAGTTGTTATAAATGTTAAGTTAAAATGCATTGCTACATAAGACGCTATGGTGTTCTTGAGATTTTTTGGCACCAAGCTTCTGAGAAGATTCTCCCTAAAGAAGGCCTGTAAGGAATCTAGCAGGCACTGGCAGAAAACAACAATGAAACCTTCACTCTCCCACTCTTGACTCTCTCTTTTTTTTTTTCCAAATTTTTATTTTTTTGCTTTATAGGGCCTCATATGTGGCATATGGAAGTTCCCAGGCTAGGGGCAGAATCAGAGCTACAGCTGCTGCCCTACAGCACAGCCACAGCAACTTGGGAGCTAAGCCACATCTGCGACCTATGACACAGCTCATGGCAATGCCGGATCCTTAACCCACTGACCAAGGCCAAGGATTAAAACTTAGTCCTCATGGATACTAGTTGAGTTCGTTACCGTTGAGCCACAGTGGGAACTCCTGGCCCTCTCCTTTTAATCCAAAATCACATAGCCTTCAAAGAAAATCATTTAATTCTTTCATTTAAAATAGTGCCACTATATGCCATGGGTACGGCCATAAAAAAAATTTTTTAATAAAAAAATTAAAATGGCACCACTAATTTTTTACTGAATTCTACCATTGAAAAACATATTATTTAATCAGTTCTTAAGTGTTCTAAAATTGAGCTTATAAAATGTGGGAACCTCAAGCACAGGTGATATTAAAATTGTGAGAGATGTAAAATGAATCTGGAGTGCCAAAGATGGAGGCAAAGGAAATTTCTAAATATTTAGAGAAAAGTAATAGAAGATATTTTAAAATTTCTGAGACTTAAAGAATAGAATTTTTAACTTTTTTGACTCTTTACCTGTGTCTATAAGATTTTAGAATAATGATTTGGTTCCCAAGAATGATCATGAAACATGCTTTTAAAATACATTATTGGAGTTCGCATTGTGGCGCCGTGGAAATGAATCCGACTAGGAACCATGAGGTTGAGGGTTCCATCCCTGGCCTCTCTCAGTGGGTTAAGGATCTGGCGTTGCCGTGAGCTGTGGTATGGGTCGCAGACGCGGCTTGGATCCCACATTGCTGTGGTTGTGGCATAGGCAGGCACCTACAAGCTCCGATTCGACCCCTAGCCTGGGAACCTTCATATGCTGTGGGTGCAGTCCTAATAAGACAAAAAGACAAAAAATAATTAATTTAAAAAATACATTATTAACTCAGAGATTTTAATACAGTTGACATTTTTAATCCATTATAGTAATTTATGTATGTATGTATGTGTATATATTAGCTACTGTTGACATAGCAACAATATTCAAGAATATTCTGGAAATGATCATCTATCATCCTCTAACATAGGTTTTTATTGAATTTTAAAATATTTTAATGACTCTAATGTTTAAAGTAATAAGACAAAATACTAAAAGAGGCCCTTGAAAGAGAAAGTTGGGTAACCACTGATATGAAGTGAACCAAAAAAAATACTAGGTAATCTCAAAACTGAATAACAAGGCCTGAATAATCAGAGATCGCCAAGGGCCATGTTGGTGATTTGATACTATAAAGGCTAGCTCTTTATAGTGGTTATATTTTAATACTTTGGAAATGGATCAAAAGCAGAGGTCATAGTTGAAAGATCAGAGGTGAAGTAACAGGGAAAACATAATAATGAGCTTTTACTTTAATCACTTAATACACAAGTTTAAGTCTGATTTTCTTTAAACAAAGGACTATTATTTGAAGAACACTAAAAGACTTTGACAAAGAGAAGATTATTTGAAGTTTAAGTTTTAAATTCTTTTAAGGGTTTAAAGTATAGTGAGGAGATCCTTTAAAGTATATCACCACTGTTGGGGACTCTGCAAAAGTGAAATGAGGAGGAACCTTATTTTTAATATCTTTGAAAAGGAGATTCTGCCTTCAGAAGAGTTCTCCAGAGTTCATAGGTTGGAAAATCGACCTATTATAACTGGTTTTGCATCTGGAAATTTTAATAATCCTTAGAATGACATGATGAACTAGATGAACCCTATGGGCACTGCCAGACCTGCATGCCTATGATGTCCTTTCCAAAATAAACCCTTGATGTACCACAAAGATCAGTTTGAAATACCTGAGAAGAGCTAAAATCTATGCCCTCTTTTCAGTATCTTTTGGAATATTCTTGTATAAAATAAATTTCAACTATAGGTTTTATGGATGTGATGATAATCTGTACAACTGAATTCGACGGCAGTTTAGAGATAAATATATATTAATCAATCTATTATGCAAAATATTTCTTGGGTAATTTTCTTAATGTTCCAAAATGGTGTAATGGCTAAAAGTTCATTTGCACTTACATATTTTGCAAATATTGATGCTCTGGGAACTTTTCTTTGGATCATTTAAAATCTCTTGGTTTCTTAAATAGAATGTTAAAATATTTTTAATCTCCCAGAAAAGTCCTCAGCTTAGTTCATTTGCAGACATAGGCTGAGCTGTATTTCAAGTAGATGTACAGTAGCTCTACTTCTCAAAAAGGTACAAAACGTATGTTTACACAAATATTCCTAGAAAATGCAAACACTTCACAAAAGATTGAAGAAGGAAAAGGAAAAGTTTTATGTTAATATGTGCAGTGTAATCTCACTGAAGAATTTTTATTTAACTTTATTATTGTCACTTTCTTTAGAGCAATTCTTAAGAGTTGTTTAAGAACCTCTTATACCTACCTATAGAGAAGGCTTTGAATGTGGTAGTATAGGTATACCAGAATTGATAGAAACTGGAACTAAAAGCCATAGCTAGATAAGTGGATAAAACATACTCTTCAGACATAATCATTTTTACAGAAGTGTTTATGAGTGAAGAGATATGCTAATTGGGATTTGCTTTAAAGTCATACAGTAAAAATGAATTTAAACCTATTAATATCTATCTGATTCTATTATTCCTTACTATTAACAAAGGGACATTTTAAATTTTTTCTAGGCATTCTTGGTAAAAAAAGATGACCTGGATTTGCATAAAGGACAAATATCTCAATTTAAATGTAAAATAATACTCAATATTACAAAGAAATGTTTACCGAATCCTGTTACATTTTCTAGATAAAAAATAAAAACTCCTGATGAATGTTTTGGAAATTTATAAGTTAATTTATTTCAGGTACCTGAGATTGCTGACTTTTTACATAGCCATACACACTGCAAATTTCAAGTCAATGAGAGCCAAAAGTAGTTAGCTGTGCTCAAAATCAGACTTCTAGTCTTCCACCTCCCCATTTCCGTCATCTCAGCCAGTGGCAATTCCAACCTTACAGCTCTTCAAGGCAAAAATCTTGACCTGGAATTCTCTGTGTTCTCATTTGCCCTACCTAATCCGAAAGAAGTCAGTTCTACTCACAGGATAGAGTCCAGAACTGATCACTTCTCACCACTTCAACTGCTACCAGTTTGCTTCAAGCCACCAAGACCTTACTGCAATGGTCTCCTAACTGGTCTCCCATCTCTGCCCCAGAAGAGAATATAGGATATTCTTAACAGAAGACCTACATCATCCTTTTTAAAGTCTATTCCAGGCCACGTCATTTCCCTGCTCAAAACTCTCCAATTTTATCTCTACCAAAGTAAAAGCCAAAGTCCTCAAATAACTTACAAGGACCTACATGATACGACTTTCTGTTTTTCCTCTGATGTTATCTCCTACTATTCTCCTTTCACGCACTCTGCTCAAACTGCAGTGGCCTCCTCAAATATTTTAAGCATGCTTCTACCTCAGGACATTTGCACTTGCTTTTCCTTTGCCTAGAACACTCTTCCCCTATACAAGCTGTTTCACCAGAGAGCTACACAGCTTACCTCTTTATCTCCTTTGATTTTCCTTAAACGTTGTCTCAGTGAGCCTTCCCTCATGCATTATTTAAAATAGCAATCCCATCACCAAAGCCCTGATCCCCCTTCACTCTACAGCACTTGTTACCATCTGACATACTATTTTTAACTTCTTTATCATGTCTCTCACCACAACTAAAATAAAAGTTTACTAAGGGAAGATATTTATGTGTGCTTTTTTCACTGCTGTGTCTTGGCATCTAGAAAAATGCCTGGCCTAAATAAGTATTTGTAAATGAACGATTAGGTGAACAAAACATTCCTAAATTTTCAAAGCATTTAACATATTATCATACGTAAAAATTTTATATCAAGTACTGACTTTTCACAAAACAGAGATCTTCTCTCTGTTTATAGGTGTATCTACAACTGGTCCCTGTTCCCATATATTTATTTTAAATATTTACTAGTCATGAACAAACATTAAGATATCTCCAAGGCACTATTTTTCTCAATCAAAAGCCAAATTCCAATTTGAAAATTCTAATTCGGAGACTAGTTTAGGTGGATTCTGTATTCCAAAAATCCATACAGAAAGGAAAAACTATTTAAACATTCAAAATTCCAAGTATATCGGTCAATCCCCAATACTTTTGGCGTAATTCAATGCTATTCCTATACACAGTTCAGAGGGAACTGTTTGTAAATAAAACTTTTTACATTAAGAGGCTATAGCTAATTTCTTAATTATATCACCCCAAATTTGTCTTTCCCTCAATTTTCATGGCATGAATTGCAACCTTAAGATGAAAACATGTTTGTACTAACAAAAGTCAAGCTTGATTTCGGATTCCTTAAGGACAGAAAAGTTGGCATAAACATTTGCTTTTTTAATAGCTCACAGTGACAAGGGTTGGACTTAAACTAGATATATTTTGATCAGCTTTCCAATCTAGATTTTACCACTAGCTCAATGATCTTTAAAAGTCCCCCTAACATCTTTAGGCTTATTTCGCCTGCTCTTCAAACAAAACAAAGCAAAACAGAACAAAACAAAACAGGGTTAAACTGATTGTCTTCTGGGACCATATCCAGTTCTAATATTCTAAAATGTACAAATCCAAATGTTCAACGTTTAGTTTAGCTCAGCAGAGTTTATCATATATGCTTACTTTAATGCTTCTATTTTTAACGTTATAGTGTATTTTAATTTAAAAATGTTATTTAACTGATAGCCACTCTTCTCTGTTGGCACAAAATGGTGCTTGTTAATAGTAATGAGTTGATAAATTTTGCTAGTCCTTACTCTGATATTCTGAGATGTACTGGAGATGTTTAATGTTTTCATCTGTCTTGAAGCTATCACTCTGCTGGATAATCTCTTAATATCTCTGATATTCATGAACACTGGCAATGCTGCTCAAGAATTTGTGTTGCTTCTATGTCAGCACCTATCAAGGTGTTATGTAACTTTCTATGCAATTAAACATTAGAGATCGCATGCATCTTGAGTCTCTTCTCTTTTTTAAACCTCTTCTCTGATTGTTCTTATTGCTGTTTGCACAAACTTCTACTGCCTTCTTGCTCAAAATTTCTAATTCTTACTTTTTTCCAATCCAGTGATTCGATTATCTCCAACATTATTATGAAATGATTATACACATCATATACTCAGTCTTTACAATCTTCTGACAACAAGAGCTCAATAACTCTTAATTCCTTGAAAGAAAATACATGCCTACATCATATTTGGTGTTACCATTTGTAAGAATATACTTTAGAGGATTTGCTGACAAAATCATCACTCATTCAAGTTGTTTATACACAATATCTAAGAAATTAAGTTAAAAGGGAATAAAACAAAACATCAGTAGGTACTGAGGCAAATAATGGTCTTATTAACAGTGAAGCTCTGAATTATAAGTATTCTTAAATCAGTGTGACTAGTCCCATTCATCTCTACTAGGGGACTGTGCTTAGAACCTCAACTGCCTGGAGCATTGACTGCTTTGGCTCATGATATGTCCCTCTATGGGTCCCCTCCAAGGGACTGCCTTAGGACAAAGTTAGCCACAACTCCTCAGGTTACATAACCTCCATGATAACAGCTTGCACCCAAGGACTGTACAATATGGGTAAAAATCTTGGCCCCCTACCCCAATTTGGGACAACTCTGAAGGGCAACCCCAGCTCTGGAGCTTCCAGTGGGATTCCCTCTCCCCAATCCTGCTTTCCTCAGTCCTTTAGAAGCGTTCTTCTCAAGATTATCCCCAATAAGCTTCCACTTCCTGCATGCAAATATCCATTTCAGGGTCTTATTTCAGAGGAATCAACTTAAGGCAACAGGTGTTAAAGCTCAATAAATCAAGTATCAATACTAATGGCTACGTTTATATCTTTGCCGAAACCAGGTATGGAAAATTGGTTTCATTTGAGTGCCAATTTAAATCCACTGGTTGAATCTGCAAGGACTATCACGTTGAAAAGAATTCTGAGGCTAAGTCTGTTCATCTGGAAAGAGTAACATTTAGTATGTCATTCAAGGACAAGAAAGAAAGAAATGACAGCAGAAGTGCCCCTGGCCAGCCCTGACTACAGCAGATATGATTGCTTTTACCTACCCAGAATATCCTTTCTCTGAGAGGTGAGCCCTAATTTTATCTTGAGGGAAACACCCCTTTCTACTACACCCACCCTCCTCCCCCACTCCAAAGATGATAACTAGATCCAGGCCTGATCAACCAGCTTCTCCCATGCACTGACCATAGTGAATTTTCAGAGATAGATAAGTTGGTCTACTAAAGGGAAATCCTTTGAGTGAACTTTAGGAACAACTTTCCACTGTGATTTTTCAACTGATAATGTATGCCTAAAATGCCTTTATCACAACTTGGGGAGAACGTACTTGAGTACGAAAAGCCTACATAGAGAAAAGAAGAGTTGAAAGATAGCATGCAATAGCCATATTAGAAGCCAGTCTCTTAGATTTCTTTCTTCTTTCCTTTCTTTCTCTCTCTTCTTTCTTTCTTTCTTTTTTTTTTTTTTTGGTCTTTTTAAGTCTGCATTTGCAGCATATGGAAGTTTCCAGGCTAGGGGTCGAATTAGAGCCATAGCAACTGGCCTCAGCCACAGCCACAGCAATGCCAATCCAAGCCACATCTGCAGTCTACACTGCAGCTCACTACTGCAATGCCAGATCCTTAACCCACTGATCTAGGCCAGGGATGGAACCTGCAGCCTCATGGATACTAGTTGGGTTCTTAACACACTGAACTACAATGGGAACTCCAGTGCCTTGCATTTCTGAGTTGCAAGAGTCAATAAATCATTTATTTTTTTATTAGACCACTATGACTTGTATTTTGTTTGCAGGAAACTAAGAGTCCTAACTCATACATTTAAACTCATATTTAAGCAACCCGGGTATCTCTGAGGCAATAAAAGCTCAGGAAGATGAAACTGTATTCAATATTTGACTCATGAAATGAATGATTATGCCCAAATATATATTTATGAATGTTTTCATTTTTATTTTTATAATTTCTTTTTATTCTAGAAATACTGAGTTTGGCTTTTTTTGTCTAATATGATTGCTAACATTTAGTTCTATAATTCATAGTGGAAAATATGCCATAATTTATTCCTACAAATAGATTATTTTAACATTATTTTTAATATCTTTTGTTGTTATAATCCAGATAGTTTACTATATTTCAGTTCCAGAAGCATAATTCGAAAACCATAACCAAATGCCTAACCAACATTACAATGTAATACCTAATTTGGGTCAGATTTAAAACTGCTTCTAAATTGACTGCAACAAAGCAGGAACAAATGGATGAATTAGACTTGAGGCTATTCACATAAAAATTCAGACATATTTCACTGATACTTATCATGTAATAATAGCTCGTACTTATTAAACATTCACCAAAGGCCAGGAACTGTTCTAAGTGCTTGACATGTATTAACTCACTGAATCTTCACAATAATATTTTGAGACAGGTGCTATCATTACGTCAGTTTTACAGAAGAGGTAACATGTTCAGAGCAGTGAAGTAATTTCCAGAATGTTACTTAGCAAATGTTACTTAGCAAATAAATCCAGGCAGTTAGATCTCAGAACCAGGACACAATACTCACAGTTTGCTATATGAAAGCTTATTATAACCTCTAAAGTCAAGATTCTGATTTCTTTTATGCTGATGTGTTATTGCATGGGAATCTGATGTAAGCAGACAAAGCCAGCCTTGGGAGAATAGACATGGGACAGTCTAAACACTAGTGCCTTTAAATACAGTGGGTAACATTTAAGCCAAACCAAATTGCCCCTCTCATCAATAATAATTTGGTATTATTCATTGCTTCATGGGGATGCTCCTGTTAAAACAAAAATTACTTTCTTGCACATGTAATTCAAACATCCACGATCTAGTTTGTTTCCTGACAAAGCTTAAGAATAATAACATGTAAGAAAAGAAAGGGTAAGTTCTGAGTCCTACAGAGGGCCAAGAAGATGGCTAATGCAAAATTTCTTTGTAATACAGTTTCACATTTACATTTGAAAATCTATATCTCCTACTTCATGAATTCCAGACTTTTCAAATGAAGTCACACTGTGAGTGATTCATAAGAAGTGACTGATTTACTAAATGCGAGAATGTGTTAGACTTGGTGACAGGTGTTTCTCATGCACATTCAGTGCTCTCTTAGCTCCCTTCTCGAAACATTTTCTAGCTTCCATCTCCATGCCACTGAGAGAATCACGTAAAATAATTTGCTAAATCAACCTAAGATATACCTAATACTACAATAACAGTAATACATATTTCTCATGGTATCAATAAACTAGGGAGGTTTTGAAGCACTTTGGGTTAAAAAGTCTTTTAATCAACTATAGATTACATGTAGGTGGGAAAGAGTGACCAGTGTCAGAAAGTGCCTTCAAAATCTGCTTTGGCCAGTTACAGTGTTTATTATATAATGAGCACCAGGAAAATAAAAATCATAATGATCAAGTATTTAATTATGGGGACAGGAGAGGAATAGGTTAAATAAAATTACCTAAAATTCCATGACCCTATTTAGTTATAAGGCTTCTTTTTATTGCAAGTCTCGTGTTTTTTAGTTAGACAATGGCTCAACAGACTTTTTAAACTAAAAGAGAAAATAGGAGTTCCCATTGTGGCTCAGCGGTTAACACACCTGACATCCATGAGGACGCAAGTTCAACCCCTGGCCCTGCTCAGTGGGTTAAGGATCTGGTATTGCCATGAGCTATGGTGTAGGTCACAGACGTGGCTCAGGTCCCACGTTGCTGTGGCATAGGCCAGAGACTACAGCTCCAATTGGACCCCTAGCCTGGGAACCTCCATATGCCGCGGGTGTGACTCTAGAAAGACAAAAAGACAAAAAATAAATAAATCAACTAAAAGAAAATAGAACAAACAACAACAAAACCCCCAAAGATTAGAGGACATGGAGAAAGGGAGGAAAAGGAAGAAAGGAAAGGGGTAAACTAGAGTAGGGAGATGAGAGAAGACAGTTAAGACAGATCTGGATAACAATGTTTTTATAGTCCTAAGGCATCCACTGCATTCAGAGGCACATTTCCCATTGTTCTTCTCTAAAATCTAACTGTAATCCAGTACATTTTCCACCACTCTCATTCACTAATGCGCTTCCCAATTTGGTAGTGAGTTTCTCAGTAGATGAAATTATGTAAGTAGTTAAATAATTTTAATTATTAGCAACTTCATTCATTTATACACCCAAGCTTTACTTGGTACCTATAATGTGTCAAACACTATGTTGGCCACTGAAGATTCAGTTGTAAAAAAAAAACAGACATATATATAAAGCATGCCCCATATGTCATTGTAAATTTTCTAAAAGCCACATTTTTAAAAAGTAAAACAAAAGAAAAGGATGTAGAGAAAAAAGATCAGAAATAAAAATATAGACATGGGAAACAGAGTCTGGCCTAAGAATAAGAAGTGTTGAGACAATTCAATGTATGAAAACTAAGAAGACAGAAATTGAGAATGAGAGTTCCTTGATGGTGCAGCTAGTTGAGGATCTGGCATTGTCACTGCTGCAGCACCGGTCACATCTGTGGGGTGGGTTTGACCCCTAGCCCCAGAATTTTTGCATGCTGTGTGCATAGCCAAAAACAAAACAAAAACAAATGAAAAAAACACCCCAAAAACTGGGAATGGAAAACAAAGATCCAATATAAGAATAACAAGTTCTGGGGAAGGAAACACAATATTTAAAACAGAAACAAGAACTAAAACTATAATTGGAGAAAAAAAATATTTCTTAAACAAATTTTTAAAAGCCTGAATAGCTTCTTCAGAAAACTAAATACAGAACTACCATATGATCCAGAAATCCCACTCCTGGGCATATATCCAGAAAAAAAACTCTAATTCATGAATCCCTTTGTTTCTAGCAGTACTATTCATGATAGCCAAGACATGGAAACAACCTAAATATCCATCAACAGATGAATGGATGAAGAAGACGTGGTACATTTATACAATGGAATACTACTTAGCCACAAAAAGAGCAAAATAATGCCATTTGCAGCAATGTGAATGCAACTAGAGATTATCACACCAAGTGAAAGTAAGCCAGAAAGAGAAAGACAAATACCATATGATAACCACTATATGTGGAATCTAAAATATGGCACAGATAAACCTATCCACAAAACAGAGACAGACTCACAGACATGGAAAACAGACCTTAGCTGTTGGAGGAGCAGGGAGTGGGAAGGACTGGGTATTTAAGAAGTAAAAACTCAGACCTTCCTGGCAAGAAAACCTGAATATGTAGATAAAAGAGTCTGTGATATCTCAGCAAGAACTGATTAAAATACAAGATCTATTAAGATCTTAGAAGAAAAAAAAAATGTTAACTACATGCAAAAAGAAAAACACCTATAAGCCTTCAGGCAGAGAAAACTGCTTAAAAAGAAACAATAAATTTGGTCTCTGAGTTTTGCTTCGTTGTATTTTATATTTTTCTTCATTAATTTCCAGAAGCCAATGAAGCAATGTCTACATGATTTTGAAGCAAAACATATGTGAGCCATGAATTTTATAGTCAGTTGCATTACTTTTCACATGGTAAACATGAAGATACTCTTATATGAAAATATCTGCATTTCTCTAAAAATACCCTATAAAATATAAAGAGTACATTAATACAAAGAGTAAGTTAACTCTTCTCTACTTCTGATGGCTTTTGGTTCTGGGACAAGACCCAGAGCTAGAGCAACCATTTTGCAAAGATGAGAAGATAAATCCAAAACCAAGACCAAGATGTTGAAGATGATAGAGCTGAAAGAATACAAAGATACATGACTATATCACTGTGTCAGTAAATGAGGCAACTCTGAATTTTAACTCTGGGCTTCTTTTCACATGATAGAATACATTTCTAACTGTTTCAGTTTAGGGTTATTGTCACAGCTGAAAGTAACCCCAACTTATAAAAGATTCGGCCATTACTTTTCTTCTTAAGGACCTTTACAAAGAAAATTAATTAAAATTAAAATTTATTTACAAAGATTTTGTTACAGTATTATCACATAATTACTTAAATATGTAATAGGAAACAGATGGACATAAGGGAGTGTCCAAATAACTAAATGTTATGCAACCATTAAATTTGTCCTCATAAACAGTTTTAAATAACACAGAATATTGTAATGTTAAAGAAAATTAAAATGTACAAAATGCTAAAATTCATTTAGATACTGAACATATATTATAATCTTGCCCTTGCAGATGAGTAATGGGATTATAATTTTTTTCCACATTTTTCTGTATTTACCTAATTATCTACAGTTGATGTGTATAATTATTTTTCCAGTTTTACTGAAGTTTAATGGAAAGGTTTTAATTGGTGTGAATAATTTTTATAAACATAAAAATAAATCTAAAGCATTTTTAAGGTTATAATTGTGTATATATATGGTAAAAGGAAAAAATGTTTCAGTAATATTAGCGAAAATTTTTACCAATAATGCTTGCAAAAATTTATGCATCTATACTCCATATATATACACCAAAATGAATACACCTCTTGTAGATTACACTGTAGATGGTGTGCACGTGTGTGTGTGGTTGACATTGTCTTTACAAGGAAAACTGTTAAAATAAAAAAAACTAATCCAAATTTTTCTTTCTCCTCCATGAAGCTTTTCCTTACCTACCTCAACAGAATTACTCATATCCGCTACCAGCACTATGTTCTTTCCTTACTTCTATTATTACAGTTAGGATACACTAACTTCAACACAAGTCACAAATACCAAAGTAAGTATATTTGACTATCTTACTTGACCCAAAGGTAATAACACGCAAAGACATGGATAAATGTTAAATACACAATGTTAAGTGAAAAAAGTCAGTCAAAAAAAACTATACACCATAAGATACAACTTATATGATACTATAGGGGGGATATAAAGATTATAAATAGATCAATGTTGTTAGGGGTTTGAGGCCAAGGAGGAGAGCTGATAAGGTGAAGAATAGGGGATTTTTTTAAGGTGGTAACACTCTTTGTATGATACTGAAATAGTCAGTACATGAACTTGTCAAAACCCATAGAATTTTTCAGCACAAAGAGTGAACCTTAATTTCTGCAAATTAAAAAATAATAATTTAGAAGTAAGACTGAGAAAATAACCCAAGAGGGTTACAAATGTATGAAACAACCCCACTGAAGAGGATGGGAGAAAAAGAGTGCTGACTTAAGTAACTAGAAATGATTAGAGACTATAGGACTGAAGGCAAAAGAAACTGCATAAGCACTTGTGCTCTAGCTGATAAAACTGTTGAAATTATTATACATGTATATTGGAATTGGAAAATTAAACAAATAGAAGAAACATGGTAAAAGTCAGGTATCTCATTGTCGGAGCAGGAGATTACAGATAAGCAGAAAGAGAAGGCTATAGTGATCATACGCTAATGGCTTAAAGTTAAAGACATCAGTATGAATTTCTGTTTAAATTAAATACATATACAAATGGATATATGGGGAAATATTTATAGATATGTGCATGTACATGGGTTAACACACACATATATTTCCTTGCTTTTTCAGCTGAGAGAGCCTAGATGCAAAGACATCTCGGTGGCAACACTCAACCTACTACGCAGAACTTAGTTTCTAATATCGTTTTCCAATAAAAGGAACCAGAGCTCCTTGGAGAAAAGGCTGATCCTAGAACTCAGGCAGGAAATACACAAGATGAGCCTGGGGTATGTTGCAGTGTCAGAAAGTAAGAAATGTTTTTAGACACACACACACACACAACACATTGATGGCAGTGTGTCAAAGGGACACAGGAGCCAAATGTAAGTGTTCCCAAAGGCCACATGTGGAACAATTGGAGCAACAAATAAAGTACTATTGAATTATAACTTTATAGACATAAATTATTAAACAAGTATGTAAGTGAGGGATAATAGACAAATATCTCACATAGAAAAATTCCAAATGATTTATGTAGAGTTCCACTCTCAAAGAGGTGCAGCATAAACTGCCCAGTCCTTGTGTGGGGCGCACATGGTAACATTCTTGCAAATAATACAGTATAGAAAAAAGGAGGAAAAAATTAACTATATAGTGAAGAAATCCTCTAGCCAGATTATCAAGGTTAACATCAATGTCAACAGAGATAAATCATGTTGACAATTTGTAGTCTTGATGTAATGTGATGAGAAGGGTAATTTACTTCTGTGGTCTTCCTCCCCTGTGTCCATAACCACAGTCTATTATTGAGAAAAACATCAGACCAATCCCAGTTGAGGGATATTCTACAAAATATCTGACCAGCATGTCTCAAAGCTATCAAGGTCCTCAAAAACAAGAAACAAGTGTGAGAAACTGTCAGACTAGGGGAGCCTAAAGAAACGTGATGACTAAATGTAATGTAGTTTCCTGGATGGAGTCCTGGAACAGAAAAAAGACATAAGATATACTTGACTTGCAGCCCCCCATGTTTCATTGTGACTAAACAAATATTTATTCCTTGAATGATTTAAATCTAATGAGTTAATAGTTTAATTTTAGGGCATGGAGTCAGGTTGAAAAAAAAAGGCATGATTGCAGGGGTATGCCTGGGTGTGTATTCTTATTTTGAAACCAGCCTTCATATAACTTCTGTGAGTAGGTGAGGATGAATATACCTAATTGAACCATGAAAAACTATAAATCCTAAGCTCCAAATTTCATAGCAATTCATTCAATTGCCATCAGAATATTCATAATCTCCATTCCCATGCTTTTTCTCAGCATTGAACACATTCTCCTTATAGTCAAAAGGACTGAAATTAATAAAGGAGTTATTTAGTGAACAACTTGCTTTAGTCTGGCCCTTTGGCTATCCTGAAAGAAAAGCTTCCTATTTCATACCACCTGAATAGAAGGCTTCCACTGGAAAGAAAGTAAGAGATGGGAGCCATAAGTAGTATGTAGTATTACATATTAAACAGTGATTCAATGAACTATGTTTTTACCTTCGTTAGAAAGTTGCAGAGAATTTTTTTTCCATTTTAGAGCCATTCTTTCCTTAGTTCAAAAAACAAATCCTATCCAGCAAGTGCTATTGCTTCAATGATGCAAAGCTTCATAAACTCATGATCTTTATATGTATATTACAAAGAGCATTCATCACATCCCCCCAAAAAAGACCATTTCCAGGCACTCTCAAAGCCAAAAAGCTTAATAAATCTTAAAAACCAACGGCAATTAAAATAAGGGGCTTTGGATTTAAAATGCTTTGTTAAGCTTTAGTGTACAGACTAAAATTTTGGTTTCCTAGACTCAGTAATACTAAATTGCCTATTGGGTTTAGTAGCTTCTTGCATCAGCTCCTGCAACTGTCCACAATTTGTTCCTCAAGGAAGTCATAAAGTTTTTCTTCCAATAAGGAGATTCCAAAACATGCTTTTTCGGTTAAATAGAATTCACTTAGAATAGAGACAAAAGTCTATCTTTTGACTGAAGTGCAAAATTCTTGAATTGGGTGGGGGGAGCATCTCATTTACTGCTGAATTCAACAATACCTAACATAATACCATGCACAACACAGCTCAATAAATGTTGATTTGAGGCCATCTCATTTAACAAGTTTTTATCCTTTCTATTTTCCTTGGAAACAATTCAAGAGGAGTTGTAAGTTCTCATAAAATTAAGGTCCTCCTTAGTTTGAAAAGATCTTAGTGTCCCCAAATAAAATTTGTAAATAGTTATTTTTGCTTTATGTATTTTCTTAACATGACACAAAAGTGATACAAACTTAATTTTTAGAACATTCCTCAGTAACCAAATTTTATTTTAAAGTTAGGTGAGGAGTTCCCGTTGTGGTTGAGCAGTTAATGAACCGGACTAGCATCCATGACGACCCGGGTTCGATCTCTGACCTCGCTCAGTGGGTTAAGGAACTGGCGTTGCCATGAGCTGTGGTGTAGGTCACAGACTCGGCTCAGATCCTGCATTGCTGTGGCTCTAGTGCAGGCCGGTGGCTATAGCTCTGATTTGACCCCTAGCCTGGGAACCTCCATATGCCACGGGTATGGCCCTAGAAAGACAAAAAAATAAAATAAAAAATAAAATAAAGTTAGGTGAAATTTGATTCTAATTTGCTTAGTTTGAAATACAGATTTGTAACTCTATGTTCAATATTTCTAAATGATTGGGTATATATTAAATAGAAGCTGGAATTCGTGGAAAAAGAATTATGACCAAGATGGATTTTTTTCACTCAATTCCTGAAGGTTAAAAGGCAACATTGGAATTATTCCAATTATAATAATTCAATAAAGGATCTTTTTCACAGCATATGGAAGTTCCCAGGCTAGGGGTCAGACTGGAGTTACAGCTGCCAGCCTACACCACAGCAATGCTGGAGGCTACACCACAGCAATGCTGGAACCGTGCTAGACCTACACCACAGCTCTTGGCAATGGCGGATCCTTAACCCACTGAGCAAGGCCAGGGATCAAACCTGCATCCTCATGGATCCTAGTCAGGTTTGTTAACTGCTGAGCCACAAAAGGAACTCCAAGAAAGGATTCTTGATTTATATTTCTTCTATTGGGTAGCAATACCCCATAAAGATACCTCAGACAGTGGAAGTACAATAGTAGGTGCAAACAGAGTATGCAAATACAAACCATAGGTAGCAGACCTTCTGAATCACATTTATTTGCTCTCTGCAGAAATATTTTTATCTTTATTTAAAAAAAAATGTGAACATACGAGGAAGCAGACCCCAACCTGAGACCCTGACAGATAATGATGCTAATAAAAGTACAATAGTTCAGTACACCTGAGTTTGATAATATAATTTTAGAAGTTCAGTTTGATTTTTCTAAAAATTGTTCTTCCAAGTTAAAATCCTATTGTTTTTTGTTTTGTTTTTTTCTTTTGCTTTTTTTGGGGGCCACACCCGTGGCATATGGAGGTTCCCAGGCTAGGGGTTGAATCAGAGCTGTAGCCACCAGCCTACACCACAGCCACAGCAATGCAGGATCCAAGCCGCGTCTGCAACCTACACCACAGCTAACAGCAATGCCAAATCCTTACACACTGAGTGAGGCCAGGGATCGAACCCAAAACCTCATAGTTCTTAGTTGGATTCATTTCCACTGTGCCACAATGGGAACTTCAGTTTTTCATTCTTCATTATATAAGCGTACCCTTTCAAGTAAGGGATTTTATGGGTATCTGTTGCTGATGGGAGTATAAGCACCACCAATTAGTAAGACAATTTTGCTGGGTCTCTCAAATTGTCAAATGTTCCAACCATTGCACTTCTGGGCAGGATGATGTCTTACTTATCCACCTACCTCCACCTAATTCAGAATCTGATGCATATAAGTGCTCAATACTTCATTAAATGGATTTTTTTTCTTGTTACCTTAAATTGAATTCACATCTTATATGAATTCTTTTAAAAGGACATTTGATATAAAATCTTATGCCATTCTACATGAACAATGACCTTGACTTAAAGTCTTAAATTCTGAATCTTGAAGTTAAATCTTTGTAACCAAATTATAAATTTGGTTAATCCAGGATGCTGCCGTCTTGTGCTCTATTCTCTGGTCACACTTGCCTTCTTCCAGTCCCTTGCACAACAAGCTCATTACCACAAGTGCAATTTCACTTGTCTTCCCTGCTCTCAGATCACCACATGGCTAACTTTTTCACGTCATTCAGGCCTGAGCACAAATTCCACTTAGAGAAATCATCAGCCAATTTAAAGTAGCTCTCATCAGGCAAAACTATACAATGGAGAAAAGACAGTGTCTTCAATAAGTGGTGCTGGGAAAACTGGACAGTGACATGTAAAGAATGAAATTAGAACATTCTATAATACTGTATATAAAAATAAACTCGAAATGGATTAAAAACCTAAATGTAAGACCAGATACTATAAAAATCCTGAAGAAAAACATAGGCCAAACATTCTTTGACATAAATTGGAAAACAGTATGGAGATACCTTACAAAACTAAAAATAGAAGTACTATATGATCCATCTATCCCACTCCCGAGCATATATCTGGAAAATATATAAATTCTAATCAAAAAAGATACATGCACTCTAATGTTCATAGCAGCACTATTTACAATAGCCAAGACTTGGAAGCAACTTAAATGTCTATCAACAGAGGAACGGATAAAGATGTGGTATATACATACATATATATACACACACACACACACATACACATATATATGCACATATACATACACAATGGAATATTACTCAGCTATAAAAAATGACTGAAGTAATTCCATTTGCAACAACATGGACAGACCTAGAGATTATTATACTAAGTGAAATAAGCCAGACATAGAATGACAAATATCATATGATATTGCTTATATGTGGAATCTAAAAAAAATTGATACAAATGAACTTATTTTTCAAAATAGAAATAGACTCACAGACATAAAAACAAACTTATGGTTATTAAAGGGGAAAAGGGAAGGGGAGGATAAATGAGGAGTTTTGCATTAACATATATACACTGCTATGCATAAAAGAGATGAACAAGGACCTTCTTATAGAACAGGGAATAATATTCAACATCCTGTTTTCTTTTTTTTCTTTTCCTTTATTTTTAGGGCCACACCCATGGCATATGGAGGTTCTTAGGCCAGGGGTCCAATCCAAGCCTTAGCCGCCGGCCTACGCCACAGCAGCGTGGGATCTGAGCTGTGTCTGTGACCTACAGCTCACGGCAATGCCAGATCCTTAACCCAATGAGCGAGGCCAGGGATCGAACCCGCGTCCTCATGGATGCTAGTGGGGTTTGCTAATCGCTGAGCCATGACGGGAACTCCTAATATTTTTCTTTTTTTGGTCTCAATAACTTTTAATAATCTCTAAGGGAAAAGAATCTGAAAAAAAGAATGTGTGTGTGTGTGTGTGTGTGTGTGTGTGTGCATGTAACTGAATCACTTTGCTGAATACCTGTAACTAATACAACATTGTGAATCAACTTACTTCCATTTTAAAAAAAGAGAGAGGGAGTTCCCATCGTGGCTCAGAGGTTAACGAATCCGACTAAGAACCTTGAGGTTGCGGGTTCGATCCCTGGCCTTGCTCAGCGGGTTAAGGATCCGGCGTTGCCGTGAGCTGTGGTGTAGGTTGCAGACGCGGCTCGGATCCCATGTTGCTGCGGCTGTGGCGAAGGCCGGCAGCTACAGCTCCTGTTAGACCCCTAGCCTGGGAACCTGCATATGCCCCAGGTGCAGCTCTAGATAAAGGCAAAAAGACAAAAAAATAAAAAAAGAGAGAAAAAAAAGTAGTTCTCGTTACTCCCATCCAAAGCCTTTACTTTTCAGTCCCTATTCTTACATCACCCTGTCTTACCATCTTCAAAGCCTTCATCTTTTACCTGAAATTACCTTGTTCATTTATTTGTTTCCTTTTTTATTAACTCCCTCACTTTACCCCTGATTGGAAGTAAATTCTATAAAAGCAGGTACCTTTCCTGTATAGTTCATCCCTGAACCTTCTGTGCCTGGAATAGGCCTCTACTCAGAGAAGACATTCACGATTTCAAAATTTTGAATTCAGAAACTCAACACTGAGGATGCATACAGTAAATAAGAAACAACAGGTGCGTGTCTGCTTGAGCCCTCCCTTAGATCCCTGAATTATTCCTGTCACAGTAGATACTTAGTAGATTTCCAAAGAACATACCTCAGTCCCTCTAGAATCACTGAATTAACATTCCGACCATAACATACAATTCTTGTTTCCTCACTTGTAAAACCGGTACACTAATATACACCTACTTCAGAAGGTCATCATGAGAGTTAAATAAGAACTACAAATCCATGTGATGTGTGGATTCAGGGGGCTCAGTTTTTTCACTCATTGGAAAACTGATGATTTAAATGTATACCAGAAAAAGGTACCAACTACTACTTCAAACTACATATCTTTGGGAGTGGCTAGAAGAGTCAAAACTGTCCTGGATATTAAGAAGTATAAGACAGGAGTTCCCACTGTGGCACAGTGGATTAAGAATCTGACTGCAGTGGCTCAGGTCACTGTGGAGGAGTGGGTTCAATCCCCAGCCCAATCTGTGGGTTAAGGATTATGAGTTGCCACAGCTGTGCCATAGGTCATAGCTGTGGCTTGGATTTAACCCCTGGCCAAAGAACTTCTATATGCCAGAGGTGTGGCTATATACCAAAAAAAAAAAAGTATAAAACAAAATAAGTAAGCTTTCTTTAATGCATGATCCCTGGTATACACACCTGACTTGGTGACCAGGGTGGTCTTAAGGGAAAGCTAGGGATCTCCTCCCTCAATCAAGAAAACAAAAGTGACTCATAAAGGATGAGACAGGAAGGTACACCAGAATTACCTGAATAATCCTCCTTCCAGCTGTGGAAATCTTATTACCTATGTCACAGACTAAGTTTCTACCAACCAATGAAACAAGGAATATTAAGCAAAGCCATATGATTTGCTTGTTAAAATAAATTTCCTGGATAATTCAAATGAAAGAGTAATCAGACAAGATCTTATTTTATCTGCATTATGTAAGCAAACCTGTAACTTTATAGCTTAAAAATATAAATCAGAAAAATATTTTAATCTTGGTGATGTCAAATATGTCATCAAATCCCGGTGGCAATTAGGGAATGGCATTTAGAAGAAAATGGCATATCAAGTCAAAGAGGTGATTTGGTATCATATGCTCTAGACAAGATGAATGTCAAAATAGGGTATCCTGGTAGTGTCCAATCAAAAAAAAAAAAAATAGGGTTCATGCTCTGAAGACTCCTCAGCCAAAATGGAGTAGTCTATTTTAATTTTCAGAGGAATTTGGTGAACAAATGACTAGATATCCACCAAACCTTGGTACTAATGAAAAATACAGTGCATTCTGAGAAAATCAATATATAGTTTGCCTGAAGGTATCCCAAAGGAAACATTCAGTTATTGAGGTTTAAAATACGTTAGCCCTAGAATAATAAAATTCTTGAATTGCAGGCGTTTGCAAGAACAGCAAAGGGGTTAAAGACATTTTATATTTTATCAAAGCTCTAAAACTGCTGTGTAGAGTTTTTATGCATTTCATTTTTTTCCCTTGCTGCTTCTTGATGCAAAAGCCTTTGCCGGTTCCTCAGAGCATTGCTCTACTGTTTGGACCTTCTTAATTTGCTCTTCAAATAAGTTATACTCACTCTCACTCCTACTGGCCTCCACAGGTTCACACAGTCACTGAAGATTGGGTTGGGGGGAATGAGAGCATATATTAAAGAAGAGATTTTTGTCATAATGACCCAGTACTATAGTTAGTTATCAAACTGTTGGGGGTTTTGTTTGTTTCTGTTTTGGTTTTGGAAAATAAGTACTTTTCTAGCAAAGCCACACTTAACTTTCATTTTAATTGTAAATCTTATTTTGCTTAATGACATGAAGATAAATAGAAATGTTCTATTTTTATAAAAAATGCAATGGATATAAAAGGCTAAGACTGTCTCTGCAGGAAAACAAAACAGAAGTATAGGTTGGAAAATCAGCAACTCAGTTTGTAATAAATCATGAGTCAATTCAGATAATATTATAATTTGACCTTAGAGGTCTACATTTCTTAGTTAATTCTTCAATATTTGTTTAATAATCATGGACTGAAGTCATTCTTGGGGGGGAGCTATTCTGGAAATAGATCTGACAGGACAGTACAGTACACGCGACAAACTACATTTCCTTTCTTTTATCAAGTTATAAACTATCAATCAGTAGTCAAAGGGTTGATAAAAGACAATCATATGTCAAAAACTTATTTCATAGAAGCAATACTCACCTGTACAAATTCAGAAGGATTTAAAATAGCATTAATTTAATAAAGTAATTTTTCTTCCAATTAAAAACGTATTTGAGCATTCTAACAAACACACTTTGGTCTTTTGCAAATATTCCACACTTTTTCTAGTATTAGTCATGAAAAAGACCATTTAAAAAGGTGTTTACAAAGTTAGTTTCAAAATTTCTTTTAGTAACCACAAAGTTAGTTTCAAAATTATCTTTTAGTAACCACAATCTCATGAACTATTGAGGTGCAAATAGACAAGTTAGGATTGCCATACTTGGAACTAAACGCTAAGAAACAATCCATTAGAATTTCTGTTGTCAATGCAGCTCTAAACCACTTACTCTGATCTCATATTTTTGAATTCTTTAAAATCTTCCAGAGTTAGGTGCTATTATGAAAATTCCTTATAAATTTTCCAAACAGTATTTCAGTTCATTTTAAGTAAAGTTTGTGAAAACATAGCACATTTAGCCATGGCTATGACCACAAAGATAGGATGCAATAACTTTAAAAAGATTGATTACAACTATTACAAATATTGTTTGGATTATATCAAACTAAGGCAAGTGATGACTTCTGAATGTCAATCCTTTGTGTTGGTCATTTAGCTCTGACTCAATGAGTTGAAAACACATCTAATAATTAGTTCATCAGATTTCACTGAAAATGAAAATACTTATCTACTCTGGACCCTTCATGAAGACACAGTTAAAGCAGACTAATCTTCCCACCAAGATGTCCATGGCACGAAAATCCTCAGAGCGATCACAGAAGTTTTTTTTTTTCTAATAGACTACAAATTCTTAGTAGAATATCCTGCATCTGGCTCGAAATAGTGAATCTCAGCAAGTGCTCTAAACACAAGTTATAAGAAAGTACCTGCTATCCCCTGGTAGGTTTCAACACTAAATTGCCTGTAGATAATACAAAGAATGAGGTTCTAAGACATATATCCCTGATGTGAACTTTGTACTGCTCTTTAGAAACTATGATAGTGAAAAATAGCACAAGATTTCCAATCTTAGGAACCACTACAGTTCAACTGAAAATTTTACTAGACTTGGAGTCCATCCACTATGACTTGGTGTATTATTATTAGTGAATCAAACATAAAATATGACCATTTCTTTGGCATTTTCAAAAAGAACTTTACTAAATACTATGGATTATAAAAAGTTAATTAACAAGAGACTATAATTACCATCAAAAATCTGCAAGTTTTATACACTGTTCAATTTCTGAGTTATTTTATTAAGAACTTGCTACAGGCATACCTTAGAGATATCGTGGATTCAGTTTCAGAACCCCACGATAAAGCAAATTATCTCAAGTGAGAAACACAAATTTTTTGTTTCCCAGTGCATATAAAAGTTATATTTACACTATATTATAATGCTATCAAGTGTGTAATAGCATTACATCTAAAAATATAATATACCTACCTTAAAAAAATACTTTGTTGATAAAAAATACTAATGATCATCTGAGCCAAAAAGAATCAGTACTTTATATAGCTAACTCAGCTGCCTTCTCCTTCATCAGCTAAGGTACATGCAAACCTTGAAGATATTGCAGGTTTGTTTCCACACCACTGCTATAAAGTATTTCAACAAACTGAGTCACAAGTTTTTTGGTTTCCCAGTGCATTTAAGAGTTATGTTTATGCTGTAGTCTATCAAGTATGCAACGGCATTATGTCCAAAAAATATTGTACATACCTGAATTTAAAACTATTTTATTGCCAAAAAATGTTAACCATCATGTGAGTCTTCTGCAATTCATACATAAATCTTTCTGTTGGTGGAGGATCTTGCCTCAGTGCTGATGGGGTGCTAACTGATCAGGGTGGTGGTTGCAGAAGGTTGTGCTGGTTGTAGCAATTTCTTAAAATAATGATGAAGCTTGCCTGGTTGACTCTTCCTTTCATTAATGATTTTTCTGCAGCATGAAATGGTGTTTGATAGCATATCCTCAGTAGAACTCCTTTCAAAATTAGAGGCAGTCCTCTCAAACCCTGTCACTGCTTTAGGAACTAAGTTTATATAATATTCTAAATCCTTCATTGCGTTTCAGTAATTTTCACATCATCTTCATCAAAAGTGGATTCCATCTTCTTTCTTTGCTCACCCATAAGAAGTAACTCCTCCTCTGTGCAAGTTTTATCACAAGATTGCAGCAATTCAATCACATCTTCAGGCACCACTTATTTCAGGGCCAAACCTGTGGCATATTGAAGTTCCCAGACTAGCGGTTGAACTGGAGCTATATCTGCCAGCCTATGCAACAGCCACAGCAACGCCAGATCCCACCCATGTCTGTGACCTATACCACAGCTCACGGAAATGCCAGATCCCTAACCCAAAGAGCAAGGCCAAGGATGGAACCTGTGTCCTCAAGGATACTAGTTGGGTTTATTACCACTGCACCACCATGGGAACTCCTCAGGCTCCACTTCTAATTCTAGTTTTTTTTTTTTTTTTTTTTTTTTTTGTCTTTTAGGGCCGCACTGGTGACATATCGAGGTTGCCAGGCTAGGGGTCGAATCAGAGCTGTAGTCACTGGCCTACACCAGAGCCACTGCAACACTGGATCTGAGCCGCATCTGTGACCTACACCACAGCTCGTGGCAACGCCAGATCCTTAACCCAGTGAGAGAGACCAGGGACCGAACCTGCATCCTCATTTATGCTAGTAGGGTTCGTTAACTACTGAGCCATGACAGGAACTCCTAATCCTAGTTCTTTTGCTATTTCTACCACATCTGAAGTTCTTCTTCCACTGAAAACTTTAATCCCTCAAAGTCATCCATGACTTTGATTGGATTCTTCTCAATTCCTGCTAATGTTGATATTTTGACTTCTTCCTATTAATCATGAATGCTTATAATGGCACATAGAATGATGAATCCTCTTCAGAAGATTTTCTTTTCTTTTTTTTTGCCTTTTTCTAGGGCCGCACTCGTGGCATATGGAGGTTCCCAGGCTAGGGGTCTAATCGAAGCTGTAGCCACCGGTTTACGCCACCGCCACAGCCAATCCGAGCCACGTCTGCAACCTACACGGCAGCTCATGGCAACAACCGGATCCTTAACCCACTGAGCAAGGCCAGGGATCGAACCCGCAACCCTAGTCAGATTCTTTAACCACTGAGCCATGATGGGAACTCCTCCTTTTCAGAAGATTTTCAATTTACTTTGCCCACTTCCATTAGAGGAATTACTATCTATGGCAGCTATAGCTTTACAAAATACATTTTTAAAATAATAAGACTTGAAAGTTAAAATTACCCTTTGATCCATGGGCTGCCAAACGTGTGTTAGCAGGAATGAAAATAACCTTACTCTCATACAGCTCCGTCACAGCTCTTGGCGACCAGGTTCATTGTCACTAAACAGTAATATTCTGAAAAAAATCTTGTTGTCTGAGCAGTAGATCTCAGTGGACTTAAAATATTCAGCAAACCATGCTGTCAACTGATATGCTTTCCTCTAGGCTTTGTTGTTCCATTTATAGAGCACAGGCAGAGTAGATTTTTGGAATACTAAACAACCAGTGGCTTCAATTTAAAGTCACTGGCTGCATTAGCCCCTAAAAAGAGAGTCATCCTAGCTTTTGAAGCCAAATATTGACTTTTCCTCTTTAGCTATGAAAGTGCTAGATGGCATCTATTTCCAAGAGAAGGCTATTTCATCTAAATTGAAAATTTGCTGTTTTGTGTAGCCACCTTCATTAATGATCTTAGCTAAATCTTCTGGATAACCTACCTGCAGCAGCTTCCACATCACTACTTGCATTTGCCTTGCACTTTCATATTATAAAGCTGGCTTCTTTCCTTCAACTTCATGAATTAACCTCTAGCTTCAAACTTTTCCTCTGCAACTTCCTCACCTCTCTTAGCCTTTATAAAATTGAAGAGAGTTAGTCTTGCTATGGATTTTAGGTTCTGGCTTTTGGAATGTTGTGGCTCATTTGACATTTTATCCAGACCACTAAAACTTTCTTCGTATCAGCAATCATGCCTGTGTTCACTGGAGTAGTACTTTTAACTTCCTTCAAGAACTTTTTGCTTGCATTCAAAACTTGAGTGACTGACACAAGATGTCTAGCTTTTGGCCTGTCTTGGATTTCAACATGCCTTCCTCACTGAGCTTAATCACTTCTAACTTTTGATCTAAAAAGAGAGACTTCTAACCCTCTCACTTGAACACTCAGTGGCCATTTTAAGGGTTAACTGGTCTGGTTTTAATATTATTGTATCTCCAGGAATAGAGAGGTCAGAGCAGAAAGAGAGAGGCAGGGTATTGGCCTGCTGATGGAGCAGTCAGAACACACACAACAGTGATGATTTAAATTTAAAGTATTGCATAGGCACCATTCATGGTGCCTCTAATCAATTATAATAAACATCAAAGATCACTGATCACAGATCACCATAACAAATATAATAATAATGAAAAAGTTTGAGATATGACACAAATTACCAAAATATGACACAGAGACATAAAGTAAGCAAATGTTACCGGAAAATGAAACCTAGAGACTCACTCGACACAGAATTGGCACAAACCTTTCAATTTGTAAAATATTCAGTATCTGTGAAGCACAGTAAAAGGATGAGCAATAAAAAGAGGAATGTCCGTTTTATTTTATACAGTCTTTTGGGCTACATTATTCCATTTTATCCCAGAAAAATATATGATAAATTAAAGCTCACTGATATTATAAAGGATTGGCACTGAAAATTATAAAAATGAAGCCAAAAATAAACTTTTAAGACAGAAATTTCAATTTTTTTAAAAAGTCTTCTACTGACATATTTTAAAACATTGTATGAAATCTACATGTTTTTATAGAATATATAAAAGTTGATACTAAAGTGTAAATTTTCATGAGTATTTGATATATTCATAGTATTAGATGGAATACTGTTTGGTTACAAAGTTGCTGCTTCCTATCAAATTAGTGAATTACTATTACCTGACATATATTTAACAGGTAGCTTTGTCCTGGAGAAAGAGCAAGCTTTGAGAGAGAGCACATCAGTACTGGATGTGACACTCTCTAGCTGTATGATAATGGGAAAATTGTTTTATCCCTAATGAAGTTATTGTGAGGATTAAATAAGATGTGCAAAAACACTTGGTCCAGAATTGGCTTTCAGTAATCAATAGTGTCCCTCTTGGGCTTAATCTCCAAAATACATAGAAAACTCATACAACTCAACAACAACAAAAAACCCAAATGAAAAATGGGCAGAAGACCTAAACAGACATTTCTCCAAAGAAGACATACAGATAGCAAAATAGGCACATGATAAAATGCTCAACATCACTAACTATCAGAGAAATGCAAACGAGAACTACAATAAGGTACCACCTCTCACCAGGCAGAATGGCCATCATTAACAAGTACACAAATAACAAATGCTGGAAAAAGTGTGGAGAAAAAGGTGGGAATATAAACTAGTACATTGTTGGTGGGAATGTAAACTAGTACAATCACTATGGAAAACAGTATGGTGGTTCCTCAGAAAACTAAATACAGAACTACCATATGATCCAGCAATCCCACTCCTGGGCATATATCCAGATGAAATTCTAATTAAAAAAAAAAAAAATATGTACCTCTATGTTCCTAGCATCACTGTTCAAAATAGACAAGACATGGAAGCAACCTAAATGTCTATCGACAGATAAATGGATTAAGAAGATATGGTACATATATACACAATAGGATATTAGTCATAAAAAAGAACAAAATCATACCATTTGAAGCAACATAGATGCAACTAGAAATTATTATACTAACTGCAGTTAGTCAGAAAGAGAAAGACAAATACCATGTATCATCACCTTTATGTGGAATCTAAAATACAGCACAGGCATTCCCTTCATGATTCAGTGGAAACGAATTTGACTAGTATCCATGAGGACGCAGGTTCAATCCCTGGCCTTGTCAGTGGATTAAGGATCCAGCGTTGCTGTGAGCTGTGGTGTAGGTCCCAGACATGGCTCAGCTCCTGCCCTGCTGTGGCTGTGGCGTAGGCCAGCGGCTACAGCTCTGATTCAGCACCTAGCCTGGGAAATTCCATATGCTGCCAGCGTGGCCCTAAAAAAAATAAAATAAAATAAGGCACAAATGAACCTATCTACAAAACAGAACAGACTCATAGACATACAAAACAGACTTGTGATTGCCAAGGGGTAGGGAGGAGGAAGTGGGATGGTTGGGGAGTTTGGGGTTGGGAGGTACAAACTATTATATTTAGAATGCATAAACTATGAGGTTCTACTGTATATCACAGGGAACTATATCCAGTCTCTTGAGATACACCAGGATGGAAAATAATAAAGGGAATGTATATATCTGTATGACTGGGTCACTATGTTGTACAGCAGAAAATGGCACAACATTGTCAATCAACCATACTTTAATAAAAAAATTTTTAATTAAAAAACAAAATAGTGCCCCTTCTTCCTGCAATTCCCTTTCCATATTCCACATAGATATTTTAGGTATTCGCAGCTAACTGAAATACTTGATTATTTAGGCAACTACCTAGATTTTCAGAACACAGGCCTACAGTCCTGCTGTCCTCAGTGGATATCACAATTCATGCATGCACCTGGCCATATCTGTCAAGATAAACATTGTTTTTCAGAGCATATATGTTTGCTCACTAGACAAATAAAAAGATAACAACAACATGGATGGACTCAGGGTATTATGCTAAGTGAAATAAGTCAGAGAAAGACAAGTACTGTACATGTGGAATCTAAAAAAAAACCCAAACAAATGAATAGAATAAAACAGAAAAAGACTCATAGAAACCAAACTGATAGTTGCCAGAAAGGAAGGAGGTGAGGGGATGGGCAAAACAGTAAAGGGAACTAAGAGGTGCAAACTACTAGTTATTAAAAAAATAAGTCACAGGAATGTAATATATAGCACAGGAAATATAATCAAAAACATTGTAGTAAGTTTGTACGGTACATAATGTACAAAAATATCAAATCACTATGTTATGCCCCTGAAAATAATATAATCTAATTCAACCATACTTCAATTTTTAAAAAATTAGGTTCAGGATCTGGTGCTATCACCGCAATCGCTCAGGTTGCTGTTGTGGCGCAATTTCAATCTCTGGCCCAGGAAATTCCACATGCCATGGGTGCAGTCAAAAAAAAAAGCATCAAATAAAGAAAGAAATTTAATGTTGACATAATAATATCATCAAATATATAATACATATCAAAAATTTCCCTATGGCTCCCCTTCAAAAAAAAGATATGATGACCAACTTGCCAGTAGTTTTTTTGTAATTAAGAATTTGATTTCTGTCATTTTTCACTTCCTCTAAACTGTTAATTCATTTATTTTAAAAATCCTATAAACAACGAGAAAAAAATACTGTGATTTAAATAATTTCTAGAAAATATATTCATAAAATTTAATATTTTCAAGCTGTTATAAAAGCATACATAAGTAAAGTGTATTGAATAATTCAGTGGTCTAAATTAAAATAATTTTTAATTTAATATTTGACTCTAAAATATAAGTAATACTATGATAGAAAGGTAATGTTTCAAATATCCCATATCTAAAATAAAGTTAACACTCAGATCCAGAAATTCAGTGAACTCCAGGTCAGTCTTATTTATTTACTATAAGTCTCTGGCAAGAACACTGAATTCAGAATAACTTTGTGGATGAAGTTCTCAGTGTCTGCTCATTTAAAAAAAAAAATAATGATAGATTTCTTCTGATCTCTCAGAGCCCCAATCATTTTTGCCCTAGCAGTATTCTTCTGGTCTTTAAAATACTCTGTGGAATAAAAAATAAGGTTAAAGGCAGCATTCTGTCTTTGAGGCCTTCCTTGGGCAGAAGAAGAAATATAAAAACATTATAGTTTTATATATTAAGGCCTGAAGAAAGCCTAACAGTCAAAACATCACCTTTAACATGGCTTCTATCTCTGAGTAGTTTATCAACCAACCCCTCCTTTATTCTTTGGTCTAAAAACTGATATTCGAGTCTATCTTAGTATTTTCAATGTATTCTGATTCTTTGGGGCCTCATTAGAAAATCTCTAAATATTACTACCCTTTTTCCTCCTCATTGTACAACGGCAAATGAATGCTTGGCCAATTTGCTGAAGAAACAGCACAATTGGCTGTGTTATATATGTTTGAAATTTAAGAATCACTTTTGGGCTATGTGTATTTTCAAACCATTATCTTAAAAAGAGTAGACTTTCTCATTAAATAATAGGCTTGCTCATAAGTATATAGCTACTCATTAATTCACAACATGCCCTAAACCTGGGATTGTTGTAAAAGAGAATATACACGCTGCAGTGGGTTTAAAAGCATAAACTTTATGCTCTATGATCTCTGCATTCTGCTTCCTACCAGGATCCAAACAAAATCTGGTCCAAGGGTCAAGATTCTAATGACAAAGAACTTCAGACCCTTGAAGGATTCCAAATTGCTATGCCTTCACTTCTATCACTATTCTATCTGTATTACGATCTAAAAATAGTTGAAATATAAATGTTAAAATGAGTGATTAAGTCACCAGGAAGGTATAAAACATTTCATTTTTGACATGCTTTACTTCACTGATTCCATTGTTTTGATTTTGGATTTAGGCATCAATTTATTTGTTGGTTGGTTAATTGGTAGACTGGTGTGTTGATTTCATCCAACCGAAATTAACTATCCCTTCAGCCCAAATACCCAAGAAATATGTAAGAAAAGCAAATTGACAGTCATTTATTTTATCTATTTTATTGTATTTTAATAAAGTATAGTTAATTTACAATGTTGTGTTTTACTTTATTTTTTATTGAAAATAATAGTCATTTATTTTTAATACGTGACTTAAGTAGTATATTAACACTTAATGTAATACCCAGCCCAATCCAAACCCTTGGATATGCTCAGAATCCAATGTTTAACATGCAGGAGCCCTGAATGATGAAAAATTCGATTTCTCCTAAAATAGTTTATCACCTGTAATTGGGTAACTAGAACTTTTAAATTTGTTTACAATAAAGTGAGTATTACAACCAACATGTTTGTCTTGAGGATCTCATTTTGACACTATTTATGCATTCGGCTGTGACAATCTGGACCGAATGTTAGTTAAAATACTCTGGAAATTCAGATCACAATCTAGGAGATAGGTAAGTTGTGTTAGTCGAAGTCCAGTGAGGAATAAAAAAAAATTACACTACCTATATATATGAAACAAAGTTTCATATGAAGAGCTGTTAACCATCAACAAACGGTCTGGGGACTACTGGATATCCATATACAAAAATAAACAGGAGTTTCCTTGTGGCACAATGTGTTCAGGAGAAGGCCATTTTCACTGTGGCAGCTTGGGTTGCTTCTATTGCTCAGGTTCAGTCCCTGACCCAAGAATTTCCACATGCCACAGGCATGGCCAATAAATAAATAAACTGATTTACACTCGTACAACATATAAAAATATTAAAATAAAATGGGTCATAGACCTAAATATAAAACCTAAAACTATTAAATTTCTAGGAGAAAATATTTGTGGCATTGGGCTATGCAAGGATTTCTTAGATACAAAAACATAATCCATAAAAAAACCTGATAAACAGGACTTTATCAGAATTAAAAGACATCTACTCTTCAAAAGTTATTATTAAAAGAAAGAAAATAAGTGCCACAAACTAGGTAAAAATATTTGCAAATTATATTTCTAATAAAGGACAGAGTAATAAACAAGTCAAAAACCAAAACTCACTAATAATTTTTTTAAATCCCATTAAAATTAGGCAAAATATTTGAATAATCACCTTTACAAAAGAAAACATATGGTAAATCAACTTCAATAAAAAGCTGTTTGTTTTGGTATGAATGGCATACAAGCATATGCAAAGAAAATTCTCTAAGTTGATGGATATGTTTGCTATCTTGATGGTGATGATGGTTTCACTAATATTAGGGAAATGCAAATGAAAACCACAATGATACTACTACACTATTACAATGTCTAAAATTAAAAAGACTGCCCAGGGAGTTCCCAATGTAGCTCAGCAGTAAAGAACCTGACTAGTATCCATGAGGACATGGGTTCGATCCTTGGTTTTGCTCACTGAGTTAAGGATCAGGCATTGCCATGAGCTGTGGTGTAGGTCACAGACAGGGTTTGGATTCTATGTTGCTGTGGCTGTGGTGTAGGCTGGTGGCTAAAGCTCTGATTTGATCCTTAGCTTGGAAACTTCCGTATACCACAAGTGCGGCCCTAACAAACAAAACAAAACAAAACAAAACAAATGCCTGGTCATGTGAAGTGTTGCTGAGGATGATATGGACCTAAAACGCTCATACACCTGGTGGGAATAAATAATAGTATAACTTTTTTTTTTTTTTTTGTCTTTTGTCATTTTAGGGCCACACCTGCAGCATGTGGAGGTTCCCAGGCTAGGGGTCTAATCAGAGCTACAGCTGGTGGCCACAGCCACAGCCACATGGGATCTGAGCCGAGTCTGCAACCTACACCACAGCTCACAGCAACACCGGATCCTTAACCCACTGAGTGAGGCCAGCGATCGAACCCACAACCTCATGGTTCCTAGTCGGATTCGTTTCTGCTGCACCATGACAGGAACTCCTAGTACAACTTTTTTATAAAGTTTTGGCAGTTTCTTAAAAATTTAAACACATCACTACCATACAATTCAGCCATTCCATTTTCAGGTATTTACTCAAGAGAAATCAAAGTGTATATCCATAAAAACAGTTGAAGCCAAAGTTCATAGTGAGATTATTTTAACAGTCAAAAACTGGAAATGAAGAGTTCCCTTATGGCACAGTGGATTAAGAATCTAACATTGTCAATGCAGTGGCTTGGGTTGCTGCTGTGGCACAGGTTCAATCCCTGGCCCAAGAACTTCCACCTGCTACCAGTGTAGCCAAAAAAAAAAAAAGCAAAACAAAAAACACACACGAAACAAATGGAAATGATTCAAATATCTACTAATAAGTGAATAGATTAAAAAAAACTGTGATATATCCTTATACTATAATACTACTTAGGAATAAAGAGGACTAAACTACTGATGTAGTCAACAACATGGATAATTTGTAAGATGATTACGCCAAATGGAAGAAGCCAGGCCAAAAAAAAACAAAAAAGAACATATACTATGTGACCAAATTTATACAAAATTCAGAGGATACCTGGGTATGTAAGGGTGGAAAGGGAAAGAAAGGGTTAGGTGGGAGAAATTATATAGAGAGAGGAGAGAACTGTTTCGGGCATTAGATGTGTTCATTTTCTTGATTGAGACTGCACTGACAATATCCAACAGGGCAAGGAAACCATGTCCGGAATTCTCTGGGCACTTCTTAGTACTTCCATGTCCAACTGTAAACATCAATGAAAACTAAAACCAACAAAAAGAATAGGATTCAGACCCATCACAAGAGAACGTTTGGGTAGATCACCCTGCCAAATAAAAAACTGACCAAATGAAGTCCTGGTCGAGGGACTGCAAAGAAAACAGGAAGCTTCCATTACCTCTAGGTAATGGAAAAAGGAATTTTTAAACAAGAACTACGGTCTCAAGACCAGTTATAGAAATTAAGACAGTATTAACAATTTCTCTCTTGCATGTTCTGCATATGTACACACATGAGCATGCACACATATACACAACTCCAAGGAGTAATTGGTAATTCAGGACTGATTACTCTACCCTCTTGGTTCAGTGGAATGCGAAGCCCAAAATATCCAAGTGACATTCTAATTCCATAGTACCATGTGGATCCCCAGGTGAAAATATTCCTTTGTGGGAAGCAGTAATGACTAAGGTTCACTAAAAAAGAGAGAGAGAGAGAGATCTGTACAAAGACATGCAAAGAGGAATCACCATGTGAAAACATAGGGGAAAGATGACTTTTTTTTTTTTTTTTGTCTTCACAGGGCCACACCTGTGGCATATGGAGTTTCTCAGGCTAGGGGTTGAATTGTATCTATAGCCACTGGCCTACACCAGAGCCAAAGCAAGGCCAGATCCTGCCATGTCTGTGACCTACACCACAGCTCCCGGCAATGCAAGATCCTTAACTCATCGAGCAAGGCCAGGGATCAAACCTGCGTCCTCATGGATACTAGTCAGATTCGTTTCCACTGAGCCACAATGGAAACTCCGGAAAGATGACTTTACAAGCTAAGGAAAAAGACCTCAGGGGAAATCAACCATGCTGACCACTTGATCTTACACACTAGCCTCTAGAACTATAAGGAAATAAATTTCTGTTAAGTCACTCAATCTGTGGTACTTTGTTATGACAGCTCTAGCAAACAAATATAATACAATGTACTTCTACCCAAATTGCAAACCAAGCAAATGGGCAATTTGAAATCCTGCCCACTGAAAGAAGTGCCCTTCGTTAAATATCCCTGAAGGTCCAAACATTTTAATTACCACTATGTCTCTACTACCCATTATAGAAAATGAGCCCAACTTGTTTGGAAAATTAAGTACTATTATTTGCCCTACCGAGGAAGTTACCACAGAGTTATTCACAGTTACAAAGTGCTCCTCTCACTAATTTACTCTCCCAAGGCTTTGTAAAGTGAGAGTCCTCTGGGCTGGCTCAGGAGGTGTAGTCAGGCATGGCTAGCTATGCATGACATGCATGATAAACCTACTTCAACACTCCTATCTCCATAAGCCTTTGACTTCAACTGTTCCTGAGAACTTCTGGCATCTCTTCCTCATTACATATATGGCACCACTGAATAACGTTCAGTCAGCCAAAGTAAACTGTTAAAAGTCTTTCAGCTACACAAGCCAATGCATTAAATTCAGAATCTCTAGTAAAGGCACCCATAACCTTAAACATTGTCCAACCCAATTTTCTATTCCATCCTCCCTGTTCCAACATTCTTAGATTTCATTCTGTCATGTATTCCCTAGATTTCTGCCAATATAAATTAGCGGAATTTAACAATTCGCTCAGCATATAAACTCTCTCTTCCTGGATGAGACTTTATACTTTGCAGCATACTGAGCTATGACCCAGTTATGAGGCTACAAAGAAAAGTCGGGGTAGGTCTTGAGGAGAATGGGCATCCCCCTACATGGTAGTGCCCTGGGTAGTTATTACACAGTTTGCAAGCTGCAGAAGGCTAGTCTTCCTACAGGCAAGCTGTTTTCATTGGCAATGCCTTCATTCCATGTTTCAGAGTCCCACCTCTTCCAATAGATTCCTAACTTCCATGATTTGATGAGCCTGTGAATTTAACTTATAACTTTGTAATTTTGCATTTAATAACCAGCAATATCAGTATTGTTGCTACAATAAATAAGAGATTATTTAAGGCTACTATAGAAGCTCACAGGTTCTCTGACCATGCTTTGAACTAAGAGTTAAAAACTTCTGCCTCGGAATTTTCTTTCTATAAATGTTCCAGTTCATTTGGAAGAATCCATCCCACACCAAGATTCTTTTAGTCATTAATATAGCCACAATGTTCAAGTGTGGTAACTACTATTGGAAGATACTTCATCACAACAAATTATAGGCCATGCTTTTGTTAACTGTGATGCCACCACATGCTATGGATTACTAACATTTCATATTCTATCAGCACAGAGTTTAGCATTTCACTCAAGTCCAGGGACACACTCCCATGTTTACAAAACCCATCCTTGTAAAGAAATCCCCAAATCCCATTTTTGTAAAATATCCTGACGATTATTCTACTTTATATAGACTTTATTTAGAGCATATCTAAATTATTTCCTAGCTTATAAAATGTGACTGGTACCAATAATTGTGTAGGGAGAGATGATCAATAATAAATTACAAAAATAGGAGCTCCTGCTGTGCCACAATGGAATCAGCATGTCTTGGGAGGGCTGCATGGGGGTTCGATCCCTGGTCTAGGGCAGTGGGTTAAGGATCCGGTGTTGCTGCAGCTGCTGGTCATGACTGTGGCTTGGATCTGATCCCCAGCCTGGGAGCTCCATGTGCCACAGTTCAGCCAAAAGTGAAAAAAAATTACAAAAATATTTTGAGAGATGATAAATTCTCATGTGACTTACTGAAAAAGTGCCTTTCCTATTTTATAATGAATCTACTATAGTGGTTGACAACACTTAAGCAATAAATCTAGTACTTATTTCAGACCAACAATCATATATGATCCCTGTCTAGGAATTCGTATGTAGCTAAGCTACAGATGTCCCATTTCTGATTTTAGAGGTATTAAGGGCACATTATAGACACTGAATTAAATTATCTAGCAAAAAGAGAAAGTTTTCATTTCAGCTTTGATTTTGCATGAATTCTTTTGAATGCCCTAAACTTATAGCTGTTTGAGAGAAGAAAAAAAAAGGACCCATAATCTTTTCTGTAGCTATCACATTACAACAATCAGTTTTTATTTTTACCATAATTCCTTGTGGTAGGTAGGGAGATAAAAGGGAATTATCGAGAATTCAGTTTTTATTAAATAGTAATTTTGCAAAGCACCAATATAGCAAAAACGAGTTCTAGAACTACATCTCTCAAGCACAAAGTGAGGTTGAAGACAGACGACTATTTCTCTGAATTTGAGTAATGTTCATAAGGAAAGCACAACTCTTACCAAAATGTAGAATTTGTTCTGGGTCTTATATATCAGGTAGGTCCAATTTCCTAAGAAGTATAAATGCCATATTATCAACAAAATGTTTCCTAGAGTATGGCTTAGCCATTTAAATGAGTAATGAGAAACTGAGCTGCACAGTTTTTTTTGGTCTGAATTAATTCTACCATAACTATAATACAGGTTGAGAAGTACTGTTATATACCTGTCTGTACTGACCTTAATCAAAACGTTGTACTATTTCTTCAAAGATCTCTTTGAGAAATTATCAGTTGAGAAGTCAAACGACAATTAAAATTATTATATATTAAATAAGCTTCAGAATGGACAAATTTCCTATCAATTTATCATGTAAGATACGAAAAGCTCAACTAAATAATGACTGCAATTAAAGTTGAAATTTGAGACTTCTTAAATAAAACCAATCTACTCTTATTAGTACTTTTTGTTGCATTCGTTGTTTACATGATTTTTCTTAGTGATTTTTCCTTATCCTGTAAAAAGTTAGGTAAAAATGCAATTAAAATAGGTATTTTGTGAATTACAATCCTTTAATTCTTTCATATACTTAGAAGGAGTTTTTGAAGATTCCTGACTATTATTATTCATCAGTTAAAATGCTGACAATGTATTTTACATTTAAATATTGTCACACATTAAACAGGTTTAAATAACGAAATAAAAAATAATTTATTATATCCTTGAAACATATTTATACTTCTGTATAGCACTATTACAAAGAATGAATATAATTCATTCTCATTCTTATGAAGAAGGACTTCTCTAAGAAGACGCATGTTTTTAAAAACTGAAAGCAACAATTTAAAATTGATATCATACTAGGATACTCAAAAAGTCAAAAATTAACATTTTAGCATATTAAAATATTAGATATAAAAGGTTTATAACATGACATAACAAAAAATTAACTTACATTTCAATCAACAATCATTAAAATTCAAGAATTAGCAAATCTCTGTAAAACTTTTTAAATTTAGATGTGAACATTTCTACTTGTAGTTAGTTAGGAAAACTCCTATTGTGAGAGTCTGTGTCCTATGATCACCAGCCCACAGAAAACCAGACTGACCACAAGATCTTGTGTGTGATTTCTCTTAGTTCACAATTACTATCAAGGGAAGAAAAATGGGGATGGCCATAGAAATAGAATTTCATTACATGAAATGATTTCAAAGATAAAAGGATCAATTATTCCCCAGGTTTCCCCTACTTATTATTTGAAATTCCACAATTAAAAACTTACCTAAAAGGTTATTGTGAGAACTAAATGAGTTAACATTTATGAATCACAGAGAAGAGCGAGTAAATAAAACAATTTTCATTACTTTCACCTATACTGCGTATCAAGTGATAAGACACTAAACCATATAACTTATTTTCACTTCAGGAGTTTGTTTTTTTTCCAATTCCATCCCTAGCACAAAAATTACCAGGTTAAAATCAGAGAACACAAGAAAGTGCTAGGTATCGTCAAGAAAGAATAAAGGTATGGGAAGAGAAAATAACTATGAAGTCTGGCTCAGAACAAAGACAATTCATTACTAAAATACAAGTTAGAAACGTCCAATACTTCTCGATTTTGCCTAGTGTCAACTTGCTTTCAATGCAATTAGGAGAGTATGCAGAACCTCAAATTCAAGAGTGTGTTTAAACTTTTTTTTGATCATCAAAGACACTTCTCCTTACATAAAGCAGAGCAAATGGTCACTTATTTAAGATTAGGATTAATATATTTGCAGTCATAATTTCATATATGCTAAACATAGTTCCAAGGCACATGAAATTTCTTTCCATGAAATATAAGATGATATTTCACAAATACATAGGCAACAAAAGCAAAAATAAACAGATAAGACCGCATGAAACTAAAAAGCGTCTGTACATAATCAACAAAATGAAAAACAACCTACAGAATAGGAGAAAATATTTGTAAACCATATATATGTAAGGGGTTAATATCCAAACTATATAACTCAAACAACTCAATGAAAAACTAATAACCCAATTAAAAAACTGGCAAAGGACTGACCAGACTTTTTTTTCCAAAGAAGACATACAAGTGGCCAACAGGGTACAGATAGTCCTCTGTATCCACATTTTTCACATTCAAATTCTAACTCAGTCTATAGTTCTGAAGTTGGCTGAATCTGAAGAGAGGGAAACTACAGATACAGAAGTCTTGCTGTACTGCACCATTTTATGTAAGGTATTGAGCATCCTTGGATTTTGGTAACCGTGGGGGTCCTGGAACCGAGAAACATTGTGCATGAAAAGGTGCTCCATGTCATTAATCACCAGGGAAATGCAAATCAAAACCACAGGAGATACTACCTCACACTTGTTTGGATGGCTACTACCAAAAAGGCAAGAGATAACAAGTGTTGGCAAGGATGTGGAGAAAAGAGAACCATCACACACCATTGATGGGAATGTAAAGTGGCATAGCTACTATGGAAAAGAGTATAGAGATTCCTCAAAAAACTAAAAACAGAACTAGTGTGTGATCCCACAATTCCATTTCTGGTTATATAGCCCAAAGAAATGAAAACATTAACTCGAAAAGATACATGCAAGTCCCCCTCCGACCATGTTTACTACAGTATTATTCATAATAGCCATGATATGGAAAGAACCTAAATATGTACCAATGGATGAAAGGATAAATAAAATGTAGTATACATATATTCAATGGAATTATTCAGCATAAAAAGGAAGAAAATCCTGCCAACTGTGACAACACAGATGAAACGATGTCTTTATGCTAAATGAAATAGGGCAGACACAGAAAGACAAATACTATATGATCTCATACATGTGGCATCTAAAAAGTCAAATTTATAGAACCAGAGAATAGAACAATGGTTGCCTGAGATTGGGGTTGAGGGAAATCACAGGGTGTTGGTCAAAGGTTACAAAATTTCAGTTATAAGAAGAATAAGTTCTGGGAAAGTAATATACAGCACATTGATTATACTTAGTAATACTGTATTGTACCTTTTTTCCTAGTTGCAACTTTGGAACAAACAACTCTGCTATCCTCTGCCTCCAGGACTAGCCAATATCAATTTTTTGAGCTTAGTTCCTTATTGCCAATCAAACTTGAGCCTCCAGATTCATAAGAATTATTCCACCCTGGTGGAGGCTGCTATCAACGTCTGGTCAACATGCATCTGCAGACCTCTTACACTTCTCTCTGGACTTCTCTTTAGACTGCAATGACATGGCTCTGGAAGGCATGAGTTACTTTTTCTGGGAGTTGGCCAGACCTGTGACAGCACCAAGTGCCTCTTGAAAACACAAAACCAACACGCAGCCGCCCCCTCTTCCAGGATATGCAGAAGCCATCTCAAGATGAGCGGGATGAAATGCTGGATTCTATGGAAGCCACCATTCTCATAGAGAAGACCCTGAACTGGGACCTTTTGGATCTGCCCTCCACACCCCTACCTTTGTGACTTCTTGGAGAGCCATGTCCCAGATAAAACTCATCAAGAAGAAGGGCAACCACCTGACCAACCTTAACAGGCTGGTTGGTATCCAGGCTGGGCTGGAAGAGTGTCTTTCCCAAAGGCTCACCCTCAAGCAGGACCATAACAGGGAAAAACAAATCTGATTCCATATTACATTTGTTCCTTTCCCTTTAACTTTACCTTCAACTATGTCCTCTGTCATTTGTGCTTAGTCATCCTGCCTCTGTACCCTTTGCAAAAGGATACTGCCTATAGCCTGAAACATATACAATAGCCTATTCTTACAGCTATGACCTTTAAGAATATTACATTTTGAGATAAAAAGTTGCAGAACAGAGAATAACATTTGTTTTGTTGGAGGTTTAAAGGAACATCATGACCTGACCTATGTGGACAGCTATAAGAACAAAGGATTTCTGCACTGAGAAGTTTGCAACAACTAACCGCTCTCCCTCCCCTTTCTTGTATAAAAGGAGCCTGAATTCTGACTGAGGGAAAATGGTTCTTTGAGACATTAGTCTGCCATCTTCTCAGTCTGATGGCTTTCTGAATAGTCAATATTCCCTGCTCCAAAAACTTGTCTCCTAATTTATTAGACACAGTAAGAGGACTAAGCACTTCTGGAGCCCAGAGGCCTTTGAGGAGTTCCTCTGGGGTCAGAGTTTCTGCCTGAACACTGAACCCTATTCTGCAGTCACTAGGCAATTTTTAGCCACCCTGAAACCACCCTTCTCCCAAGATTTTGGAACAAACGGAAACAATAAAGCTTTCTGCAGCAAAAACAAACAAAACTGTATTGTATACTTAAAGCTTGCTTAGTATTCTCACAACACACAGTTTAACTGTGAGGTTATATTGTTGTGAGCCACACAGGAAGTCCAACTGTGAGGTTAGAGATATGCTAATTAACTTTATTTTGTAATTATCTCAGTGTATATTAAATTATCATGTTATATAACTTTAAATATATATTAAATACATATATAATTTTTATCTGACAATTACATCTCAATAAAGCTGAAAACATAAAAAAGGGTATTTTTGTTATTCAAGTGTTACTGTACTTTTACAAAGTAAATGTAGATTTAATTTTTAAGTATGTAAAACTTGGAACAAGTGTATGTTTATAAATTATATCTACATGATACCATGGCAACTGAACACAAAATGAAATACTAAATTCATTTTCTAGATATTTCGGTTTTTACTCATCAAATGGTCTCTTCTGTCCCTTAAATGATCTGCTATTTGGATAATTCATGAATTCAAAGTGTTGAGATTTTACTGAATTGAGGCTTGACTAATGAGATAGACAAATAAATTTCTGTTTTAAAATGTAAGTATATCCTGACCTTATTCTATGATATCTGTACATTCCTCCCTTTGCCCTTTCTTTTATTTACTTGTTTTAAGTAATCTTAAGCCTCACCTGAGGTTTTAGCTCTGAAAACTGAGACTAACATGAACTACAAAGTTTTCAGGAGGATTAAATGAGAGCATGTATGTAAAGCACCTACATAGTGTCTAATATAACAAGGTTTTTTTTCTTCTCACCTCACTTTTCCTTGTCATTTCTAGAACAGTCAGAGTAATTGTGATGGATGAGAAAGTAGTGTTTGCTCACATCTCTGCCAATTTAGCCACTGATTTTAACAACATACTTGATGTCCAAAGTTTTCTTTATAATATGCTATTGAGAAAATCAAAGGCATTTATTCACTCACTTACCTAACTGCACAATGTTCCATCTTCATTCACCCTGGGATGTTTTGGGGCAGCACTGCTGTAACCATCCCTTTGGCAGCCACTGTTGCTCCAAGATGGACCATCTGAACTTAAAAGCCTAACTTGAGAACTAGAGAAAAGAACATGACAGCTTCACAGTACATCTGACTTAAACTCTGACAGAAGGATAAACAGTAAGAATTAGGGGGTTTTGGGCAGAATAGACAGATGAATTACTAATCTGTCTTCTAATAGCAGGTGGAACTGAACATCAGGCCACTGCTGTTGTTTTTTTTTTTTTATGCTTTTAGGACAGATGTTAGGAAGTGAGAAGCGTCTTCTGATTCCATGAGAACACTCTATCCAGAAAAAAAAATTTTTTTGAACTTTTTGTCTTTTAGGGCCACACCCGTGGCATATGGAGGTTTCCAGGCTATGGGTCGAATCTGAGCTGCAGCTGTTGGCTTATACCACAGCCACAGCATCGCAGAATCCAAGACACATCTGCGAGCTACACTAGAGCTCACCGCAACACTAGATCCCTGACCCCGGTAAGGGAGGCCAGGGATCAAACCCACATTCTCAGGGATACGAGTCGGATTTGTTACTACTGAGCCACTGTGGGAACTCCTGTGTGCCTATTTTTTTAATTGTTTAATCAAAATTGTCAAAATTAGTCAAGTCTGAACATTAATTCCCAAAACTACATTAAGTGCGCTAATTAGAAAATATCAGTATTTCTCAAAACTAAGATGTAGGCAATTAAGAAATACCTTGAAAAGAAAAATTTTACTTGATAAATTCTAAGAGTTAAAAATGTTAAAATATATTGAAATATAAACATCATTAGATGTGAAAAAGAATTATCCTTATCAACCTCTATAAGTAAATATAAATTATAATTACTGATGAAAAAATGATTGACAAAGAATTGAAATGGCTCAAGCCCTCACTTTTGTTTATTACTATCCTAACAGTCTGTCTGTTTAGCCCCAATTCCAATCATTACTTTTGAATACCTCCATTCCCTAGTCGATACCTGCAATATACTTGCTGATGTTATTGGTAGTATTGTTTCATTAAATATTTTACCACAATGTAGCTCAAAAGTCCTCACTAAAATGTCATGTTGATTCTTTAAAGTGCTTTTTAAAAATGAATTCTTAAGTTCATAGGCAAAATATGAAGAAAAGAAACTATTCCCTTAGCTTTTTCTTTGAACTCGGATGCCTAATTTTGGAAGCAAAGCACGCAAAGAATCACATTCACGTACCGTTTTGCTCTCTACAGTTCTATCTTTTAAGGACCTGAATGAAGAATAAGAAGACATCAAATCAAGGGGGTTTTTTGCTAGTAAACCCAAATAGAATCATTAGCCTTATGTAAACTGATAGGCAAATATATGTATCTCTTTCTAAACTTAAACAATAACAATTATGTTTTTATGTATTAAGGTCTCATTTTAAACATTGTTTCCTCAAGTAAGCCTTGCCAGACCAGCCAGTCTAAAGTAAGCCCTACTACCCTGCTTAATTTATCATAGCACTAATAGCCATCTGATATTTCCTTTTATTTACTTTTTTATTATCTTTCCTCTTTAAAATGTGGATTCCATAATCAGAACTAAAATCGATAGAACCAACATGTAAGCTCTCAATAAATATTTACTGAATGAAAAACTAAGCTTACATTTTTCTAAAATAAATTTTTATGAATTTGAATATATATTGAATAACTTGGTAATCAATTCTAATTAAATGTTTTTGGAGCATTATTTAAATTCCAATTATTTCTTAAATTTGTATGAACACTCTCCAACTAGCCTCTCCTCCCTTTCTTTCTTATTTCAATGCAACATGTTCTTTTTTTCCAGTTTTACAGACATATAATCAACATACATTTAAGATATACAGCATAAAGACTTGACTTAAATACATCATGAAAGGACTATCACAACAAGTTTAGTAAACATCCATCATCTCATATAGATACAAAACTAAAGAAATAGGAAAAAATTTTCCCTGGGATGAGAACTCTGAGAAATTACTCTGCTTTTATATAAAATACACAGCAGCATTAATTATATTTATCATGTTGTACATTAAAGCCCCAGTAGTTATTTATCTTACGACTGGAAGTTTGTACCTTTTGACTGACTTCTTCCAATTCTCCCTCCCCTAATACCCTCCACCTCTGGCAATGACAAATCTAATCTCTTTTTTTATGTTTGTTTGCTTGTTTGTTGTTTTTGAAGGATATTTAACCTATACTGTCAGTTCCTATTATACAACATAGTGGTTTTATATTCTATACATTTCAAAATGATCACCATAATAAATCTGGCTACAACAACAACGTAACATTTATTTTTTTATTTTGTTGCTTTTTAGGGCCGCACCTGTGGCATATGGAGGTTCCCAGGCCAGAGGTTTAATTGAGCTACAGCTGCCGGCCTATGCCACAGCCACAACACAGGATCTGAGCTGCGTCTGCAACCTACACCACAGCTCCTGGCAGCGCCAGATCCTTAACCCACTGAGCGAGGCCAGAGATCGAACCCACATCCGCATGGATGCTGGTTGGGCTAGATAACTGCTGAGTCATGAAGGGAACTCCAACAATGTAACACTCCCTTTTTTTTTGTTTGTTTGTTTTTTAGGGCCACACCCGCAGCATATGGAGGTTCCCAAGCTAGGGGTTGAATTGGAGCTGTTGCTGCCGGCCTACACCACAGCCACAGCAATGCCAGATCCAAGCCACGTCTGCAACCTACACCACAGCTCACGGCAACGCTGGATCGTTAACCCACTGAGCAAGGCCAGGGATAGAACCCGCAACCTCATGGTTCCTAGTCGGATCCGTTAACCACTGTGCCACGACGGGAACTCCCAATGTAACATTCTTAAATGTGGTAAACTACAAACATTTTGGGAAAGACTACTTATTTCAACAGGTGAACATACACTAAACAACTAAAATTTAACTGGCCTTCAAAAGAGAATTACTTGAAAAGGGACTGTGTTTCCAGCTGTATGCCAAGCCCTGGGTGACACCTACTTATTCCTTCCACCAATTTCAGAATTGTTACCTCAGCTTACTATTCTTCAATCTTTTTTTTTTTTTTTAATTTTAGGGTCACATCTGCAGCATACGGATTGAATCAGAGCTCCTGGCCTACACAACAACCTCAGCAAGGTGGGATCTGAACCACATCTGTCATCTACACCGCTCACGGCAATGCCGGATCCTTAACCCACTGAGCAAGGCCAGGGATAGAACCTGTGTCCTCATATATACTAGTTGGGTTCTTAACCTGCTGAGTCATGATGGAAACACCTATTCACTCTTCATGCTCTTTCTCTAGCAAACTCCACATATTTTATTACTTTAATTCAATCTCAATTCTCTACCAATGCCCTCTCAAATAGAAACAAACTCATATCTGCCCTGCAAACTCAACACTTGCAAATGAATCAATCATCTTCTCTCCTCAAAGTACTTTCTTCTTCAAGCCACTAAGGCCACTCAATTCACTAAGACCTAAAACTTTTGACTCAAAAAATACATATGTTGTTCTTTTAAAATGCTTCTAGGAGTTCCCTTGGTGGCTCAGCAGGTTAAGGACCTGGCATTGTCACTGCTGTGGTTCAGTCTGCTGCTGTGGGTTGGGTTTGACCCCTGACCCCAGAACTTCTACATGCCAAGGGCATGGCCAAAAACAAACAAGCAACAACAACAATAACAACAAAGTCTCCAAATATATCTCCCCTTCTCCATTCCCAATTTCACATTCCATCACCTACTCAGATTATTGCCAGTCTCCAATATGAGGCCCACTTTGGCCCACTTGAATATTGATACAGTGAACCATTCTTTAAATGCTATTTTTCTCATTTTGTTTATCTGGTCAATTTTACCTCATGAACACCTCTCTCCATTCTCACTATAACCGCCTTCATCCAAACCATCTTCATTGCTGTATTCAACTATTACCTCGGCTTCATAACTGGTTCCCCCCTTGCCTTCCTCCAATCCATACTGCTCTCAGAATAATTTTTTAAAATGTAAATTCAAACATGCCACTCCCTTGCTTAAAATCATTAAATGGCTTGTCACCATACTTAGGCCAAAGGCCAAAACCCCAGAAAGTACGCACCATCTAGTCTGCCACCCTCTTGAACCACTTTTTAGACCATTTTACCTTACTTCTAAAGTCTAGTCACACTGATCTTGAAGTTCCTCAAACACGGCAGGCTTCCTCTTGCCTATGGGTCTTGACATATGTTGTCTCCTCTGAGAATAAAGTTCTTCCTTCTCTCCACCATCTGACTACTTTGGGTCAACTCAAGCATTACTTCTTAAGTCAAGCTTCCTTAACACTGCCTTCTGTCTCAGACTAGTTCCACTTTCTCATGATATATACTTGTACTTCCCCTTTGTAGAACTAATTAAAGTCATAATTAAATAGCCAGTTGTATAATTAATTAAAATCTAGCTTCCCAGCTATAATACAATTTAATGGACTATAAATAATTGGATTTGGTTCACCACTGTTCTCCCAGTGCTTGGCACAGTACTTTGCATATACTAGATGCTCAATAAATATTTGTTGAATATTACAAAGAAGATACTTAGAGTAACTATCCATAATTATCATCATCACATCTCTCTCTAATAACCAAGTTTCAATAACATAAATAATCTAGATTTATCCCATCACACCTATCCACAAATGTGAATCACTATTACTGAATATGAAGCTCTTTTCCCTTCTCACTCTTGAAAACATGTTCTGTTCATTCATGCATCCAAGTCATCATCAATCATTTTGTTTTTCTGATCCAGAATGCTCTCCCCTCTATCTGTCTTTTCTTTCTTTCTTTTTTTTTTTTTTTTGGCTTTTTGTCCCTTTTATGGCCACACCCACGGCATATGGAGGTTCCCAGGCTTGGGGTCTAATCAGAGCTATTGCTGCCAGCCTACACCACAGCCACAGGAATGTGGGATCCGAGCCACGTCTGTGACCTACACCACAGCTCACGGCAACGCCAGATCCTTAACCCACTGAGCGAGGCCAGGGATCGAATCCACAACATCATCGTTCCTAGTCAGATTCTTTTCCACTGCACCATGATGGAACTCCTCCCTCTACCTGTCTTAATTCTACAGCACTTTCAAAGCACAACTACTGCTTTCTCTACTAATGCTTCTTTGGCTCTTCATATTGATTTATCTTTACTGTATATTCCTATAATATTATTAGGGGTTCCACAATTCAAATTATCTTATATTACTCAGTGTTTTTTATATTTATTAATCTAGTCTTAACGAGATATTATATTTCTTAAAGTTCACATCATTTCCCTCCCTCCTTCCCTTTATATATGTGTATATACACATATATACACGTGTATATATAGATATGTTTGGCCATATATATACACATGCACACACACACACATATACACATGTATATATAGATATATATTTGGCCATACACACACACACACACATATATTTGTAATGCCTGCAACATGCAGAAGTTCCAGGGTGGAAGTTCCAAAGTTAACCTGTGCCATAGCAGTAACCAGAGCCACAGCAGTGACAACGCCAGATCCTTTACCTGCTGAGTCACCAGGGAACTCCCTAGCATCATTTCCAACACTTTTACTTTAGTATCACTTCTTATACTTTTCCTAAGCCCTCTTCCAAAGCTTTCCATTTCTACATTTCCCAAACCTATACTTCCAAAGATATAAATAACCCCTAGCATGGTACACCCTTAGCATGGATACTCAATAAATATTTTCTGGTTAATAGATTTTTCCATTGGTGCAGAAATTCTTAAATGATTTCCTCATATTTAGCTCTATTTTTAATACAGTAAATAGTATGGCCACTTATATAGTAGAGATTTCTTTTCTAATTAAAGGCCAACAGCATGAAAATGTAACCCAGATAAAATATATAATCTAAGGTCTCCACTTTGCTTTATGATAATATCTGTTGACAGGATCAGTTTGAATCTAATTTTACTAGATTCCAGAATCAGTCATGATGTTCAAGGCAGATGACTTGAGAAGCCTATTACATCTCCCAGGTATCATTTAGTGCATTTTCACATCAACACACAATCCACTGCAGCTTCTAAAAATGTGTTCATAGATTCAAATATACCTTAATAATCTCAAAGAGTTATTGGGATTAATCAAATGCTTAACTCCACTCCCAAACAAAGAGCACTCTTTCTCACTGGTACCTACTTAGGAAAGGGCTGCATTTTTTGATGATTTGTTTTTCTAACTACTTGGTCTTGTGAATAATATATTTGCTTGTTGCTTATGAACTCAACAATCTACCATTATTGGTTATTTTCTAAGAACTTTAGAACCTACTGGAACATAGTAAGAGCCCAGTATAGCTCAATGATTTGGGTTTCCCATCTTACATTTGTTTTTTGAACCCATGCTCTGTGGGAATGTAAAAAAAACAAATTTTCAGTGTTTATACCAGATCATAAATTCTAATATCTGCTCAAAAATATAACCGACAACTTAAATTCTCCATGTAACTCTTGAATTGCATGTTAGATACTAAGAAAGTTTAATTTTTAAGTCACAGGACCATGTTTAGTAACAAAAACCTGTCTTTATTCATAATTTCCTACTATTCCAAAGAAACTAATGGAGCTTTCGAAAATGGTCCTAATTCAGTCAAGAAGGTTAGACCCCAGGACGACTCTAAAGCACATTTACTTCTTCTATCATTAGTTAAAACTGTAAGCACTTTAGACCATCTACAAGCAATGCTTCTATGAATTAGCTATTTTAATCAAAGTTCAATTAAAATATTTAAATTACTTGCAAAATATTTTTGCTTGGAATATGCTGTTAATAATTCTGTGTTCTAGGATTCTGTTCCCTTGTGCCCAGTTAACTTAGCTCCGTTCCATGAACCACTGACTCTTCCCTATATCAAGGATCGGATTTCCAATATATATACAATTCTCTTATGAATGGACTTTAAAATCTAGATTAGGAGTTGCTCGCCAACATCACTCATCCCCAAACCAAGCAAACAATGGTCTCATCTAGGAAGGGTAATCTCCTCAACATAACTGGGCAGCTTTAAAAGAGCTCCAATGTTGAGGGAACCAGTCTCTCTATCTGAAGCAATCCTTTAGATCCATAAGGCGACAGCTGTCTCAGAAAGATCAACCTCCTCATGTTTAAATTTACTCACTCTTTTATCGACAAATAATCATTAAGCATCTGGCTACTATGTGTCCAACACTGTTCTAAGTGTCAGCAGTGTAAGCAGGTAAATTCCCTACCCAACAAACCTTATATTCTGAGTTTCTATGCAGGCGGACAAAGGAGTAGGCATAATAAAGAATAATACTGGTTCCAAGGAGGATAGAACAAGATACTGAAGTTAAAAATTTTTCAAATTAAAGAGCATATCATACGAGGGCACATGAGGAGCATAATTCTCTTACACTGTGCTATATACACATACTGCATTACTTAACCAGAGAGAGAGAGAAAAACAGATAGGTAAACTACACGATATAGATTCATATCTACACAATCTTTAATCTGCACAATCTAAGACCGAACATTCCATGGTATTCACTGGCCCATAGTGAACAAAAGAAAGAGTATTCCATTCCATTTTCAGAATAACAGATTACTCACCAAAGTAAAATTCTATATCTTAATAAGGAGGCATTTTTTAATTATAGGTGCTTTATAAGCCAATTATTAAATAAAACAAACAGAATCAGTAAAATGTTCTAAATGAACTTTTAAGATATATATCAATTTCAGTTATGCTTCAAGCATGGCCAAAAAAAATTTTCACTTGACTATATATATGTGTATATATATTTATACACACACACACACACACACACACACATACTCATCTGCCCTGAATTTTGACTTTCTAAATTCCAACTAAATTTCCTGTATAAACAAATACATATAAAGCAAAATAGTCCAATGAGTATAATTACTTATAATAAACAATAAATTTTACATGTGGCCTATTATTATTTGCAATATGGTTTATACCCCCTCTAAAATGTATTTAAAATCACCTGTTTTGGGGGGCGATTGCCTATTCACACAAGATAATATAAACTGCTAAAAGATAATTTATTACTGTTATATTAAATATCAATTCACATCCCAAAAAAGAATGTTACATTTCAAAATGCATGAGTAAAGCCCACTTTCACTGTTAATGCATCCATATACATTTGTATACATGACTTCATAAATAAGCCACTGTATTAAAAAAATACACCCTCTTAAAGACATTTAAATTGGCGGAAACACTTTTTAAGAAGCATACAATTAATCTGTGATCATGACAGGTATGTGTAGACTAGAGAATTAATGAAAAGCAAAGCATCTTTAACAGGTTTTTAAAGTTATCAATTTGATTTTCAAGAAATACGTGTCATTTATTTTCAAAATGGAATGATAGCAATACTTTCCAGAGTCTAACAATTGTATTTAAAATAAGATACTCATAACTTTCAAATACTGCTTTTACTAGTCATCACTTGTCATTAAATGTAACTGTATATTCGAGAGCTTTCTAATAATAGCCTTTAATTAAACCAAGGACTGTTAGAGGGTTTCCTTTGCCCTTTGAAGTTCTTAATTATTACTTGTACCCAGCCTTTTATGGTACACTTAAGGTTAAATTAAATAATTTAAATGTACCTTGAAAAGAAATACGAAGACTTTTGCCTGTTTTAATTAAATCTCTGAATTTCAGGATTTGAAAATAATAACATATGTTTTGATTTTTTTCATGGCCGAATGGTAAAATGTTCGCTATATTAAACACAACAAAAAAATGGTAGCTTTTTATGGGACTAATCGCTAAGCAGATGCATGTAAATGAGCTATTTTCTATGCATGGCTTCCAAAAGTGCTAATTAAATAGTTGGTATTCAAGGCTATGCTCGCTCATTGTTTAGTGACACACAAATCCAGCGATGTGTGCCAGCAGACATTTTAAGTTGAATGTTTTCTCCTCTACGGCCTTTGTCATGAAATGGTGGCACCATGATGAGAACACTAGTGTAAGCAAAACATTGAAATATGCTTTAATAATGTTTTAACCATGTAGTGACACTAGTCTAGTTTTCTAATGAATTTTTAATTTCTTTTTTCTTATAAGGGTGGTATGAGTTATCACTGATGCATATTAAATCATATACATGAGTCATTTTCTCTAAATTTGCATAAAATGGCTAAATGCTAATGCACCAAATGGAGCTTACTACATGTGGTACAGCAAATATTCCCTTGAAGATTTTTTGCAATCAATCTCCCGAATTTCATTAGCAACCAGATAAGGTGTGGTCTGCAGAATAAAAAAGAAAAGTGTGTACCTCATGAACTTATGAGGCTTCAGATGATTTCTACATGGTGATTAGAGTGGCTTCTGCAATTAGAATTTATGTAGGTAAAACACACACACACACACACACACACACACACACACACACACACACACACTTCTTTTAAAGGCACAGTGCATCAAGAGTCCTGAATACAGCCTTGCAATGTTGAACAATGAAAAGGCACCATTCGGTTACTGTGATTTTCTATAGCTATAATTAAGCGACGAAAAGCCATACTGGGAATCTAATATCACTTGAATACGTAGCCCTTCGTCAAATTTTCTAACTCAAGATTACAATTTCCCTACTATGTTTACAAAAGAACTTTAAAAAATACCCATGGCCAAAATGTTTTCGTTTAACTTTTCCCTTTTTCCTTGTCCAGGAATGGTGAAGAATTTTCTACACTAATGTTTAACATTAAACATGGTTTTCTCTGTCAACAAAATACCCCCACTGAACTGGCATTAAGATCACATGCTACAGAAATTGCTCAGAGTGATAATATTATTGGGCAAAACCACAGTTATTTCCTTGAAGGATAAACTTGCTGCTTACTCACTCTACTCAACAACCTTTTTCTCATCTCTCAATATTTTCACCTTCTAAGATATTTTTTAACCTGATACAGAAAAAATTGGGGAAGGGGATGGCTATTTAAAAATAAATGTATGCTTTACCCTACAGTTATTTTGAATTAGTCTTAATAAATAATTAAGGAATGCATAATATATTATTTAGATGCCATGGTCTTAAGAATTTGAGTGGTATTTCAAGTACAATTATAGTCATTTATTTATCAGTAGAAAATTTACATAATCACACTTCAAAATCCAGTGGACTGGAGAGATATCAGAAAGACACCCATGAATGTGGTAATGACTCTGAGCATTAGATTAAGTTAATAATGTATTGATGCACATGATATTCTAATATCTGCCACTGCAGTATTTGATCACTTAAAATGATAAAAGCATAAATATTTTTCTCTTTTCAAACTGCACTTTATACAGAGTGCTCTTTAGAGGATAAAATGCAATTTGAAAACTCAAAATTGAATTAAACAATCTCTAACAAAATAGTGCTAAATTAAACCTAAATTCAGCCAAACTGCAATTTCTATTGGCTAAGAAAATAATTTTGCCATAATAATAATTATTGGTTAAAGTAAACATTGTTCACATCATACATTTTGAATTGGCAATATAGATATTAAGGCTGAAATCCAGAAAAATGACAGAAATTCAACTTCTCTCTCATGTCAGTGAACACAGTACGCAAATGGAGGGATTACCTATTGGAAAGGTAACACACTTTCTGTATCTCAGTCATGCTATGGATTTTTACTTAGCAGCTAGTCCATCTGAGACAAATTTGCATAAATATATGCAGTATTTGTACTGTGCTGTTTGAATCACTGGTGTCCCATAACATATCTGCTAACTCAGATTTTAGGCTATAATTGAGCATGAGTCTTCAGTGTGAAAATCTAAGCTACCCACAATTTCTAAGCTTATTTGGGGACAGCTAAACTTTTTAATTTTTATATTAATCTAAGTATCCCCAAATTGTAATAGAGTTATTTTATAAAACAACACAAATATAAATTTATGGATTAATTCCTACTTGCTTGTTGTCTAGGTATTTCCACTATCGGAAACACTCAAGAGGCATAGCTACAAACTCTAAAGATGAAACCTACCAAATTATTTTTCTTCCATTCTTTCCAAACCCACTTGCCATGAATTAGTGATGGTGATAACTTCATATTTAAAGCTCCTAAACAGTTTTCAAGCTATTCCACAGAAATGTTCAACATCCTCAACTTCAGACTCCTGTCAGCCAATGCTAATTTAACTTTCTTTATAGATCATATATTTCAAGGGTAATTCAATACACCAAAAAATATACATTGAGCAGCTATTATATATAACTATGTGCTTTCTAAAAATAAGACCTAAAATCCATTATTTGAGTTCAAAGACTATTAAATTCATGCAACAGTTTCAGATACCTTCCTAATTCTCCCAGAATTAAAAATAAGAACTAAGTACACTTCTATTATTACTATACAAGCTATCTAGCCCTGACAGGAAGTCCATGGATTCTGAATTTCAATGATATTAAATCTATTATTGTCTTCATGAAGGCATTACCTCCAAAGAAATTATAGGAAGGAATTTTTTTCATTGGAGCAGGTTTGATAAATGCATACATTAATTATATTTGAGATATTTATTCAGTGAATATATTTCTTAATTACACTTATTAGAAATTCTTCCATTCCAGTAAAGCTCACTCACATCTCCGTGTGTGTATGGTTATATATGTACATAGATTGTTTTGTTGTTGTTGAAGACAAAGATCTAAGAAACACCCTGCATTATATTTTGCGTCATTTTTCCTGAACTAATTGAGAAAGTGTTTATTAATATTTTTCTACATTCCTTTCCTTAAATGGTTTATTTATAGCTTTTCACCAATTATTAAAGTGGTTAGCATCTATAGTTATTACCAACTCTCTCCGCTAGCAATTAATGATATGATGTAAACTTTTTAACCTTGTCATGTTTGAATTTAAAACTTCAAAAAAAAAAAGCTTCCAAAAGCTAGGTTGCAGTTAAAATTCTCCTCTAGCTTATTTTCCCAGGGCCAGTGACTATTAAAAGAAACTCAGAGAACACAAGAAATCTGTCAGACAGCTACTTAGTGACAGAACCAAATGAATACTGTTATGTGAGTGTTTTAATAACGCAGCATTTTAGAAGCATATTCCCAAGATTATTTCTAATTGGCCCTGTCATAAAGTAGTCGCAAAATGGCTTACAACAATAATCAGTTTAAAACCAGTTGTGCAAACCTATGGCAGAAAGTTGTTAATAACATGATTCGAAATTTACCTGTGAAGTACTGAGCTTGACTACTTTTAAAAAAGAACTGAAAGTAACGGTCTTTGTAATGCAAACAGGCCGGCAGCCAAAAGCCAATAACTTTGGAATCCCCCAACCTCACCTGAGCTTGCAACAGACCTTGATACACCCACTGGTTAACGGAATCAAACCTGTTTTAACACACAGGCAGGTGCCCTTCAGTGTCACTAAAGCACAGCCCAGGGGTGGTGGCGCGTTCATATACACCAGGAAGCCTGGGCCCTCTTCCCGGTGCTCGTGCCCACCCAGCAGCAAGACCGCCCTCAGCCTCCCAGCAAGAGTGACCGTCACCTGAAGGGAGGGCCTGGGCGGCTCCTCCCGTTTCCACCCTTCTTGCTCTCCTCCAAGACCCTCCTCTTTCCCAGCCTCACCCGAGGGCCGCAGAGCCAGACCTGCGAGGGGCGAGGTGGATTTAGTCCGGTTAGAGTTAAGATGGTATCATTAGCTGCGCACAGCGTGACTTCCCACTAATCCTCTCTGCAACTTACAACAAGTTTAAATGTCCATGCATGATGTTATTAACTGGCTTTAGTAAGTGCTTAAGACTCAGATCTCTTTTTAAAGTAATCTCTGGACAAGTTCTACTGTATCCACCCAACAAGGAGATTAATATTTCCAGCAAATCTGATAGGGGGAAGATGCTCTGAGTCCCTAATGGGCAATGGGGGTAGAGGTGGAAGTTGATCTAGGGAAAGGCCCAGAGCTAAGTGCGCTCGCCAAACCCCTCTGCGGATTCACAAAACTTCCTCTTCACCGAGGGGCTGCGAGTAGGGCGTGTTCCTCCGTTAACAGCTTTTCACTAGATTAAAAAATGGGCGGGACTGCACACAATATCTTTATCATTGATATTGATCACACCCAGGGAAGATGCCTGGGCAGAATTGGAGAAACAGAGTGTCAGCACATGAAAGCCCCTTAATCACAAGTTGTCTGCTGGCCTGAAGAAGAATCTTTGGGAAGGGAGAGGCCTGCTTACAACCGACGTTCCGGAGTGACCAAACCCAACGCCACCCCCATCCACAAGCTCCTCTCCCCAGATTCCTAAGCAACTGCAGCCCCAAACTGGCACAGAGAGGACCGCCTCTGAGGGGCGGAAGGGCGGGCAAATCAAAAAACACAGAACCCTCGCGGACTCAACTCAACAAGCTAGGCACTGGAACGCTGGCGGCCACACTTAGCGGGGCCAGCGTCCCGCTGTCTCCAAGCCTTGGAGGGCGGGTGCCGGAATTTGAGCTCTCACGAACTTGGGAGGCTTCCTAGCTCGCTAACCTGGGCCACAGCGCGCCCCTCGTCGCTCCGCCGCCTCGCCGCGCGCCAGCCCTGAGCGCGCGCTAGCCCCGGGAACGCGCGCGCCGGCGCACCAGCCCCGAGCTGGGGCCGCCGGTCTCCCGGGAAACACCAATCAGACGCCCGCTTTCAGGAATGGGCCAGGAGCAGCCGCAGAGGAGGACTTCGGCTGTTGGCGGTCATCCGGGGGCGTTGTGCTGCCCGGCGGCGGGCTGACAGCCTTCGCCGCTGCCACTGCCTAACCCGGCCACTTTCGCAGCCAGTCACGGAATTGGCTGTCTCCTCTGTGCACCACCCACGCCAAGCACCTTGTTGGGCGGCCGCTAAGCCTGGCTATTTTTAGATCTCAAGAATATTTTGTGCTCAGCTAACACCCAGTCAAACAACCAAGTACAGTGATGTGCTTCTCTTTGAACAAATGGCTCAGAACTCCATATTTCCCTGAAGAAAGTCCATTAACTTCACTTTCTTAAAGTCCTACCCCCTGTGGTCTGGCAGTAGGCTGCAAAGGTGGAAGCCATAACCTCCCACCTCAAAGACGGTCATCACCTTTCTAAAGTGCACTAACTCTCGCGGTCCTGATTGAGGGCAAGCAGATATTCCTTAGCAGTCATGACTATATACGTTTCATTTTCATTCACCATCCTTACAATTAACTCCACAATAAAATCGAACAATTCCCAGAAGAGGTGAAATGGGTTCTCAAAGAGGTGAGAACGGAGGATTTTGCTGATTTCTCTACTAGGTTACCTAATGAATGCTAAGAAACCAACGAACACAAAAACAGGATAACAAAGCCATCCATTAAAATCTGGAGACACTGAAGAACTACCTTACATGCTCCATCTCTGTAGGACCTGTTCAACTGTTTCAAAGTACCACTGTTAAAAACAATTGACCCAGTATTATAGATGTCTTACTAAGCAACTTCTAAAGGATGCCTTGTCCCCTGCTGCCCAATTCTCCACCTCCACCCCCAGTACCCATCCAAATGCAACATTATATTATGCTGTGTTTTACCCTAATTAGGGAAAAGCTTAGTTATAGACAGAGTGAGGAAAGGTTATCAACATTGTCACAATGGCATTTCCAGAGTTACAGATCTATTAGGAAAAAAACATATATATATATATATATATATATATATATATATATATATATATACTGTCTTTCATACGTTTTTTTAGCCACACTGCAAAACAAACATTTGGCTTCATCTCTCAATTTTTAAAAAGTCAAAAGTCTTAAAATGCCCAACTGTCTTCAACTGTTTACATGAAGTCTATGAAGAGAAAAAATGTTTATGAACTTGAAATGTACTCATACTTATCTCTTACCATTTAAGTGGTTTCTTAATTTTCATCAAAGTCTACACAAAATCAAATTAGCATTTCATATTTTTCCAAATAAGAAAATTATTTTAATTTTAAGAATAAACACAGAGCATGAGTAGCAGAAATTTAGTATTTAAGAAGACTTAAAGGCCACTTAGGGAAAATAATGAATTTATCTCATTTCTACACACATCAGTGAGAACTGAACTGGGGGGCTGATACTGGTAAATATGTTCATTCATATCCTGCAAGAATATGGCAGAAGTTCTCCTATATATCTTTTTTACTTCTAACCTAATTTCCATTTTTGTTGTTATTTTGGAATTTCTGGATGACTGTTTTTATGTTATATCCTCTATATTTCTACTATTGAGTGACTTTTCATTGTTAATTTTCTGGTATAAAGTAGGACAAGGAAAATAAGTTGGTTGTATCTCTATATTTACTTTTAAAGGTGTCATTTTATCGGCCTATTTCTAAGCATTTCATGAAAAGATTCCAGATGTCAAAACCTGCAGTTAACATTCCTGTTTAGAAATACACAAAATAATACCTTTGACGTTGGCAACTCAGATGTATTATTCAGCAAAACAGCAATTACTCATTGTTTTGCACTTACATGTTAAGAACTATGCGACACTTGGTGACACAATAACAAAATTGCAAAGTCAATTATATTTAAAATAGACATCCTAATAAAACATACACAACTAACTCCTTTTACTCTTTTTGAGCTGTTTTGTTTCCTTTTTCTGACTGTTTACAGTCAAATAGATTGTGTGAACCTTAAACCTAACTATAATAAGTGATTCACACACAGTCTAAGAAAAGAAAAGTTAGAAAATGGGGAGTGGAAGATATATAAAGGGAGGTGTATTCCTGAGGGCACCAGATTCCACCTAAGGTGGTACCAGAATGCTGTCTATTTTTGGAAATGTACATCTATGACATTCTTTTGCAATGTCAATCATAGTGGCAAACTTTGAAAGAGCAGTGTCTGCCAAAATTTAATCCACAATTTAAACTAGATCTATACTAATAATTCCAAGCAGAACGAAAGCAAAAACAAAACAAACAAAAAAAAGACCAAGAACTGTCCCTTTATATATAAGAAGGCAGGGTTTCAGGTGGAACTGGTTGTTTGTTTTATTCTATTTTAATTGTACAAGAAGCATTTTTGTAACTTGAACTTCCCAGTAATGAATTCCACTTCTCAACCCAGCCTACAGCCTGAATTGAAGTTCCCATCAGAAAATTAAAATGTTTGTCTGGATAAAATAACTTCTAAATGAACTCTCTATTTCTTTTCGTTTCTTTTTGTATTTTCTGCAATGTAGCCCCTCGCAATGATATTAGTTCTAGTGTGGGAAAATATTATAATTGAGATCTGGTAAGTTATTTGCAGACTTCAAGTTTTTCTTTACACTGTGCTGACATTTAGTACAGCCCTGGTGAGGAAAACAATACTACCATTCATAGCTCTAGACGTAGATTTCAATCGACTTAAGCGGGCACAATGAAACTTGGTCATTCACTGGTTACCCATATTGTGTTCTCAAATTTTCTCTCAGCAAAAGTATAATGACTCAGTATTGTATGGCTGCATAGACAAGGGCTCGGAACAAGAGACACTAGTTTTGTCTGACGGTGTGAGAAAGTCGTGAAGGGATCTTTTCTTCCAGATGGTGTTAAATTCAGCTGCCTTTTTAACATTGGCCTTGCACAGCAATCTGCTGCTCCCCTTTCACAAAGACTGTGCTTGGTTCCCACTAGTTAACATGCATACTCACGCAACCTGCAACTTCACTCCAACTGTTTTACAATGCAGTGGTATGCTAAATAAACTTGATCCGGTTTCTGCCAATGTTAAAACTAGCTTTCAAAGAACTACTTAACTGATATTTACACTTCTTTTGACTTAAATGTACATGCCTTTGGAATATTTCAGATTTCAGAGAAATATCACCTTATTATAAGGTCATTGTAGAGATTACCTTGGACATCCTTCAGCCCCATGCTCAGATACAGTACCCCTCTTCAACACACACAAATAAAACAAAATGTCAGAAGTTTGATATGTAATAGAAAAAAGAAAAATTGGGACATGTTGCAGCAAGAGCAGTGGAACAGCAAAAAATAAAATGAAAATAATAACATTGAAATGTATTTTTATTGATCGATAAGTTATGTAACATTAGTATGATACAAAGCAAGTTTGATATGACAATGGCAAACATGTAATTATAATATTGTTTATTTTCCTTAGATGTTATATTTAACACATTTACATAAAAGACCAAGATGTAGGCAAAAAGCTTCAGTAATTTGACTCCATTGAGTGCTTTCAGTAAACAATAGGTTCCCCCAGCAAACATCTTATTGCCTTAATTGAACCTCCTTGAGAAAGAAAACCACACACTTTGTAATGTAAATGTTAATTGTAGTAGACAATGGTTCTAGGTAAATAGCACCCCTGGACATGAAGTAAATGAAAGGAATACAGGCACTTAACAATGAAAGGTTGTTTGCACAAACAGTGCTTCAAATGTAAATAAACAAGGGTCTTCTCAACGGTCACTACAGTAGTAAAACTTTGGCACGTGTTCAGCAGCCAAATTGAGAATTTACATTAATAAAGTCTCAGAGTTTCTAACTGACACTAACAGTGGCTTCACAGACTTCTCCAGCCTGCAATCTTATAAGGAGTTGAAACTACAAAGGAAAATGTAATGCGTTTGAAAAAAAAACTATGTGTTTGGGATTTGGGATTGTCAGTAATCTAGGCCACGTGGAAGATACCAGGCCATTTTGGGTATTTCCTAATGCAGTGTTTGAATCTATATTTAAATGCCTTTGCAAACGTTTGCTTGGTGACACATGGAAAAATGTAAGGACTTATATGAAAAGATTACAATGGGGACCTCTAAAATGCCAAGTTTCCACTAAATACAAGTCACTTTTAGATTAAATAAAAATGTCTGTTTAGAAAGCAACTAGCTGGTACTATACCAGAACGATTTTTATCATATGGTAATTAACACTCTTTAGGTAGATGATTTTATAGTTTTACTTCCAGTGTCTGTCTACTAGCATAATTAGGCCAAATTCCTAGATCTATCATGTTAAGAGGTAAACAGCCTGATGAAGTGATCATAATGCCTGTCATATAGAGATACATATTTTTAAATATAACCCACTCGAAACAAAAAACCAAAAAGTGCTAACAAGGCCAAAAGTTAGGGACCAAGGATTTGATAGGAGGAGTAGACAGTAATGGGACTTTTTTAGGGAACTGTTTTCTTCTAGCTTTCCTTAAATATTGAAAAATCTCAACCAAAGAAAAAAGCCAAACTTAATTATGGCCAGATTAAGCAGCGGTTATAAAATTAACAGAAACAGACAGTATGCAGTAGCTACAGACCAGTTGGTGCTGCCATTTGGGAGGCTGCAGATGGCTGTGGGTGGGAAATGCCTCTACTTTCTTAAGCGATGGAGATGAGTATGGTGTGTGCACTTGATGTTTTTTTCATACCCCCACCCCCCAACAGGGCTGTCTGTCATAGGCTGCCGGGCCCGCTTTACCACTTGCCCCCGAGCGTGGGAATCGGAGCGTCCTGCCGTTCACATCTCCCGCATTCCGTTTAGCGGAATCAATTAGGCAAGACAGACCCTCAGATTCCCCACCCCCTTTCCATTTTTGTCAGGTCTATATACGTCCTAATTATTTCAGTTTAGGATGCCAGAGCTGTTTCCTGGATAGACCTGATCATCCTTAAACAAAAAGAGAGGAGGCGCACACGTGGGTTGTGGCGTAAATGTCACTTTCATTTCCAATGCTAGGCTCAGAGTAAGACAGAACATTTTCTTAACACTTTGACAAGAGGGGAGGCGATCTCGTCTCCATCATGTCTTTCTGCTTCAGTAGCTTCCTCAAGGAAACCCTCTTGGAACAGAGAAGCATCTGTCCTTGTATTTTGAATAGAAGAATAAAAATCAGCCTTTGCTTTTTTTTTTTCTTCCATTTTCTCTTCTAGCGCTATGTCCTCAGTAGATACAAATTAACCTTTCATTATAAACTTTTCTGAAGGTCTAATTTCATATAATTTGACATACAACCCAAATACATGCAGTTTCCAAGCATAATATTTAAATTTTTCAGGGGGCCTGGGAAGCGAAGAGCCTAAGTCTATATATATGGAATCATTTTCAAACAAGGTACAAGACAGCTCTACAACAGCTTTCTAAGAGAAAAAAATATATATAGATATATAAAATATATGTATATATATAACTTTTGCCTTAAAGTAGGACAAACTACGCGTGCATGACAATCTCTTTCAAAATATCTGCACCTTTATGTTTTGGCACAAGTGTGTCACTTACTTTCCTCTAATCCCACCTTCCATCAAAAGGAAAAAACAAACACAAAAACAAAGTTAGATTCAATAAGTATTCCTGACCTTTCCGGTTTTTACTGTCTCTTGGTTGTAGTTCATTCTCACACGCTCCCGGCGATCTTGAAGGAGTTTTTACTTTCGGTTATCTAGCTTTATGAAGACCAATACACTCATACAGCTAGATAACCAAAGATAACAACTCACTTCCCTCACAGCCTCTGTCTTCTTCAGGCCAGACTCCAGATCCGGATCTTTCTGGCAATACGGTAGAGTAGTCCTCCAAGATACTGGCCGAGCCCAAGATTCCTCCTTGTATGTAAATACGACCTGGTTTCTGTTTGTGTGTGCGGCTAAAACATCCAAACGAGAGCTGTTGCTTTCAAAGTTTATTCCGAACTTTTTTTTTTCCTTTCAGCAAGTAATCTCCGGCAGCGTTAGGCAACAATTCATCTATTAATATCAGAAAATAAAACCAGCTATTAAGGTGCAGCAAGCGGTTATGAGTGAGCAGCAGCATCCGTCCCTCCACAGGCCTCTATTTGCATTGTAAATTGCTTCATTCTCACGCCAGACTCTTTAGCCTCCCTCTATAGAGATGTACAAAGCCAATGGCAATTTCCAGCGCAGGTTTAGGAGGAAGGAAAAAAATATACAAAAAAAGCATCCCATTCTATAGAAGAAGTGACAGCTGATTCAAGGACCTGCTCCGGATCCTTTTGGGTTAGGCACCATGAGCTTTTAACCAAGCGGTGGCAGCTTGATTGCACATATCTCGTGTGTGTGTGTTTTAGGGGGAAGATCCTCGATTTCACAGGGCTTCTAGGCTGGGGAGGAGAAGATGCCGTCCTGTAGGCGTGCTGCTGCCCCGGGTCTGAAAGAAGGAGAAAAGGGCCATCATTGGAGGGGCTTTCACTGCCAAAATGTGGACCAGCCTGGCAAGGTCAAAGGTTCGAGACCGCAGGAGACCAAGGTAATGATGATGTCATGAGAAATCTCAAGTACACGGTTATTGATATGCATCAGTGATCATCCAACTGCCCCACGTCCGCTGCCCGAGCAGCGGTACCGGCGGCGGCGGCAGCAGCCGCAGCATTGCAACAGCCCTATTTTCTCAATCAACATCTCTTCCGCTAGCACTACCGCCTGCTCCTGGAAAAGCAACCCGCGGCCTTTTACCTTCTCGGTGCGAGTGTAGATCGCTCTAATATCCAAGGACTGGAAGAAATCTCTCTCTAAGGACAGATAAAAGCATTTCAGATCTGGGGAATGTCTTTACCTGCATTTCTCTTCTGGCAGATTGCATGAGCAGACAGATGGAAGGCACTTTGCTATTGCTTAAAGCAGGCCTTGCTTTCTGGGGCTGGGAATCAGAGATCTGTGTTACGCAGTGAGTCCATGTGTGATTACATTGACAATTTGTTCTTGTGGTGTGTTTTTAATGGCTTCACAGCTCAGACATGTTTTGTATCTATGTATCATGACGATAGGGCAGCGTATTTTGTTCTGTTAAGTTCAAGGTGAATGCTCTAAGCAAGCCGACTTCATCCTGGTTTAAAAAAAAATGATTTTGTATATAGGGTGTGCCTTATATTGTAGCACAGGTAAGCACTGCTGCAATAGTTTCTAATGTTGTACACAACTCTGCTGTAATAAAAATGCTGAGGCTTTGTCTGTTTGCCAAACATCAATTTTCATACAGAAGGGCAAAATATAGTAGTCTTCCTTATGAAATTATTTTAGAAAGGATTGTTACCTTGTTAAAAGACAGATAAAATACCTGGATGTTAAGAGCATGTCCCCCTTCCCTTCCCCACCCCCACCTTTCTTCTATCTAGAGAGGAATATTGTTTCATTAATTAGCCTCATTATTTTTCTTAGGACTTTTCAAAGTGGGAATACGATCACTTAAAAACCTCTCTTCTCTCTCCTTTGTAATGGGTAATCTTTGTCTAATGCATATATGATACGTAAAATTCTAGTAGTCAGATGCCCCTCAACAGAACATCTAAGGTGCAGTCCATATAAAAAGCATATTCACCATGGGTGAGTTTTATGGACTGTTTTCCAAAATTATGAGTTATGTTTGGTGATGTTACTGTTCTTGAAATACATGCTACAAGCGAATGTCATAAATCTTCATATTCATTTCACACATCACTAGTTTATCACAATACTCTCATTTTCATAGGTTGACTATTTTCACTCACCACTAAAACACTTTCAGAGTTAATATACACACTTTCATTAATTTGATATTTACTCATTTTAAGGCGTGAGTGTGACTATGGTTACCAGATTCCATATAGAGCACGCATATGTAAATCCTCTAGAAAAGACTGGCAAGAAATCTAGAACTGCTAAGAAAAGTCCCCAATTAAAATTTCAAGCAACAATATCACATCAATCAAATACATAATTTAGTAACCTGGGTGCCAACTTCACCTTGGACTTTTTAGTAATTTACTTTTGGGGGGAGCGTTCTTGTCCTTATTATTTAGAAGAGACTAAGCTATGGAAATTGCTCATCTATTATCCTTATTTATTCTTATCAAACTTTGATACAAGAAGTACAATCAGAAATGGCTGCATTGGGTATACATAAAACATAAAACACAAATTGCAAACTAAATCAAAGAAAAACACACTCCCACAGAGTTACCGTTCCCTTTTGAACTATGAGGCACAACATAAACTACTGGTTAAGAATTGAACACATCACTGAGGCACATGCCACTTTTGACATTATGTAAAACCCTAATGAGCTTTGCTGCCTTGGAAGACTGAGAGTATTTTGGCCTTGCTTTCCAAGACCTAGAAGCAGAATTGACTTGTACTCATAAAGCAAGCATATGATCAGATGAATTCAGTTCCTGAAGTCAAAACCCCAAGAAATGTCAGATATTATTAGAATATCTTTTTGCTTTATATACGCCTGAGTAGGGATTGGCGAAAGTAGAGAGAAATGATGCATGTATGTTTGTATGTGTATCACCACCATATTTGTATGAATTTGCAAATTAACGTGACTGCATTACCACATTCAACAATTAAATGTATTTTTAAAATTCAAGTAACTATCATGAAAGCCAAGACACTGAACATTTGAGATGCTTCTACAATTAGAAGCTATAGAAAATACTGTCTTAAAATAGCATCTTATATGGCAATGCCACATAGTCAAATCAATTGACACCAGGACTGGCCCCTTGCCTGTCACATCCATTGTAGATTCCTTATAAAAGCACCAAAAAATGAATTTAGACAACGTAATGATTACGGGCAGTCTGTTCATTAGCCATATATAGCCCATTAAATATTTTAGCTCTCCATCATCTTTCAAGGTGTGAAGAAAGAAAGATACATAGAAAGGCTTAACACTGAGCATCTGGGTTTTCTGAATATTGCCAAGTTTATCATATACATTTCAAAACTGTATTATTATCTAGGATGTGAGACAAGTTGAAACAATTGTGCTGCTATCTATAAAGACTCCTAGCAATGTCTGGCATACATTGTAGTGAGCAACTATTAACACTTACATGTTTTTTATTTCAGTTATTTTTGCTTTTCAAAAAGCTATTTAGCTGAGCTAGAGAATACCTTTTTGAAATCTGCATATTGAGGGATATATTGAATTCATTTGGCTTGCCTACTCAGTCTCTAATAAATTCCCATTAATGGCCAGTAGATTAGGACGTGATTGTCACGCTTGTTTTCTAATCTTTTTATAGGTCTCCAGATGGCTGAGACATGAATTGAAACATCCTGGTTTTCTTGGGAATAAACAATCTCTGCTTAAGTTGAAAGTGAAAAGTTATAATTTTCCACATATTTAGATCAGAGTTATGCTATTCTATAAACACAAATAGATGTGGTTTGCCACTAACATTTAGAACACCTCTCTGAATCCTATTCAGACAACTGAAGAGTATATAAATTGAGCTATCACCAAAACCCCTTTTTACTATTGAGATTGTATGATTCTCCTGCATGTAAATCACAGTCCACTAATATAGTCAAGACTACCATTTTTCTCATAAAAACCATTTAATTTATAGTGATTTGTATAGTTCAAACAAGGTACTTGACTGGCTTACTTTCTAATGAAAATTCCCTATTATTTCTCCTGTGCCTTGAATTTCTTTTTTATAAGCAGTTAAGGTTATATTTGCATTATCTTGATATATTATATATATAGGCAACCTATGGGGAAAAAAACTGCACATAGGAAAACTTAGATTTTTCTGGAATTGTTTCCATTGCATGAACTGGGAGACATGCCATACATTGCAGGTCTGCCACCCAATAAATAATACTCTATTTTTGTTTTGTACTTTGATTTTATCAAAAGTAAATTTAAAAAATTACCTTTGGTTGGTGGCATTGTCTATTCATTTTATGCTTCTCTGTAGTCTCATCTGAAAAATAGGCAAGAAAACAAATGATCACAGTTTTACATATATATGTGTATATATATACACATACACATATATAATGATGCCTATATATGTTTTCATTTAAAGTACTGTAATTATCATGATTCTTTACAATGCCAAGAGATTCCAGAAAACCCCAGTACAATATATCCTGTGCTTCAGCACCTACAGGGTTAAATATGCTAATTTGCATTTAAATGGAGACATGCATGATAATGGGAATGCAAAATATGCAGAATCTGGAGGTTTGGGAAATTAATTTTTTTCTTTCTTCTTTTATTTTTAGCTTGGAAGAAAGAGAGACTCTTAAGAAAGACATTAGGAATTTGAACATTGTAACCTGCCATACAAAAGAGGAGGGAGAGTTCTTCCATGTAAGAATTTTAAGACTGGAACAAAGTCATATTTTTTAAATGTTTAAAGCACTGAATTTCCAGGCTTTTCAAACAATGGGAATCCCTGGATAAATATCTAATCCATTAGAAAGATGCAAATAGTTTACTGTAAGGCCACAGCACGGTGAGATGTGCATTCATATCCATGGCTCCTGATTGGCTATTTCCTCCAGTAAATCAATGAATAATGTAAAACCTGATTGCTGTAAAGTGGTGGATTTTTTTATTCCCTTCCCCCATCCCCCCATGACTCAATATTCAAGAAGTCTTCCACTCCCCAAAATACGTTGCTTTTCTTTTATGATTTTTTTATGATTATTGTTATTTTGGAGTCATGGGGTGGGGCTACTGGTTTTGCAAAATGAAAGTACTGCACTGGTTCAATTATGCTGACTATGGGAGCTCATTTCTCTAGACAACGCCCTAATTACCGGTGCCAAGGTGAAGGAAGGTGGCCGGCAGTGCTAGGCACCAGGATGGGGAAGAAACTGAATCCAACCCCGAGGTTCTGGGCCTAAGGAAGCCACAGCTCTCAAAGAATTTCTGGCCATGGCCGAGACTTGACAGAGCCTCGGGACTAACTTCTGATCAATTCCACGGCCGCCCTGACCCCTCAAGGTAGTTCTCCATTCAAACACCGCGGGTATATTTGCAAGAGAAAATGCCGCAGACACGAATGCAATACATCGCCTGGGTTTCCACCACCTTGGGTTTCCTCAGACAATTCCAGGCCAAAAAAATGTAAGCTCTTGCCTTCCTCAGAGGGGTCTGGGCTCCTGGCAAACCGCAGACTCCGCTCCGCTCCGCTCGGATACCAGAAGAGTCAAAACTGAAATGCTCCTAATCCCAATAAGTAACCTCCAGGATTGCATCTGGATAGATCTGAACTTGGGATAACCCTGTAAAGATTCCCAGAATCCGAAAAGGCAAAGAGAAAAGGGAAGTGGAAATCCACCAGGTCTAGTTAGCAACTGTACACAAGTTTCCTCCAGAATCCAATCAGACCCTCACTTCATTGCCAGGTAATTGCAAGTTTGAGATGGTTAAAAGAATTATTCAAAATGCGAATCCTGAATCCCAGGAACGCAAAATAGTTACAATTGGCACTAGGTTTAGAAGGGAAAAGTCCCACTACCAACAACATAAAATTACATACAAAACTCCCCTTTCCAACGCGAACATTTCTTGGCATCTTTATACAATTGGGGGTCAAGCCACTGGATAATTAACAGTTCTGGCTCAGACAACTCTCGAGATCAACAGGTTTAGCATCCGAGACAATCAATTAGCTGAAGCAAAGCCCCGGACTGGCCCTCGGAGCGGCCCGCAGCGGGGATCTGCAGGCACCGGCTCCAGGGCAAGGTGAGGAGCGCGGGCGCCGGGCCGCGGCAGGCACTGCTGGCCCCGCGCAGCCCGCCGAGTTGCCACCTGCGGGCCGCCAAGATACTCACTCGCTCTCTCCCTGTGCCAGGCAGTGTCGCCCCCCCAATCCAGCTGGCAGGAATCGAGGCGCCTGCCAGAAGACAAGATCCAGAGTCACAGGGCTGTCGCAGTACAAAAACAGGCTCCTTTCGGCGTCTCAAAAAAAGAAAAAAAAAATGTTCAGATTATCCCTCTCCTTAGCACATTTAAAACTGCCGCTCAATTCCACATGGTGATTCTTGCTTGATTGCGTCTAAAATAGTTTAAACAGATCTTCCCGTCTCGAAAGAGAGGGAGAAAGGCGCAAAAGACGAAGGAGGAAAAAAGCCAACTTTTACCCCCCACACCAGGCACTTGCTCCCTGAGCCTCGGAGTGGAGAGTGAAGTGGTGTGTGCGACGCTCGGCAAGTTTTTGGGGGGGCTGTCCAAGGTCTAGTCCAGCCCCCTCTGCCGAGGAGGACGTGCTCTGAAACTCAACCAATTTCCCCACTGCTTTTGTTACTGATGAACTGAAGCCCTATTGTTCATCCATTGCCACGGTCTTTTTCAGTCCCCACACTACGTTCTGCGTTGCCAGAGATAATGAATTTGCACCCAAACCTCTCATAGTTCCCTCCTGACAGACGGAACAAATTAGAAATGTCTCGTCTGAAGGAGGGCAATGGCTACATTTTCCTTTTGTAGGAAGCAAAGCACACATTTCTTTGGAAACTTCTTCTGCCTTTTATTTTCTTCTCCCTTTTTCTTTTTTCCTCCAGTTTTTTTTCTCGATTTCTTTAGACTTTTTTTTTTTTTTGGAATACCGAGTCTTGTTTTTCCAATGCACCATTTTTATGTAACTTGTGGATCTTTTCCACCTTTCTTCCTTCTTCCCTTTCCTTTCTTTTTAAAAGACTCCTTTGCAATTTTATTTACAAACTTTGAGAATGACCTTTTGACTTGCGACTTTTTTTTTTTAAAGAAATAAAGGTCTTTTGGTTCGTCCCCTTTCCTCCTCCCCCTCTTTTTGTGGTGCTCCTGAAATGTGTTTGGCTAAAGACAGCACTACATTATAAGCATTTTTATTCTTTAAACTCCAGAGCTATTCCATAGGGGTTAGCTATTTGAGGGGAAAGGAAAAGCGTGTGTGTGTGTGTGTGTGTGTGTGTGTGTGTGTGTGTGTATGTGTGTGTGTGTAAGAGGCAATGAGATGTGGCAGGATGTGGATGGGAGTGTGCAGGGAGATAAGGGTGGAAGCCCTGAGAGACGGTGGGCTTCCAGGAACACGAGCGAGCGGGGAGGCTGTCAGGGGTGCCGGCGAGAGGAGGTGGTGCAAGAATCTGTCTCGCGGAGGGAGGTTTGCACCCCTGGGCCTGTCTGCGCGCCCCGGCCGACCGCAGTCTGAGCACGGGTGTCTGCGCGCGCGGGCGCCTGTTCCGAGCCTGCGCGCGTGCGACCGGGAGCAGGAGGGGGGCTGTAAAAATTCTGACGAGTGGCCCGTATGTAAATGTGGCACGGGGTGGGGGGGAGCAGGGAGGAGGTAATGAGAACCGCGGGCGCGCAGGCCCGCCGGCAGCCCCCAGCTTTCCCGCCAAGTGCAGCCGGAGGACAGACAGCCATGCGTGTCCTTGGCGGGAGGGCCCCCGCCCGCCGCGCGCGCCCGCCCCCCGCGCACACGCACACACTCCCATCGCCGGCGTGGGGCCCAGTGGCCATGAACATCTCAGGAAAACAAAGCTAGAGCTGCGAGGTGGAACGAAGAAACAGCACAGCAGCCTTGGCGGCCAAGGGCAGGACTGGGAAACCAACACCGCGCCCCTTCTTTGCCAGCCCGCAGCCCGGCCCTTCGCCCCCGGCACGGCCCTGGCCCAAAAGAGGCCAAGGACCATTTCTTAGCTGTCTAGGAGAAGGTGGCGAGCCGAGGCACGGGCGGATGTGCGCAGGGAGGTGCCAGCGGCCCCCCGCCTGGTGCGCGGGCACGCACACGCTGGCGCGAGAGGCCGGAGGCGGGAGTCTGAAGGCCTCCCTGGCGCGTAGCGGAGAGCCGCCGCGTCCTCGCAGAGGCTGCAGATCCCCAAGTAAAAAGTGCACCAGGCTAAATCCCGCAAGACAGTGCCCGGCCTGTGGCCACCGAATCGCTCACACCTCAAGCCCCACCTCCCCAAACAATGTAACGGAAAGGGCCTGGCTGTTCAGACAGCCTTTTCTGACCCAACCTATCAACCCGCCAACCACCAAATGGATGAAACTCAAACTCCAGCCAAGGAGCTCTGGCCTAGATGGCCCCAAAGATAAGTCCCAGAGGTGACGTGGAGAGCCACCGATCTCTCGCCCGTGTCGCTCACAGTGCCTGCCTCGGTGTTCACCAACCCAAGCACCTCCCCAACACGCACACACGCACACACATACGATACTCCTATAACATTAAAACGCAAGCTCCAGGCATGGCTGTTAATGAGGCTGACGCGCTTAATGAGTGCACAGGTAAATAGGTACCGAAACGAGAAGTCCCCACCAGTCGGCTGGGCGATTTACCTCTGCCTACTGGAAACACGTGTAGCTTATCGTGTTTTAGGAGTGATTTGCTGTTGTCTGAGGTCTCCCCCTCCTCTTCTTGTGGAGAAAAGTCAAAAAAACAAAAAAATCAAATCATGTTCCATTGTCAGAGTCTTCTTTCTGATAAGCTACCAAGCATTGGTCTAAAGCATTTGGGAATTTGATTTGGTTTGCTATCTGTTGGTTTTGGATTTGTTGTTTTGGGATGTGTCGTTTTTCTGGGGAAAGGAAGAGAACGTGTGTTTGGTGGGGCTGGAGGCGCAGGACAAGAGTCTGCGGTGCGGCCTGAAGGCTGGCGATGCTGGAAGCTGGGCAGTGGAGAAAGAAGGCTGCGGTTCGTCCTCCCCCGGGGTCCACACATGGGCTTCCTTGGACCCCCTGGGCCTGAGATCCGCTACCGCCGTTGCCGCCGCCGATACTAGCGGGCTCCGCCGGCTGCCGCTCCGTGTTTTCCCCCATCCCGGCTTCACGTTCAAGGTTTAGCTGCGAGGTCACGTCCATTGACGTCAGCTCCCTGTCTCCCTCTACGTCCGGCTACATTTACATACATCAAGGAAATTAGGGCATTAAAAAAATATGCAAATCCTGCGCGAAGAGGAGCCTGTGCATTCCTGGCGCGATCGCCTTTTATTGAAGCTTTTAATTAAAGGGGCCAGTTGGCGAGCCCCTGAAACAACCGCCAAAACCCCCAAAAGAGAAAAATAAACGCTGTAGCCTTCGGGAACGGTTGTTTCGGCTCCTGTTCTGTGGGCGGCTGAGGACCGCCGGCTGCCCGGCTCGGAGAAGAACAGGTTAGAGGAGGCAGCTCCAGCCCATGCATAATCAGGGCTCCGCGGCGCCTCCATTCTTTCCTCCTCCTCCTCCTCCTTCTCCTCCTCCTCTCCTCCTCCTCCTCCTGCTCCCGCTCCTGTTGGTTCCAGCGTGTATTATTTTTAATACTGATGCATATGTAAAGATATATTTGCATTTTTAATTCGCGGAAAGTTCAGGTTTACTGTTTTATTGATTCCCCCACCTTTTAATTTTATTTTTGCTATCTTATGTCTCTGTCTCTGTCTCTCTTGTCTCTTTCTGTCTTTATTTTTTGGCAAGTGTCTGCTGCTGTCTCTTGCTAGATAATATGCACAGTTGCCTCACTGTTTCTGTTTATTTAAGGCTCCAAATATGCGCATCTGTCATGTATGTGATGCCAGCTGTATAACCTCCTGGTTTGGTCATAAAAGAAAAGACACTTTTTTTTCTTTCCTGACATATCCCATTGATCGGATGTAATGCCCATCGCTCAAGGCTCAAAGTTTGATTGTCTAATTATCTTCATATTAGCAAAACACATATTGGCCAGTGCAGTTGAGATAATGTATGTATAAAAGAAAGTGACTCCAAAGATTTCTAAAGATTTTTTGTGCTGATTAACTGAGAGGTGCGACATTCACTGCCCTATTGCTTTCTAGCATTTCTTATTGCCCCCCCTCCCCCAAAAAATCTTTTTAAAATGTGTAGAAGCAGCAATGCACTGCCTTCTGCAAGGAAGACATTTTCAACCATGTTGTATGTTGCTTCATTCAAAATTTACCAACTTTCATTTTTATCTTATTATGACTGGAAACAAGGCATATTATCTTGTTGAAAAACATCCTTAATTCCTGACTTTGGAATGAAAGCAAATAAACAAAACCGTTTACTATCTTAAGCCAATTGACTTGCCTGAAAATATAGAGGCCTTGAGTTAGATTTCAAGTAACAGAAATCTTATTTATAGCGTCGGATTTTTCTTCCTGGTAATGTGTCTATTCAGCACAATGGCTTCTGAAAAATATATACTATAAAGTCCACTTTAAAAATTTCCCCAAAGCTATCATTTTAAGAAGACTGCATCTATAATTGCATAGCCAAAGAACAGCAAATATGCACACATGCAGCTTATTCAATTAAACAGATAGGAGTACTTGAACAGGTAATTAGTTTTCTTATGAATGACTTACCTGAACAGATACTTAGAGCAAAATTCACCCTCCCCAATGGCTTTCATGTATAAATATTCACATGTATTTTCCCCCATTTTAAACCTACAGCTCCATGCCATCTTTTGTGCTAGACTATCCAGCATCCATTTTTAGCACACTTAATTCTTATGGCATTTCCAGCCTTACCTCTGGCTGCAGTTTTCCCAAGCCTATATACCAAAGTGCTCATATGTCACCCAATAAAAAGTGGTCAGATGGCTACACGTAAAACATTACAAAACAGAAATACACTTATCCTTTAGGTTTGCCCTTACTTTGCCATATATAGCAAGATTATGTTTCCTAAAGTAAATTTTCAGCATATTTTATGAATAGTTGCAGATTTCCACAGCCGATTACAGAACTGCCAGTTTCTAAGGGGCACCCGGCTGACTGAAACAATTCGGGACAGGTTCAATGTCCTTTCGAGTTTGGCTGCAATTCAATCATGGGTGGTGGTTTGATTCTACCTGTACACTGGCACATACCTGCCCACTTTTATGCAGGGATCAGGACAAACACAACGGCCACAATACAGGGCATGCAGTGGCGGTGCATATATTTACATGGTAGTAGCAGAGAATGTGTGCATGTAGGGATGTCTGTGCATGCATGTGTGTACAGACGCATGTGTGTGTGCGCGCGCGCGCTGTGTGACAAGGGACACAGAGAGGTACACCTCTTATCTCTGATCTCTCTGTAATCTCCTTTTCTGTTTCTAATCTCCCTTATTGGCGGAAGGTAGTAACCTGAAGCTTCTGAACCGTCACCATCACTGCCGTGTGCGCGCTGTGGCTTACCCCGGGGGCCGATGGCTCGGTGGCTCGCGAGTTCGGTGGATGTTGTGGTGAAGGGTGGGTAGCGCCGCTGCCGCTGCCACCGTGGGTCCGGGTGCTCTGTCCCAGCCCTGCAGCCGAGCGCGCGGTGCCGGAGCCCCCTCCCACCCCGCCCTCACCTCCATCTTCCCCTCCCCACTGCGCCTCCTCCCGCCACCCCTCCCCGCCCCGTATTACCATATGGAGGCCCAGTCCCCGCGAATCACAGCAGCAGCGGGCGGTATTTGAATAAGCCTCGCTACCCGCAAAGACCCCTACTCTTCCGCAGGCGGCGTGCCCTGCACCAAGGGCCAACACTCCGGCCGGTAACCTGTCAGCGGCCGACACCTCCCCAAAGTGCCCTAGGCGCTCGGGAAAGGAGGGTGCTGAGCCTTCCACTTTTATGTTAACTTGGCTGATAGGACCAAACAATAAACGGGGAGAGGGGGGGAGACAGAGGAGTTAGACACAGAGATGTGGGGGACGGGGTAGGGGGGAGGGGAGAAGAGGGGAAAGGAGAAGGGGAGAGTCATTGGTTGTGTGTGGTGGTGGTGGCGAGACAGGTGCTGAGGAAAGGGGAAAAATAAGAGAAAGGATTGAGTAAAAGAGAGGGTAAAATGGAGAAGGAGTGGGGAAATGATGGGAGGGAGAGAAATGCCCAAAAATCTGAATTTGGTCTTTCCAAGCTAAAAATACCACCTCACTGAACTTCACAACCTCCAATTAAACACGTGTTTCTCCCCCACTCCCACGTCATCGAATGATTAATTTGCCATCTCGATCAGAAATAATTATTTAGAATTGTATAATAGATATAGGATTTAGAAAAAGGAGCCAATTTTGTGAAACACAGCAAAAGGCATGACATTTATAGATGATGTTGTCCACCTCATGTTAAAAAATTTAAGGCTCGCCTTGAAGACTTAGACACTTGCTTGCCCTTCTGAAATACCAAGCTAGAGGCCCAGAGTCATGAAGAAGATATACTACAAAATATTTTGGACTTTCAGTAAGAATTTTTCTTTCTTCCTCTTTGATATTTGATTGTTACATTTTTCTTCTTCACGAACTCATTATGTTTACCAAAAAAACGTAAAGTTTACAATTTTATTGCAAAATATACCCACATTTTAACTGAGGATGTGATTTTAAACGTCTGTTTAAATACATAGCCAGTGCCATTTTGCACACTAACTCAGTAACTTGAGATTCCGAATTTAGCGTTTTCAACACCCCTCCCATCTTCAAACCGGAGCAATGATTTCCCTGTACAAAACAATCAGAATCATAGTAAAATTTCCAGTCACCTAGAGGATGTACCCCTATTGTAAATACCCCTCTTGATATTCAGAAGCCAAACCCCATCCTTTTGAGACACACATAAAGAACGCTTCTGATTAATAATCTCTCACCCAGCACACCGAGGCCAAAGCCAAGGAGCCGCAGGAAGCCATAGGGCGCAGAATTCTCAATACCTAGAATTTTAATACAGATTCCAAAGGCATGCCAACTGCTAGGTTTCCAAAGGGGAATAATACTTAGCAAGCAATGCTTTGGGGAAGAGAGCCACCTCCAAAAACCGACTTCTTCCTGGGTCGGGGGAGGGGAACCGACGCGGTTACTGGCATTTGTGTGTACAGGAATTGTGCATACAAGATGGTGTGTAGCTCATGCATGCGGCCAGGCCCAGGCTTCTTTCTTTCCTTCTTTCCTTTTATTTTGTTTTTGTTGTTTTTGTTTTTAACGGCAAGAACTTGAAATCAATCTCTCTGTGGCTAGCTCCCATAAAGGCGGGCTTTCAACGTCTTGTTTATTTTTAAAGCCAATGTGGAGCCCAGGTTGAATGCCAGGGCTCAATATTTTACCAGGAATGTCCCAGTGCTCAGTCGCGGCCCACAACGCGTGAAAAGAAGATAAAGGAGAGAGAGTTGATGGCTTTGAGCTGATTCCGTCGGGGCCCCGTATTACGCCCCAACAGACCCCTCTCTTCTTTCTCTCCCCGAAGGCGCTCCGTTAGGCCAGCCAAGGTCACTAGGGTCGTGGCCAGGTGAGCGAGGGGACAGTCCCCGAGGGCAGCGGCCCTCTCGTGAGCTCTGGTGTGTCTGTAGACCCACCTAGTGCAGAAGGCTGAGTGGCGCTCGGGGCCAGCGCGGGGCTCCTGGCTTCGGCCAGCAGGGGAACAGCGACACCTACTGGCCGCGAGGGTACCGCGTCGGGGCCGTCGGGGCGGCCCCCGGCTGCGTGGACTTGGGAAGCCCCAGGAATCTGTACCTAGGACTCAACCCGCTAGGCCTCGCCTGCCCTGAGAAAAAGCCTCCGCTTCTAGAGACTCCCTAGGGGGACTGCAGAATGGACCTGCACACCCTTGTGGGCACCCCCACCCCCAGCCAGAGACTTTCTTCTGGGGAACCAAGGGATCCGCAGACGGAGTTAACCACGGTCTCCCGGCTTTATAAGAGATAGAGGCCTAGAGTGGAGCTCTAATCGATCCGGGTACATGATCAAGGCCTCTTCATCACCCCCGTTTCAGTGCTGACTAGAAACTATATCTTTACGAAATAGGAACGAAGAGAGTTCATTATCCTCACTAAAGAAGGGAAATGTACGAATCAAAGACAAACTCATATACAAGGGCTGACGCCAGGCTACCGGACGGGCGGATCCGGAGCCCTCCTGTTTACAGCCTCCGGCACCTTGAGTGCGCTCTACACAGACCTCCACCGGGAATGAGATTAGGTCGCTTTGCTTTAAGAATTATGATTTTCTTAATTACACTGGCAGTAAAGTCAGATTTGGGGTGGTGGCGAAATTTTCGAGACCTACTAGATACCTATGTAGATAGATGATAGATAGATACAGATACTTCTAAATGTAAGTGTGAATGCTTAGATTGTTGGCTTTGGTTGGAAAATGTGGGAGAGGCTGCCAAGGGAAGGCGAGGCCCTCGGAAAATCTAGCAAGGATGAAGATGAAAAGAAATCGTGTATTTCAGATTTCCTTTCTCACCTCAGTATTTTCTGCTCAAGCAAATAGCCATTGCCTAAAAGGAGAAGCAGGTGATCCCAGCACTATGTGGAGGAAGGAAGGATCTCAGGTTGTTCTTCCCTAGATGCTTCTGTTACCCCTTCTGGGTTCTGATGCTCACCTGGGCCTGAGAAACCTGACTGGGTGTGATTCAGGTGTTAACTTGCTTAAATATTAAAATATATTCCTTCTAGAATATAGAACTAATTTGAATCCTTGAGAGTTTTCATTTAAAATACTCATTTAGATTTCTAGCACTTAAACAAGAAACGTTTCAATTAAATTTCAGTTCATCTTGGAAGTTATTTTCCTTAGCTTTAGATACTGGTTGGAACAAGGGTCTAAAGTGTTTTGAGGAAAAGGGGAGGTCTATTGGGTCTAAATTTATGTCTGCATTCTCTAAAATTACAAAAGTTTTGCTAATTCTGTTTTGTTTAAATAAAATTGGAATCTCATAGTGCCCCTAAAGTCAGGAGTTTTAGATCAAGAATAATGCATTTTTAATTAAAATTCCTCTAAAATTTCCATGAAGGTTGTTCTTCAAATCAGTTTTGCAAGTACTTTTTCTTAAAATTTATTTTCTCCAAGTGTATCTGAATGTGTTTTGGTGATGTATGAATTCACATCCCAGAGCAGGCCCTTAGCAGTTGGTATGATATAGGGGGAAAAAAAACCTGTATTACTAATAGTGAATAAAACAGAGCTATATCCAAATGACATTTCTGTCAATGACTCCTGTACTCCGATGCATATCAAAGTCCACTTTCTCCTGGTACAACAGAAATCTTCATAGAACAGAAAATGATACAGAAAAATTAAATTACACTGGGCACCCAACAAGCAACCATTAATCAAACCTAGTTCATGGGTGTCTTTAGGTACTGAAACACCTTGAAAAATGCAGGGGTTACATTTTTTTCCTTTCTTAAGATGCATTAACTTGCTAGAATGTAGCTATATTTGTATTTGTGACTTGAAAATCTTATCTAGAGTGGGTCCTCATTATTGTTTGATATTCTCTAATTTTATTGATCCTAAATATTGCTGATTTAGCATTAAAAAAGAGAAAATTAGAATTTAAATGTAAAAATTATGGAATTTCTCTGTATAGTCACCCCCAAAACACAAGCATATTAAAACCTGATTAAAGGATTATTTACTTTGAACAGAAAACTAGGCCAGTGAAATGTTTCTTACTCACAAGAAATAGTAATGTATGCACATTATTATATGTAATGTTATGTAATGGCTACATATAAAAATATATAAGCCATGGATATCCATGGTTGTTATAGTGGTGTATATGTGAAGTAAGGGTGGAGACAAAGCTTCTCTTCTGTTTAGGTTTTCCTTAATATATTGATCTTTAAATTCCTCTTATTAAGCAGGTAAATTAAGGAATAAAGACAGGCTAAAATGTCATTAGACTAGGTCTGTGTTCCTTTGTCACACCTGCCCTCCCTCTGGGCTCACTTTGGAGGGTGTGTGGGTGTGGGTGTGGGTGTGCGCGCACGCGTGCGCGTGCGCGCCAACAGGGCCGTACCTGCACTTCCTTTCCTGCTTGTTGAGAAGCATGAAGGAAGATAGGGATGCAAAAATGGGATTATTGATCAGAAAGGCACACTGATGCATGTAAACTAAGATAGAAATATTTGAAACCCTGCTAAATCCCAGCTAGATGGTTATCTGTGTTGGGGGCCTTATGTGTGATATTTAGCAAGCTGTTTGCATAAGTCACTAGAGAAGAGGGGAGAGACTCTCAGCTCCTGGACTGACCTTCCTTTCAGCTGCTTTCAGCAATCCGCAGGGGCTCAGTGACGTTTGGCTTTAGGGAATAGAGCTCCAAGGACACCTGTGTGCATCTGGTTGGAGACAGGTGTGTGTGTGTGTGTGTGTGTGTGTGTGTGTGTGTGTGTGTACGCGTGCGCACACACACATATGTACAGGGAGGAGTGGATACTGAATCAGCAATTCATTTAAAAAAAATACTGATCCTAAAATTCTGCTGTGTCATCAGTTGGAGTCAGGCACCAAGGTCACTAACATGTCCAGGTTCACTCATAGATGGTGGCAACATTATTGGTTTTGATGGTACAAATGTGGGTTCTATGAAAGAAGGTTTGGTTCTTTACGGTACTTTCTCAGAGTGGGGCGAGGCTCTATACTGCCCCTACTCCCTTCTTGATCCCCGCGAACAAAACCGTTCTACCACTTGAGCCATCTGCCGCAGGTGTAATGGATAGCAGGGGGCCCGACCTAACCACACTTCAGTCTCTTCTAGGTTGTCACCGCTCTGCACCAAACAAATGAGTCCTGTTTCGCCACTAGGGTGCCGAGGTGGATGGTGGATGCTGGCCCCCGCCCCTGGCAGCATTCAGCGCTTAGAAACCAGAGCCAGCTGACAACACGCGAAACACAGAGACATAGAGAAAACGCCGAGCCAACGCGCTCTCCCTCTGCCCCCACCCTCTGCTCTCTGTACACATGGAGGACACGTACACAGCCTTTACACACTGAAAAACCCTGGCGACTTCCTCTAAATTGTTTTTACTTATGACGGCCTTTCCCACTGCACATACCCCCTGCTGTGTGTGTGCGTGTGTGTGTTTGTGTGTGAATGTGTGTGTGTGTGTGCGCGCGCGCAAAAGTGCGTGTGTTTAAAACGCTTATTGGTAGGTCATCAGCAGCTGATCAGACATAATAATCCAATAATCTTTTTGAAAGCATACAAATTTTCGTTAAGGATAATTTTTTAAAAAGAAAGAAAAAAGGAAAACTGTCGATTTCCTGTGCAAGTCTTGGATTCCCACTTAGGTTCTACACAGAGCTACCAAGCCCCCGCCTTGCCAAACTTTGCCTTAACAAGGTTTGAGCCAGGTGTAAACTGTCACTTGATGATACAGCAGAGGCTGTTTGGAAGAGGGGAGCTGTGGGGACGCCCAGCATAGGCAGAAAAACCTGGTAGCGGGAAGCCCTCCCACCCCCACTCCGCCCTCTAGCCTCGTGAAACCCTGGCAGGATCGCAGGGTACCCCAGGTCGGGAGCCCAGAGTCCAGCCTTCCCAAGCCCAAAGCATCCTGCCAACCATGGCCCTCTGGTCGGAGCTTGCCGCACCCCGCCCCACCCGCGCGACACCAACCCACCCCCATTTTTATCATCGTTTGAGTAACCCCTGGTCATGATGCCCATCTCTCGTGCCTGGGCCATGGGCAGAGGCTGGACCCCGCCAGGAATCGAACTCTGCTGTCCCCAGAGTACTTACCTCGAATGAGGCCCGGCCCTGGCAAATGGTGGCCCTGAAGCGTCAAGTTTCCTCTCTCAGCCGTTGTGCCAGATTCCCCTCCTGTCTGCTGTGCTCTCGGCGGGGCGGGCTCGTGCCTCTCCCCCCCACACACACAACCCCTTCTCTCTCTCTCCCTCTCTCTCTCTCTCTCTCTCACTCTCTCTCTCTCCCTCTCGCTCTCTCTCTCTCTCCCCCTCTCTCTCTCTCTGTTACACACGAGGATTACTTGTGATTTTAGAAGCAAAACCTTGCTTATTCAGAGAGTAGAGGGAGGGGAGAGGGAAGGGAGGCGGGAGGGAGGAGAGAGAGGGAGAGAGAAGTACA
>PVHT020004020.1:11392460-11520155 GCA_004024745.2 Catagonus wagneri
CCCCCCCCCCCCCCCCCCCCCCCCCCCCCCCCCCCCCCCGCCAATACCCACTTCCCCAGATCGAATCAATAGACACGAGAAACGTCGTTTCTGTTTCTTTTCTCTACCAATTTCAAATACACATGTGGACATTTTTTTTTTGTTCCCTGCACCCTAAATAAATATTATTTTACATTCGTGTGCACCTAAGAGGGTGTAGACCTGGGCCCCTCTTCCCGGTGGCTGCCGAGTTGGAGAAATTAGCCCGGAGGATCAGTGTGCTGGGGGCGGCCAGAACGTGCACTGCCAAGCCTCCGAAAGCTGGCGCGCAGAGGCAGCCCCGCCGAACCTGCGCTCGCAGAGAATGCTATCCTCACAGCAATTTAACAAGCCCCACCCAACAAAAGTTAAAGCGTGATGGCACTATACCTTGGCCCAGGTTACTCAGGCGCTTGTCTCCCATTTTGGACATGCTGGAAGTGTTGGGTTTGGGGAGGTTTGCTTTGGCTGGATTTGGATTGCCTATATAAGCCCTGCTGGAGTACTGTACGAAAGAACTCGCCTTGATGGACTCGGGTGTTAATTAACGCGCGGCTAATTTGAGCTGAAGGAGCGGGAGGCGCCAGGCAGCGCCGTGAGCCGCGAGGGGCCAGTGACCTCTAGTGGACACAAGGGGATATGCAGCTCAGACGAGTCAGCACATGGGGCTTGGTAGCAGAGAAAACTTCTGACTGCTCGGAAGCCTGGCGTAGCCTCAGAATCCAGCGACAAAGAAGGACAGGAGTCCCCAAATTCAGTGAGAAAAGGCCCTCGGCAAGTGATGTCGAGCGAGGGCCTTCGCTCTTCTGATGTACCTGAAATCTAAACCCAACGCGCGCACGTGCGCACACACACGTTATTTACAGTTCTTTTCGGCGGTGGAGGGAGAGCCTATGGAAGGGGTTTGAGAAGCGGGCTCTACGGGTTTTGGTTTCTGAACCTAGAGGAAAGCAGGGCTTTCAAAGCTCGGGGGATCTTCAGCCACTCAAGGAAAGGAGTCAGAATGTGCTTCTGTAAACAAAGTTTATCAGTACTCTTAGGACCTATTTCTACTTTCAAGAATAAAAATAAAGACGGCGCTTAGCTGGTTCAACAAGAAAGCCAAAGAACAAATGATGTGTTGAATGGCCCATATGCCTCTGAGTTCACACCCTTCTGGCAAATAAGACAACACCACAAAAATACTAATAACAGTAACACACAAGAGCATTTTCATATAATAAAAATAAAAAGGCAAGGAGGATAAAATGACTTGTTTCCCCCATCCCTTTCATTTATTTTAACTGTTAACTAGTGCAGAAGTTGTTTTTAGAAAAGATTGTCCCCAAAACTGCATACGTCAAAAGCAAAGTATGGGCCATGGTAATTCAGAGCGAAAGTCCCCCTTTTTTTTTTTTTTTGAATAAATAGAACTCTGCATTTTCTTTGCCCATTCTCCGCATACCGGAGCCGAACGCAGAAGCTGGAGAGGCCCCAATAAAACCCCACCGCCTCGGAGCTCAGCGTTCTGTCTCTGGCAGTGGCTGAATAACTTCGCCGATCGCGGTGCCTTACGGGGCCCTTCCTCCCGGGTCCTGCCCTCAAGGCATTTGAGGATTTTTAGTGTTCTTTTTCCCCAGGCCACTCTTCCCGCGGCGGCCAAGGCCGAAGCCCGAATTTCGAGCGAGAACTTGGAGATGATCCCCTCCCCCGGGGTAGCCTTCAGCCGGTGGCGGGTCCTCCCTCCCTCCGTCTGTGCGGGTCTGTCCACCGGGTACTCCAGTCTGAACCCGAGGCATTCGCTCTCCCCAGACCACGAGCACTACCCGCTTGGGCTCGTTTCACACAGCCGGGGACTGAGACTGAGAATCAGCGTCTGCCTCGCAGTAGTCGGGCGGCGCCTGCACGTACCGTACGAAGCGCGTCTAGGGCCCAAGGTTAGGGGACAGCAGCGTCAGGGTGGGACGGCGGGGCCAGAGGGACTGTCACCCTCGAATAAAGTTTGTGCTGCGGGGAAAGGAAGAACAGAACTGGCACTGGGCGGGGTAGGAGGGCAGTGCTATTTTCTCCAAACCTCGCCATTTTCGTCTTCAGAGCTGTCCTGGAAATAAGTCGCAGAGGCCCTAAGGCTGCGGAAGAGCCAGGCCTCGCCCCGAAGGGCTGCGGTCGGGTTTCCGAGTGGACTCTGGCAATGGGGGGCTCAGCTCTTCAGAGAGAAGGAGCTCCCATTCCCTCTTTCCTGGCTCAGACACGTTGAGGGTCCACTATGAATCTGTCCCTAGGAGTCCAGAGTCGGAAGTCAGCCACAGGGTGCAGCTACCTTCCTAGCAAAACTGTCAGATTGCACTGCTGAGGGATGTGGGGGGAACTGTACCCTAGCAGAGAGAGAAATGCGCGATGACAGGGATCCCACGGGGCCCGAAGATTTCATTGCAGACCAGAGAAAAACGTTTGGGAGCTGCTTAAGTGAAACACAGGATTTTAAGTCCCAATTATAAAATACATCTTATACTAAAAATACCACAATAACATTTTAATAGATAAAAGCGAACTGTAATAGCTTAAGAAATGATCTCTTCAGTAAAGTAACCAGGAAACAAAACAAGTCTCAACTTTAAAATGCCCAGACGTGACCCTTACAGCCGCGGTGCTTCGGCGTAGGTTTTTTTCTCGACCTCGCCTCCACCAAGCTCGGCAGGAGTTCTCTATAACTCCGGGGTAAGAAAAACCAGTCAACTCTGGAATCAAATAAGAACAAAACTTGTAGCGCCCCAAGCAAGGACCGAATCGTGTTTCAGACCCACTCGCTTAAACTCTGTGCCCCCAGAGAGTGGCGCGAATTACTCTCAGTGCCACTTGGGGCGCACACAGCGGGGGCTACCGCCTGCTGACCAGGGGACCAAGCACCTGGGGCCAAAGTTGGGGAGCTACACCTAGCCTCAAACAGTCACCAAAACGGAGTCCTGCCCTGACTGGACCCTTGTTAATTTAGGAACTTACCTTTGGCCACGTAGCAGCCCTTTCCCCCTTGCCATTAGAGGCAAAGTGAGCGCTCTTCTCACTGTTAAGCTGGGACCTAGGAAGAGCCGGGCGTGCTGAGCCCACCAGGCCCCCAGGGACCTGTCTCAGGCCCAAGCGTGCCAGATTTACCTTTGATAGTGGCGCTCACAAGAGCTTTGCTCAGCCACCTTCTAAGTGGGCGCCGATGGGGACCAGCCTCACGCTTCTAGGAAAGTCAAATTAGCAAGCTGCGGGCTCTCGGCGTCGCCCTCGCACCCCAGGACATTATCCTAGGCCCTGGCCTCTCTCCACTAGGGTAGAGGCAACAGGGCTTACTTCCCAAATTACAATATCTAGCAGTCCCGCACTGCTGTTAAAGGGGTGGCCCTTTTTTTTTCAAATGGTTCATGTTCAGGATCTTTTCCCAATGAGATTTATAAAAGAATGGACTTGAAGCGTTAGCCCCTCTAACCTCCGGGAACTTGGCCGGCGACTGGCCACCATCTTACTGCTCTGCCTCCTGCGCGTCCCCCAAGGCTGCTGGGGATGGAAAGATTCAAACGCAGGGCGACCGCTCCTCCCCAACTCCCGCGCATCCGTCCACGGTCCCGCTGGGAATCGGAGCGACAATTGCTCCCCGACAGTTTATTTAGGAAATTTGGGATGGGGGTGGGGGGACTCTGCGGTCTGGGAAAATGGATGGAGAGGGTGTCGCAGGCTCAGAGAGCCCAGGGCCTGGTGAGCCCTGGGGCCAAGTAGCAGGTGGACTCGAGGGAGCCGGGCCCCGTAGCCCGCAGCCACGCCGAGGCTCAGCGCGAGGGTGGTGGTAAGAGCAGTGACGGATCTCTCTCTGGGACCCCGGCTATGGGCTATTAACGTTTTCTTCTTGGCAGGAATTATAGACCTTATGCATGGAGTTATTTAAAAGATAAATCTGGACTATTTAAGCTATCCTCTCTTAAAAAAAGAAGAAGAAGAAGAAGAAAAAAAAAGAGCCTGCGAAGCCTCACGGTCTTTATTCTCGCCCCTTTCCTTTTTCTCAAATTGCAAAATTTTAGCTCCTGGGTGTTTTGGTAGGGAGAAGGAACGGCGCCGGGAGACTTAGGCTTGGGACCCGAAGTCTGAAAGTGAATTTTTCGCTACTTATTTTATCCTCAACGTCTCATTCCACCTTAAATGACGACAACGATAATCTCAGCAGTTATAAAATTTTGCTGATCCTCCGTGCAATTCGGGAAAATCCTGGGAATCAAACCGCAGGGACTTAGTTTCCAGTCCTAGAACTTTTGAAAGAAGGAGGATACCCAGTGCCCGGCTCAGACTTGGGTGATGGAACCCCCGGAAGCCGCCTCAGAAACTTAGACTGCGCGTTTAACCCACGTCCTGACCCTCCAACCTCGTCCCGTTCCATATCCTCTACGGGCTTTTGCCCGCCCATCTCTCGAGTTGCTCTAGCCGAACGTCGACCATCCGGAGTGGAACTCCGCGGAGAGGTTCAAAGACACTTTTAGGCCGCCCGGGGGGGAGGTTGAGCTTTGGGCTGAGCCTCAGGGCAGATGGAGCTTGAGCGGGACGCTGAAGGCTCTGTGTTTTTCCGTATCAGGGCGCTTGGGCGGGGAGAAAGAGTAGACGGGTCTGCAGCAGAAGTGTAGGAGAGCACGGTTCTGCCACCACTGTGAGCGTGGTACAGTCAAAATCTCCTCCTGGCCTCAGTTTCTCCATCTAATTTAGATGACATATAAGTATACTTATAAAAGTGACTCCCTCTCACCCCATATATCACTTGTCCCCTCGCGCCTACCCCCAAGTTTATATATATATGTATGTATACATACATATATATATAAATTTAAGAGAATTACAAAACTATGCATAAGTCAGGATTTACCTGCCTATATACTTCTATTGATGGGAAAAAATCAATTTTTATTTCTGTTGATTAAGAAAATCTGGAAATTATTTGGCTTACATGTGAATACAGTTATCATTTATTTAATACGTCTAAAGCACAAGGTATTGAGCCAAATGCTTTATATATTTTTCTTTCCTGACATCTCACAGCAATCATATAAGATAGTTTTTCCTTCTCTCTCTTCCTCCCTTCCGATTTGAAACCTGCAGTGCAGAGACATCTAATGACTTTCACAAAGTTGCAGAGCTAGTGTGTGACAGAAGTAAGAGTTTGAACCCATTTACTGGATCCCTAAGCAGAAGCTCTAGCAGAGGTCAGCAAGTTTTCAGGTGAGGTCGTATTCCTCCAGTACTCTCCAACCCATGGTTCTTTGTGCCCACTAAAAAAGGGAAAGCTGTGGTTTAGAAGAAAGAGAAGTTGTGGGTAGGTAAGTGGAGCTGACTGTGAGTATAGAAAGCAGTACAGGTCTGTGTACCCATCCCATTCAATGCTCTACACAGGGGCAGGGTCAAATCCTCTGTGACGTTAATTCTGGGACTATCCCTTCTTCCCCAGTCCTTCAGACCTCTGCAAGGAATTCCAAAAAATATTCTGCTACTCTCCTTGGTGGTTAATTTTTAAAATTTGAGGTTAGAATTGTGAAAGATGTAATGGAATGGCATCAAGGGGGAAATCAGGTAACAGAAATAAACAGTATAAAGGCGTTAGTTCCTTAAAGGGTGCTTGTTGGTAATAATGCCAACACAGAGAGAAAAGTAAATAATAGTTTAATGAAAATTTTTAAAAATTACTTTTAATTTTATTAGTTGTGATATGGAGAACCTTTGTATTCAACGTTTTCTGAATTAAGTATATCTTTGTATTTTATGTATCTCATTGAAGACAAATGAGATACAGTTATAAAGAGATTCCTGCTATACATTATGAGATGTGATAATAAAGTACATTTTAAAATTTTTAAATAAATGTGTCAAAATATGCATGCAAAGCATTCATCTGGGAAGATTATATACTTATTTGAATAAAGTCACTTCCTACAATACACTTAAACCCTTTTTCTTCTCTTCATTTTCTTCTCTTTCCGCATCCTTTTTTTTTTTTTTTCTTATCCTTGTCCTTTCCCTCCTCCACTTATTCCTATCCTTTTGTCTTTGGAATCAAATTTTGAGATATAAGAAAATGACCCTCATTATTATTTTTTTTTTACTTTCAGTGGTATTTTTGAAAAAAAAATAAAAGAAATATCATCTGATATACCGGTATGAATACTATTTCCAACTGTTGCAGATATTCAGAGCCATATGTGCAGTCTCAAAGTAAGTCTGCAATGGTAGCTATTTATTAAGATGCTGCTTCACAGTTACAATAGATTTACTATTAGGTTAACATTAAATTAAAATAGATAATAGCATAATACTTAAAATTAAACATTTTAAGGCTACCATTGTAAGGTATTTAGAACTGAAAATACTTTTAAAATTGAGGAAAGCAAAAAGTCTTGTATGATGCAATCAGCGGTGGACACAATCATAGTACACACACAAGGACACAGCAATTTTTCATAGCTCTAGAGGAAAATGTTCATTTGCTTTGAGTTTTTCATATCCTATTGAATCGAGGAAACATTTACACTTTCTTGCAAAAATTCACTAGAACCATTATTGAGCATGGATGAAAGTTTGAGTGTAAAATAACTCTTTCTCATGTATTGAGTTGACTTTTCTCCTTTATCAATCAGACTTAGTTCCACTTTCTTCTAGCCTTTTAGGGTCCCACTCTTTTCCTGCCAAGACAGTGATTGGATCATGTGATAAAATGAATCCATGCTAATGTGCTGATGACTATAAATATGTTACTGTCAAAATCCTAGGCCAAAGTCCCTTCAAGTTCCCCAGTTCAGGTGTAAATTATAATGAATGTGTTTGGAGGAAATACTCTTGTTTTTGCCATCTAACATCAAGTGATGGCTGCATAATCACATCACATAGGCTCATTTTTCTAAGGGGAACCTATCTTCATGCTTAAACTCATCAGACAGTTATGGAGAAAGCACATTAAAGAAAGAACTGGAACAGAAATCTCTGGAAATAAGACTGCCGAGTCTTAAAAAATGGCAAAGACAGGATTTGAATTTAGACAGTCTGGAAGAATTGTTTATAACTCTTAGATGTTAATGCTAAAAGAGCATTCAATGACAATTTAAAGTACTGAGATTTTATGAGAAAGAAGAGTGCTGTCCTCTTATGTCAAAACCACATTCACCTTTCTGACCCCAGAACACTGTGCTCTTAGCTTTCTCAGTTGCTGTTCTCCAAGCCTGGAACACTTCCTCCAGAAATCAGGATGGCTGCATCCTTCTCACTGCATTCTCAAGACGCATTCCCAAGCTAAACCTACCCCATCATTCTTTCTCTGACACACTCATATTTTTTAAACAGAATCTATAACATTCTGAAAAAGCTTTGTTTTTATATTTATTTGCAATTTGAAAAAAAAAAAACAACGCTACTTCCCTTTGCTAGATTATACGCTCCAAGAGGTCACAGAATTTGCTTTCTTTACTTGTCACATGACAGTTAACTCAGTAAATAATGAATAAATGATTGAATATCTTTTTCTGTATTGTAGATCATTTTTTGGATGTCTCTGTCATTTAGCCATTCCTCCTTACAATATCCACCAAAAAAGTGCCTGTTCTGGTTTCCTTTTGGGGATAACACAATACATTTCCTCACCAGAAACTAAAATGATGTGGAAAAAGGCAGAGCATGGTTTAGAAATTAATGCAGAGGAAAATCTAGTTTAGAAGAAAATTTGCTACACATGCCATGTCTTCAGAAGTTAATTTCCTTTTGCTTGTAGATTATACAAAATATTAAGAATATATTAACTGTTAGCTACTTGCATTCATTTATTCATTAATTCAGCAAACATCCATAAAATGGCTATTTCTAAGGTTGGTGCTATGCATTCAAAGACAATGTAAGGTTAGAATAGTATCTTGATATTCACCATCCTTTCAGGGAAAACCACAAAACTGCAGGGAAAACAACTGCAGTGCATTCATCCTTTTGCCACTCTCATTCAATCCCCCCCCCGCCCCTTTTTTGTCTTTTTAGGGCCACACTTGGCATATGGAAATTCCCAGGCTAGGGGGCAAATCAGAGCTAAAGCTAAAGCTGCCAGCCTACACCACAGCCATGCCAAATTCAGGCCTCATCTGCAACCTATACCACAGCTCAAGGCAATGCTAGATCCTTAACCCACTGAGCCAGGACAGGGACTGAGCCTGCGTCCTCATGGATACTGGTCAGATTCATCTCCACTGAGCCACCATGGGAACTTCTCCCTCCCCCTTCTTTAGATACCCTCTGTATTGTGCTTTCCCTGTTCAATCATTTGTAGGAAAATTACAAATGTTCCAAACTGAAGTGTAAAAGATTTACAGTGGCTTTCTCCTAGAGATGCTTACATTATATCCCATTAGAAAGTAAAGGAAAAGCTAATTATGGACTTTCCAAACCAGAAAGGAAACAAGCAGTTATTTTTAAAGCCAGTGTCCCTGAAATCACACTACCTGGGATCCTGCTTACCTTGCTTATTTGTAAACTCTGAGAACTTAACATTGAACAACAAAAGCATTTTCCTCTAAGATCTAACAGTTTAGAATCCATGGATATTTTTTAAACCAAGTAAGTTCCTGCAATGCTTTTAACATTTGAAGAGAGGATGCTTCCTTCTTCTTTTCCTCCTTTTCCTTTTCCTCCTGTTCTTCCTGGTTTCCTCCTTCCTCTCCGCCCTCTTCCCTTCCTTCTCCCCACCCTCTTCTTGATCCTCCCTCTTCTCCCTCAAAGAGAAGTGCAGGCCACAGTCAGCATGTCCAGGCAGCCAGTGGCAATAAAGGCATTACTTGAGAGGAATGGGAAATTCTGGGGGTCTAGTCACTTGCTGTCCTCACCCCTTGGTCCCACTAGGAAACTAGTTAGTAACAATAGCAGTCTGTCCTAAGCCTAGGGACTTGAATTATTCATCAGTCAAACGTAAATTACCATTTAGAGGCAGGTGACACACATGTTTTCTCGAACAATTATTATCACTAATCATCATTTTCCACAGTAATTTGTATGCTCTCATTATTAGCCTTTGATTTCTATGTAAATCCTTTTCATAAAACTGCCACAAGCTGGAAGTTTTCTTTTTTTTTTTTGGCTCTCTTTACCTCTTGATATGTTTCTTGGCATTTTTGCACCCTCATCTGGCACTTGATGGTTGGGTTTTCAGATTAGGCTGACTGTTGACATGCCCAGATAAAACATTCTTTCATTGAGCATATTGCATTTGTAGGGAAAGCCACCTTCTTTCACCTTCTGCCATATTGTACCCATATTTTTTATATCAATTGTCCAAACATTGACTCTCACATTTTCCCCTTTTTGATTTTCATTGTGCACCATATTTGACACTTTAACTACTTTTACTAGTTGTCCATGCCTTGTCACAAAGACCGAAGCTGACACAGGATTTGCCTAAACAGTTGCTTTGAATAAGTACGTTTACCATACGGATATCCCCTTCAAACTTTGTAGAGTATTTTGGAGTGTTTTCTGTTTCTTTTTTATTATAATGATATAACTACTTGAAAATAACTATCTTTCTTCGTGACATTTATTTCACATCTCCTGGACTCAACTTTTAAATGAACTTCCGAAAGGTTTCTGGGAATTACCTAGTTTATGGCAGCAAGGGTCCCTGTCTGGTTCCTGAGGGAGTGATGGAGATGTGCTTAATTAATTCCACTGGCTTGTAAAGCTCCACCTGATTTAATATAATACCTACAAGTCTTACCTTTGGATGAACCTCATTATACTGGTCAGGGAGGGGTATACACTCTCAAAAGGGTCCGAGCCTTAGTTTCCAGACCTGACAGGTTAACACTCATTGGCTCAGATCATCTCATTCAAGCCCTGGCTTCCTGACTTATCAACTGGGTGACTTTGTGGCAAGTTACTTAACCATGTGCTTCAATTTTTTCTCACCTGTAAAAAAAAAAAAAAAGGTGTACTGACTATGCCCACCTCACAAAGTTGTGAAGATTCACTGAGTTGGTCCATGTAAAGCACTTAGTGTCTGGCATATAGTGGCAACTGGATAGTGTCAGCTCTTATCATCATTATTATTACGGCAGCAACAATTTGTCTCTTGGAACAGCAGAGGGTAGACTCTTGGTGAAATGGATACAGATGTACAGGCATTTTATTCCCCAAAGTCAGGGAAGAATGGCCTCAAGCAGAAGTATTTCCTGCGAGAGCAGGCCTAGGTGGGGTCTGCAAGAGAAAGTGCTGGGTGACCCCAACATCATGACATCATTGCTGCTAAATGCTTTGTGCCTGGCCCTTCACAAGTATTCAGGGCAAGTGTTCTGACTAAGCCCTCCTACGAAGCACTGCCTATTAAAGGCTCAGAGGAGATGGAGGTTTAGTGAAGTGTTTAGTGTCTTTAAGACATTTTGGGGCCTTAACTGAGCTATGCTTTTCAGGACTCTTTTCTGGAACTGATGCTATAATTACATATCGTGTGTGGACATCTCCAACTGGTTTCCTACATTAAAAAAATACTGTCTCAGTTTTGAGATTACATTTCTAATGCATTAAGCCTGTATTCTGGCTCACTGTTGAGTCTTGTCAGCTTGGTCAGAGATGTAACTGCAGCACTGCTACATGGTCTTGACAGTGTCTTTACATAAAATACAATTTTCTTAAAACAAGGAAGAGAAGCAGCTGCAAGATTAGCGATACCAAGACTGTAAAGTGAGGGTTTTCACTTCAAGACCTATCCAAACAGTGATCTGTGTCACCACACACATGCATGTGTGCACATACAGATGGAAATACAGGCAGAAGAAAACACAGGATAACATTCCACATTGTTATGGAGCTTCCAGAAACAAGAAGCCTAGGGACTCAATAATACATCAACGTAGCATAGTGTCACAATATCCACCCTGCCCCTCCTCCTTTTGACATTTCCGAAGAAGAAAAAGAGCTCCTGCTGTTCACCCAGGCGCTGCATGAGAGGAACACACAGACACTAGGTATGCCGAAGAGATTCACGTTCTAAGCTGGGCTAAAATAACTTCTCTGCCTCCACATAGCTAATTAATTTTTTCTCTGGAAAGTAAACACAACAGGAAAACTTGTCATCCCCGAAACGCAGGTTTCACAGACCCCTAAATCATCATCATCAAAATTTAAAATTCAATTCCAGCATGCTGAAAAAAAAAAAAAACTGGAAATAGCCACATAGAAAAGGTATAGAAATACAGAACCTAAACATAAGAAACAACAACCCTACAGCCATTAACATGCAACAGGTAAATCTTCCATAATCTGATGCCCTTTTCTGGGAAATGATGTTACTTATTTCATTGAAATAAAAGAAAATAATGTATAGTATTTTGCATACTAAAAGGCCTTGACTTTTGTAGTTATATTTCCTTTCTTGCTTAATTTTGTAGTATGTAATTTATCTTTACCTAGAAATCCACTTGGACCATGTTGCTTATGGTATAACCCATGCGTTTCTACTACTGCCATCGTACAAACAACTTGGTTCACTTGGCAGAGGATGGGAGTAAACCGGCCAATGTGTTTGACTGGATTTCTGTCCAGTAGGAACTGGTGGGCTTGGCTCTTTGCCACAGCAACAGATGATATTTCTAACTGTTCATGACATTCTAGTTTCAAACTGCCTTGAAGACAAGGACTATACGTTAAAAAATTATTTTCCAAAGCACCTTAACTACTGGTGTTCTTCACCCAGGATTTAAAATCTATTAGTTTAGTGAAGGGAAAAACAAAAAGAACATCCTAGCCATCTCTCAGTCCTGTCCTTGAATCACAAATGACCAAAAAGATCATCCGCTCTTATTCAAGTCATTATCTTCTTCAATAAAGAAAAAAATACATGGTCAAAGGCTGAATGAAATGACATATTCGCTTACCTGCGAACTTCGTAAAACTTATATGAAACTTTTCATTACGTTGGCTCTCTGTCGTGAGTATATGTATTTTGTATGGGAGAATAAGAAATTCTTCAATCCACTATCGCAAAATTCATAAAATTCACCATTAGAGAGTACTGATATGTACGAAAAATGCAAATGAGCACATGATGACATGTAATTGTTCTTTCTCCTATTCTTAAACTCACGTTGATGTGGAGTAATAGTGAACATAATTATAAGTTATCTAGATAATATCTGATCTTACAACTTAAGATTACTGAATATTCTAACTTGCTTTGACTACGTTTTTTTTTAGTCAACTTAAAGAACTCTGGCTTCTTTCTGCTTATAGATATGAGTTCTTGCTGGCATGGTAGACATTATTAAATTAGCTAGATTTCTCTCAGAAAATCCCCCAAGGGTCTGTGTAAAATAAGATGCAACATACAAGACAGTGGATCTGTAAGTATAACACAACTCTTAATATTTAAATGATTTGGGTTATGTGTAAAGTATTAAAAACCAAGAACACATTTCCATGGAATAACTCATTATTATGAGTAGAATTATCATTTTTCACAAAACTACGAAATCCTTAAATATCTGTGTATAACTAAGCTTCTTTGGAAATTCTGCACAAATTAACTAGGAATAAGACATTATTAGCTACTCAAATGATAGGAGAAATACATAATATAACTATAAGATTATATGACAAATAAAATCTGAAAACATGACAGTATTTCTGCTTAAAAAATTCAACTTAATTTATCTCCATGCCTATGAAAATAAACACTACTGTATTAGATATTTGTTTTGAGCATAAGTGAAAATATTATGCTAGTGTATCTTCTTTGGTTGAGCTTAAGTCTTTATGTTTCAAAGAGCTTATTAAATCCAGAAGATATTACAGTTTTAAAATTATGTATTTTTAATTTTTGAGTGTAAAAGTACAACAAAATAATAGAAATCTTTATTATATCACCACCATCTCCATTGGACAGATCTTACTTTTCGCTTACTCTCTCTCTCCATTTTTTTTTTTTTTTTTTTTTTGCTTTTTAGGGCCGCACTAGTGGCACGTGGCACATGGAGGTTCCCAGACTAGGGGCCGAATCAGAACTACAGCTGCCGGCCTACACCACAGCCACAGCAATGCCGCATTGTTAACCCACTGAGCAAGGCCAGGGATCGAACTCACAACCTCATGGTTCCTAGTCGGATTCGTTAACTGCTGGGCCAAGACGGGAACTCCTTAACCTCTCTTTTTTTAAAAAAGGAAATAAGATGTTATAACTTAGCTATTCCTGGAGTTCCCATCGTGGCTCAGTGGTTACCAGACCTGACTAGCATCCATGAGGACGAGAGCTCGATCCCTGGCCTTGTTTTAGTGGGTTTGGGATCCGGCATTGCCGTGAGCTGTGGTGTAGGTCACAGACACTGCTCCGATCCCACACCGCTGTGGTTGTGGTGTAGGCCGGCGGGCGGCTACAGCTCTGATTGTACTCCTAGGCTGGGAACCTCCATGTGCCACAGCTGTGGCCCTAAAAAGACTGACTAAATAAATAAATAAATAAATAAGCTATTCCTCTACCTTCTGATACCTTTTTCTATCTTTTCTTCCCAGAGATAACCACTATCATAAGGTAGTATGTGTTTCCCGTGCATCAAAAAAAAAATCTTTCACTACATATTTCTAAAAATTTGCTTTTTCTCCAAAACTCATGTTTTTAAGATTTTATTCATGTTATTACTTGCAAACTGTCCATCAGTAGAAGAAATGAAAAACTGTGGTTTATATTCACTAGTATACTCTAATACTAGGAATAGTATTAGAAATAAAAATGAATCATCTGGATCTGAACGTATCAATATATATATATATATATATTTTTTTTTTTTGCTTTTTAGGGCCTCACATGCAGCATATGGAGGTTCCCAGGCTAGGGGTCGAATCGGAGCTACAGTTGCCGACCTATGCCACAGCCACAGAAATGCCAGATCCAAGCCACGTCTACGACCTACACCACAGCTCACGGCAATGCCAGGTTGTTAAACTACTGAGCAAGGCCAGGGATCGAACCTGCAACCTCATGTTCCTAGTTGGATTCCTTAACTGCTGCACCACGCCACGATGGGGACTCCTGAATGTATCAATATTTAAAGTTATATTTAAACAACTTAAAGAACTCAAAAGTTACAAAATACTTTATATTACTCATACCATACATTTCCCAATTCAGTAAGCATTTGTTGAGAATTAATTCTATGCCAGGTACTAATCTAGCAGCTTAGGATGCTACAGTGAATAAAACCAGCGAAGCCCTGTTTTGGTCAGACTGCCACCTAGATTATGTTCCAGTTAGGTCGGCCTATGGTCACTGTTAGGGGAGAGAAACAAGTATCATACCCAGTAATGGTCAGAGTAGAATCCTAAATTTTCACAATTTTTCAAATGCTTACATCTCTAAATGTAGATATCATGTCTATTTACAGATGAGGAAACCAACCCAGAGAGGTTAATTTTCCACACAGCTCCTGGTTGATCAAGAGGGTGTTAAACAGATTTGTTTGCTTCAGCGTATAATCTTTTACCATGTCATGCTGCTACTTTACTAGTGTCCACAATGCTGTAAATAAGACCAGAGATTTAAGATTTTTTTTTTTTGTCTTTTTGTCCTTTTATGGCCACACCCGCGGCATATGGAGGTTCCCAGGCTAGGGGTCTAATCGCAGCTGTAGCCGCCAGCCTATGCCCGAGCCACAGCAACGCGGGATCCGAGCCGCGTCTGCAACCTACACCACAGCTCACGGCAACACTGAATCCTTAACCCACTGAGCGAGGCCAGGGATTGAACCCGCAACCTCATGGTTCCCAGTCAGATTCATTTCCCCTGCGCCACCACAGGAACTCCTGTTTCTTAATACATAGTAAATTATACCTTATTCCTAAGTACTTAAGATATTTTTTATTATGTAGTAAAAGTAGCACAAAACAAAGACTGGAGACTATTTAAATCTGTATCATAGTTTATAATAAAATGAAGGTGGGGATCCCATCATGGCTTTGTTAACTAATCTGACTAGGAACCATGAGGTTGAGGGTTTGATCCCTGGCCTCACTCAGTGGGTTAATGATCCGGCGTTGCCGTGAGCTGTGGTGTAGGTCGCAGACGCGGCTTGGACCCTAGGTTGCTGTGGCTGTGGCGTAGGTTGCTCTGATTGGACCCCTAGCCTGGGAACCTCCATAGCCGCGAGTGCGGCCCTAGAAAAGGCAAAAAGACAAAAAAAAAAAAAACCAAAAACCACGGTTTGTGGTTTTGTCTTTCTGTGGGAAACTTCCTGCTCAACTTTTTCACACATGTGCATCTTTACATTCTTTTCTTCAGTGTGAGGAAACACTGCTAGATAATATAAGAATCACTCTGTGATATTACCCAGGAAAAACCGAGTAGTTAACCAGTGATCTTATAATGCAGGTCCAAATACCCACTTTGTAGAATGAGGATTTCTCAGGCTCTTTCCGCTTGCCCTCGTCTGTGCTCAGCCTTGTGGTGGGTGATAGAAAAAGGAAGATGAGCAGAAGTTGAGGTGGGACGTGTTTGGTCGCATTGTGCTTCTATTCTGAGACTGATCTCCATGCAGACAAGTCAAGACCTCTTTTTCTGTTGTTTTATTGTATCAACCTGATCCATGCTCGTGAACTATATATGCATTATTTTTGTGCATACATATATGTGTGTATGTGTAGATGTGTGTGTGTGTGTGTGTATGTGCGTGTGAGTGCTGCTTATTAATCAGTTATATACATGTATTTGGTTAAATGCATAAAAACAAATAGTGCCTAATACTTTATGAAAAATCTTTTGTTTTAGTGGTTTGCAATCTTTTTTTCTTACTAATTAAGAGAAGAATGCAATGTTCTCTGGCTAGTAGCCCTGGAGTACTTAAGCAGATAGGCCTTGCTCTTAATTTCCCTAAGTGCACCTCAAAATGCACCTGGTCTTTTTATTGTCATTCGTGTTGTCCTTTATTTAACCCCCAAGGGATGGGTAGATGGATGGTCAATTTTATGGGAAAGTGGTTCAATATTACTGGCTGGATTGACTGTCACTGGGGCTTCTATACACATTGCAACTTCAAATAGTTTCCCCAGGGGAAAAACAAATGAAGTCTCTTTTTGGACAGTTTAGAGACAGAAGATAAACATTCTAGCATTCTTTTTCTCTTTTATTTTCTGAGGTTTAACATTATATCGAGCAAAACTTGGTAAGAATATGGCACAAGATCTTCAGTAGCAAAATAGTCAAGTCACTTAATATTCTGGAATACATAATGCCTTCATCCTTGGAGTCAATTTATTTGATGTGCATTGCTAGATTACATCAATCTCAATATTATCCTATTAATTTACCTCTTCTACTTCAGCATTTGGGATCGTTAGATCATGACTAAGCCGAAGTTTACCTCCCTTTATCTATGTATATTGTTAATATTTGTCAGCAGATACTGTGAGAAAGTATGTTCCAAGTATTTAAGAGAGAGAATCATTTTGAGCAGCTTATCTTGAATTGAGGTTAGATGAAGTATGATTTTCTGTATTGAAGGAGACCTTCTTACCTTACTATTCCTCCACAGGAAGCACCAGGGAAGGAGAGCTCCCACTACTACTTGTATTATATGCTGAATATGAGATTTCTCTTTGCATAAGCACTTTTTAAAATTGAAGTAAAATTTACAGGGAGTGAAATGCACAGATCTTAGATGTAAAATTATGTGAATTTGACAAAGTATCTCAATCAACTCCCAGAAAGTCCCTTTGTGCCCCCCTTCCAGTCAATCCCCAACCCCTGCTCTGATTTCTTTTTACCATAGATGAGTTCTGTCTGTTCTTGGTCTGCATATACATGGAATTATACATTATGACCTCTTTTGAGCTCAGCTTCTTTCATTCAACATAATCTTTGCATCTTTTTTTTTTTTTTGGTCTTTTGTCATGTTAGGGCCGCACACACCGCATGTGGAGGTTCCCAGGCTAGGAGTCCAATCGGAGATACAGCCATTGGCCTACGCCACAGCCACAGCAACGCGGGATCTGAGCCGCATCCTTAACCCACTGAGCGAGGCCAGGGATCGAACCTGCAACCTCATGGTTCCTAGTCAGATTCATTTCCGCTGAGCCATGATGGGAACCCCTGCATTCATTTTAATGAGTGATGTTTTCATGATTGTTATCACAATTAGCACAAACATTTGTTACATTCTGGTTTATTTAATAGCTAGTTGTGTATACTTCTCTAAATACAGAAGTTCAATGCATCCTGTCTCTCTCTCTTTTTTTTTTTTGTCTTTTGTCATTTTTTAGGACCACATCCGCAGCATATGGAGGTTCCCAGGCTAGGGGTCTAATCGGAACTTCAGTTGCTGGCGTATGCCACAGCCACAGCAACGCAGGATCCAAGCCACATCTACAAGCTACACCACAGCTCACGGCAATGCTGGATCCTTAACCCACTGAGCAAGTCCAGGGATTGAACCCACAACCTCATGGTTCCTAGTTGGATTCGTTCATTTCCGCTGTGCCACGAAGGGAACTCCAGCCTCACATACACCCCCCTTTTTTTTTGCTTTTGTTATTTTAGGGCCGCACCCACTGCACGTGGAGATTCCCAGGCTAGGGGTCCAATTGGAGCTGTAGCTGCTGGCCTGCGCCACAGCCACAGCAACGCAGGATCTGAGCCGCGTCTGCAACCTACACCGCAGCTCAGGGCAACGCCGCATCCTTAACCCACTGAGCCAGGCCAGGGATCGAACCTGCATCCTCATGGTTCCCAGTCGGATTAGTCAACCGCTACACCACAACGGGAACTCCAGCCTCACATTTCCTTTTTTTTTTTTTTTGTCTTTCTGCCTTACCTAGGGCCGCACCCGCGGCATATGGAGGTTCCCAGGCTAGGGGTCTAACAGGAGCTGGAGCTGACGGCCTTCGCCACAGCCACAGCAACGCGGGATCCGAGCCGCGTCTGCAACCTACACCATAGCTCACGGCAAAGCCGGATCCTTAACCCATTGAGCAAGGCCAGGGATCGAACCCGCAACCTCATGGTTCTTAGTCGGATTCGTTAACCACTGAGCCACAACGGGAACTCCAGCCTCATGTTTCTTGATTCTGTATTTCACAGTAACTTTCTCTTCTATTCTCAGATTTTACAAAATGCATTATTAAAGGCAGGAAGAAAACTGGGCTTTAGCAAAATAGACGGGCTCTCAAGGGCTGTTGTACATGCTCTTGTACTGTTGTCAGTAACTTTAAAACGGATTCTGGAAAGGATGCACCATTTAGGAAAAAATGAACTCATTTTCTGAGTTTTTTCCTCAATAAATGAACTCAAGGGAAAAATACCATTACTAATGGAGAGTTTAGGAGGAGAGGTGGTAGAAAGTTCTTTGATCTTAGTATAACTCTGCAGTAGAGAATATGTTTTTGAATTTGGTTAAATAATTTCTTTCACATGTTCTAAAGGTAAAACTTTATGCATGCAAAGAACATAAACCAAAATAGTTAATTTGGAGGACAGGAAGGTAGGGAAGAGCAAAAAAGTTAGATTGCTTTCAGCCTTCCAACTTTTACTTGGTAATTTAGCTGATAAATAAGGATATACCAGAAAGTGGCATACTCTCCACGCCACTTCGGTTGACCCTTATGGCCAGAGAAGTTAGCAAGGGGGACATGTTTTCTGTGTTCCAGTACTGTTGAGCCGTGTTGATCACATGTGGGAGCAAGTTGCAATGACAAAGAGCTAGGCAGCCATTAGTTCAAAGGAATTCCACCCAGGATCCCTCAATTTTGCAGTCCTAAAATTAGATGGCTCAATAGGATAAAGAGATTCTCAATTAGGCAAAGAAAATTAAAATCACATGGGTAAATTCTGAAGTCAGGTTAAAAAAGGGAAGGTAAACATCTGGGAAAATGGCAAAGAAAACCCAAATTCTTAAGAGATAATATCTGTGATTTAATTATGGCAAAGCTTTTTGTTTGGCTAGTGTAGTCAACAGAAACGCAAACATTCCTAAACTTAAGGTTTCCTTAAAGTCATCCATCTAGCTGAAGAGGCCAACCGAAAGCTTCTGCACCTAGAGAATCCTAAAGGCCGGCCCACTTGTCTTGAGGTTTTGAAAATTGAAATTGAAAACGCACTGGCATTTCCCAAGAGCTTCTTCAGTTAGAGGAAAGATTTCTATAAATCTACTCTTTGTGGCATCAACTTCTGTATGGAAAGCTTTCCGCCCCCCCGCCAAATTAAAACCTTTTTTCTTTTTGGACGTAAGTAGCATATTCACACAGTTCAAACTTCAAACCATTATTAAAAGGTCTATGTCGTCAAGTCTGGCTCTCATCCGGCTCACCCCTTCCCCCAACTCCTCATCACCCTGTAATAACTGCTTTGTTGGCTTCCTTGTATATCCTTCCAATGTTTCTTTATGCAAATATGAGAGCATTGATTGTTTTTGTCTCTCCCATTTTCCTCTGGAAGATAGCATACTGTATACCGTTCTATTATTGCTTTTTTAAATCTAACAATGAATTCTGCGAAATTTCCACATCAGTACATAGTTGTTTGTTTTTCGTTTCTTTTAACCTTCTGCCCTCGGGCTGCACCCCAAAGGCCTGCAAGCCCTGTACTTGAACAACTGTAAGACTAAAGAAAAAGCCCAGTCAGCCACAGAAACATCAGTGGCTTAAAGGGCATGAGTTCTTACCTGTCTGAAGCAAGGTCCGGAGCTACACTCCACCGCGCGCAGCAGCCAGCAGGCAGGACATGGCCGCCGTCGGAGATTGCCAGTTATAGGGGGAACTGGGATTTGGTTGGCTCATCAGTTACCAGGGAAACCAGCTAAGGGGCGTGGCCCCTACCGCCCTTTAAATAAGCTATCAAGGTAGATTCTTTCTTTCTCTCTGTCTTCCGTCCTTCCTTCCTTCCTTATTTTGTTTTTTATGACTGTGGTGCTGCGTATGGAGGTTCTCAAGTTAAGGGTCTAATAGGAGCTATAGCCGCCAGCCTACGCCACAGCTGCAGCGACGCCAGAAGTCTAGCCACATCTGAGAGGTATACCACAGCTTGCGGCAATGCGGGATCCTTAACCCACTGCGCGAAGCTAGGGATCTAACACGCAACGTCATGGTTCCAAGTCAGATTTGTTTTCTCTGCGCCATGACAGGAACTCCAAGATGGATATATTCTGATCTAAAGATTAGAAAAAGGCACTAGTTGTGGGGGGCAAGTATGTAGGCATTTACTGACTAGGCTCTATGATCGAGGGGGAAGGTCAGTCAAGTGAGTAGGATATAGGTGAATCAGGGACTGGTGGAGCAGGGGATGTACAGAGAGCAAGAGATCAGCCATGGTGAGTGGCCTGATCCTATACCTGCGTAGTATTCCATTGTGTTGATGTACCACAATTTATTTAAACAGTCTCTTAAGGAAGGGCACTTTCCCAGTATTTTAATCATAAATACTATACATATAAACTTTTGCATACAAACAGGTTTGCATTTCTGAGCAGGTCTCTTGTAAAGAGAAACTAGTATACCATAACCAATATTTATGAAATAAATGCTTGAAGGTGGTTATTAACTTCCTATAATAACTACTTATAGAACAGTTTCTGTGTGTTGATATATTTAGCACCACTACTGGGAAGGCTGGGGTTGAACACCTGTAAAGCATTGCTTTTTCCATAGATAGGGTGTATGCTTTTGGCTTCAGCAGAGTGGTATAACAAATTGTCTTTGGGGACAGAATGTGATTTTGCCAAGAAATAAAAGCATATTCTCATCATGACAGAAGAAATCAGAACTCTGTTGACTTTTTATTATTATTTTACAGAGTATGGTAGCATCTTTTTTTTTTTTTTGTCTTTCTCTCTTTTCAGGGCCACATCGTGGCACGTGGAGGTCCCCAGGCTAGGGGTCCAATCAGAGCTGTAGCCGCCAGCCTACGCCAAGGCCACAGCAATATGGGATCCAAGCCGCGTCTGTGATCTTCACCACAGCTCTTGGCAATGACGGATCCTTAACGCACTGAGTGAGGCCAGAGATCAAACCTGTGTCCTTTTGGATGCTAGTCAGGTTCATTAATTGCTAAGCCATGACAGGAACAACAGTAACATGTGTTTTGAGTACCTTTCAGGGCCACTGAGGGTCCTGACCCGGATCAGTAATTAGCACCTATAGAGATCTTTTCTTTTCTTTCTTTTTTGTTTTTTTTTTTTTTGTGTGTGTGTGCATGTTTTCAGAGCTGCACCCATGGCATGTGGAGGTTCCCAGGCTAGGGGTCTAATTGGATCCACAGCTGCTGGCCTACGCCACAGCCCCAGCAACACGGGATCCGAGCCACGTCTGTGACCTACACCACAGCTCACAGCAATGCCGGATCCTTAACCCACTGAGCGAGGCCAGGGATCGAACCCGCAACCTCATAGTTCCTAGTCAGATTCATTAACCACTGAGCCACGAAGAGAACTCCTATAAAGGTCTTAATTGGGCCTCAGAGAACCCTGTGAGTTAGTCCTAAGTGAGAAAATCGATGTTTAGAGAGAATAAATCACTTGACAAATGCTAATTAGCTCATGAGGAGCAAAGCTGATCTGATGTTCAGCTTGGAGACTAGATGACCTCTGGAAAAACTGCATCCAGTGTCACTTAGCAGGTAAAATAAGATAACCAGGGTCAACTCCATTGCAGAGAAGGTTATAATGGGTCTTGCCCTCACTCACACACAGCTTCAGCTCCTGTTTCTTCAGGTCACCTTGCCATTGCAACCTTTCAGAGGGTGGTGTTCTCTTTGTAGACAGAAGGGTGGGGCCTTGCATTTTTGGCTGTGGAGTGTTTGGGTAAAGTACTTTCTTAACAACTTTCTGTTCAATGTGTAATTGCCCCACTGGTAGTTCATGTTTCCCCACTTTCAGCCTGGCCCTTGAATTCAAATGGGATTATCATCTCTATTTGGCCTAGAGCAGAGACTGACTATTAGAGATGAGTACTTCAGGGCTGGAGTTTCTTCAAGTGTGAGTCGATCAGACTGGGGGCGTGATGGAGCGATCCATCACACCAGCAAGGCTGCTGCTGCTAAAACCAGAAACCACTTTACAGCCAGAAACTACGGGAGCATTTTCCTACCTGTTTTCCTAGCTGTATCTCTCAGGCAAAAGTCCCTGAGGAAAGAGGCTGTGCCTGGACGAGGAGAGGTTAAAGGAATAGTTTCATTTTTGGTGATGAAAACATCTGCTCTCTGGAAATAGGTCTCTAGTGGGAATTAAGGGGAGATACACAGTGAGGAAGTGAACTTGACTTTCCTCTTTCATCCTTGGATCTTGCTTAGACGACTGTCCGTAAGGGTAACGTAGAGGAGAGATGCGGTAAAAATATGCAAACAAAACGGAAAAAGGACTTTCTCAATTCACAAAGTGAAAAAACTCAGGTGCTCTGTTCTGGGTTGTTTTCCAACAAATTCAGTAACTAGATTTAATCCAGATTCCTAAACACCACTGAAATAAAAGAACCACATCCAAATTGGACCAATGGGGCACAAAGTGTATTTCTCTAGGCTTTGGTTAGGATGGTTCTTGTCTGTGCTCTGCTCCCTGAGGTCTCCACCAGCCCATAAACACTCTCAGTTCCCCCCTGGCTTTTTAACACTTTTTCCTTTGATTCTTGACCCTACTAGCCCTTCGTGCCCCCCGCCCCACCCCCCGCCCCACGTGCCCTTCTGTTAATCACAATCATAAAAGATTTGTTCATACTTGCTGCCTGAAATTTCACACCTGCTAGACAACATTTTGTGGTTTCTCCTCTCTTCCACACCTTTTTATTGAGCTAATTCTCAGATAACACCCTTCCTCCATCTTCCTCCTCTGGGACCCTGTTGAAAGCGTCTTCTTTTTTTCCCCTTGAAACCTCTCCTTGCCTTGACGGCACACTTTGGTTTTCCTTCTGTCTGACTCCTTCCTGACTTTGTCTTTCCTCGTCTGAGTATCTGTCCCCTGCAACATTCCCTTCCAAGCCCACTTCTCTCCTGTCCCTTCTCCTTCCCCTTGACAAGCTCATTCACGGCCATGGCAAGGCGTTCACTGTTACCTCCCCAAAACTTTACCTTCAGATGAACTAGTATCCTGAATTCAAATCTATATTTTCAAATTTTTCTTATTCTTCTTGGATAGAACTCCAGTCCCACAGGCTGAAAACTGAAGGAACTATCTTCCTGATGAAGCACGCCCTCTCCGTATCCAGTCTGGACATTACTGGGATCCTAATCATTTAAGCTTGAAACTATAAACAACGCCTTTTCTATCATCACTCCTACCATAAACCCCATCATTTGCTGTTCTTTGACAATTCTACCTCTTGCAACCTTTCACTTAATACCTTAAACCTCAGACCTCTCAAATTGTAATTATATAATCAAGCCCCAACCAACTCTTCCAGTTTTGTCCTTAACTGCTCCTCTTGGGGACTTCCCGGCCTCTGTACTCAGAAGATAACGAGAGACTGAACGATGAGGCAGACCACTCCAGATGGGTGGGTGCCAGGTTTAATGAACAAGGAAACTTACATGGAAGGCTTGTCTTGGGCTGCAAGATGAATGGATCTCTGCACCTGCCCGCCAGAATCTTAAAAGTTTATATAGAGTCTTTAACAGGGTTTAGTCACTTATACTGCCCAGATGATCTCAACATCACCTTGTTCTCTTGAGGCTGTGTTCTTCAAAACAGCTCCCACTGTGGGCAGTGGGCAGAATGGACATTCCAAGGACAGAGGAGGAAGTGAGGGATCCCAGGTCTAACTCTCGGGGTACCTGGAGGTCACAGCCTCTCCATGACCTCCTCCAGCACCTACATGTACTGTAAAAAGATGCACCACCATTCCGGCAAATGTGTCTTGCTGGCTTGCCCATCCCTCTGCCTTAGTATCTATTATTTCTTCCTTGTAGGTTGGCTCTCATCAAAGAATAGAGTCATCATTTGTTTGACTGAGTGCAAAGTGAAAACATCCTTTTTCAAAGAGAAGGGAAAAAGTCCTTTAAAGGCATTAAAATTCGAGCTTTCCACTTTTTTTCCCTATGAATTGCCTCCATTCACATGCATGCTCCATTGTTTTCCTGGACTTCACTTGCAAAACACAAGCTCAGGGGTAAGATGATCAAAATGGTGACAGCAGAACTAAGTACAGGGCCGCCCGGAGGTCTCATGCCTACATATCAGCCCTGTCCTCATCCATCTGGGCCTTTCTCCTGCCACCCATCTCCAAAGGCAAGTCAACGGCTGCACCTGCTGTGCAGATAAACGGAGTGCGCATGCTCAGGGCCTCTACTCTCTTTGAAGATGGCCAAAGTGGTTCGCCATCTTCGAACTCCCAGAACTCTACAGAAGTCGCCGAAAATGCTTCCTGCTTCCTATTAGTCTTTTAATCTCCTTTAAGTTAGAAGTTTCTTAAGAGCAAGGGCTACATCTTCATTCATCTCAGAATCTACCACAGGAGCTACACATAATAATTGCTTAATAAATGTTTGCGGAAAGTGAAAAGAGAGAACTGCTATTTTGAAGCCACAGGCAGCTGTTCCCCAAGCAGCATTTTTTTTTTTTCATCAAAGCAGGAATCACTGCTAATGCAAATGTCCAGTTCTTCAGGTGGCTGGCCAGTGCCTCCTTGATTTCCTCTTCAGTTCCTAAATTAGTCTCTCTGTTGATCTTTCTAAGGGCATCTTTTTTAGAAATTATAATTAAATTTTGGTAATGGGTATACTTTATACTTTCTAAAAATGGATGAATTCACTAATTTTCTCAAATACTTAGATAGAAACTTGTTTTCAGCCTCTTCACGTTAAAGAAAGTATTTTGATGAAGAGAAAAAGATATACACCTGGAAGTGCTTTCTACACATTTTAGTTTAAAAAATACTAAACATGGGAATGACTTGCACAATGACTTTTGGAAAATTCTGTGTATTTAAGCAAGTTATCAAAGATCTTCAGGGAACTGCCTTGATAAGGAAGTTGAAGCAACTGATAAGATCCTTGAATTTCCCACCCTTGGCTGGATGCACATATCACTCCAAGAGCAGAGACCAAATTCACACCTCCCTCCCCTTAAAACACACCTATCCCTCTTTTTGAGTATTTTGAATTGACAACCAAGGCAGCTCACTTGGGCTTGTGGGAAAAGCTGCTTTTAAAAAACAAGATAAAGTGGAATAAATGGCAAAAGATTAATTTAAAAAAAATGCACCACGGACACTGCATCACTAAGAAAGCCAGTAACTTTACTGAATTGTCTGCAAAATACAAATTATACCTTATTTCCAGCAGGAGAAACTTTTGAAAATTCCCCACTTTTATTCACTACAGACAGCTGAATTAAGTCCCTTGAGATACACAGATGTGGTTTAACTTAGTTATAACATCTTGTCATCTAGTGGCGACAAAGTCCAGCTTATGCCGCTGTGAGCCTCTATTTGAATATTTGTTGCAAATGCTTGTATGCCCTCATTTACAAGCTATTTTAATTACTGTCATTTAATGGAAACAAGTCCCCAAAAAAGGAAAAGAAGAAAAATGACAGAGCAAACCATCTGAAGCAATCCAAGTCCTATGCCTCCAGTGACCCAGGGCTGCTTTGCTCCGAGAGAACACTGGCACTGCATTCAAACCACCACAGAATCCGTCTCTTAGCTGACCTCTCTGAATTCAACTGAGGTATGGATCAATTTGAGGTATGAACAGGGAAGGCAAAATGCAATACCCGATGATGAAAATAACCAAAATGGACAAATTTATTGTAGAAGCTATGTGGCTTGGATTGCTCCACATCTTTGGTTAAAACATACTAAGAAAAGCCTTTAAATTAATCTATAGTCTGAAGCATTCTAACAGACAATAGTATTCCATCAGTCTTCAAAAGATCTGTAGTGGCAGGAAATTAACGCCATAGAAGTGACGACATCACAGCAGATGGCACAAATGGGAACAGATGAAGTATGCCATGCTGAGGCAACAGCCTTTACTGAGGGTTCAAGTGGCTGCTTCTTCTTTAAAAAAAAAAAAAAATTTTTTTAAAGAAAGAAATACAAAGCGTTTACTCTCCAGAAAAAACACAAGGATAAAGGGGGCAAAAAATGCTATCTCTAAATTAAAAGATGGCTATGTAAGAAAAATAAATAGATAAAAGTGTGAGAGGGCAGATATTCTTTTTAAAAGTGTATTGGAATTTCTTTAAAGTTTTCACTTTAATTAACCTTCAAATGATTGGAGGATGATAGCTATTTTTATATTCATCATTACAAAATGCTAAATTCCACCTTTGGGAAAAAAATAAGCCATTTTACTAAAAAACACAATTTTAAAAAAGGTTGAAATGAACAGCCTTCCACACACCAATGCATACAATATACATGTTGTGAAGCTTGTGTATACTGCATCAGTTTTACCAATATTTAAGCTTAATATTACCAAAAAATCTTTTTAAAATAGGATTAGATATAACAACACTTGTAAGCTGTGTAAAACGCCACTTATGGTTCTTTTACTTGCAATGAAGAAGGTTGCCTAAAATGTTACTCCAGGATGGGTTATGTAAAATAATACTCCCTCAGGGCTCTGCCCTAAACTCCTGAATACAAAGGTTTTTCTGTGATAAAAACCCAAAACCATACTAACTTTGCAAATACAATAAATGGTAAATTACAGTTAAAGTATAAGGGTAGAGCTAGACAGCAATTGTTTACAGAAAGTGACTCATCACAATCAAAATTGTGCTTCTTCTCATTAGATTATCCCTCTGCTATCTTGCCACCACTTTATATGAATTCAGCAGTGGGAACAAAGATGACTGGCATCCATTTTCAAGTGATTCTGTGTTCTTTTCATGTTCTTATAAAACTATTGTCAGAATTGCTATAAATAGCCAAGGCTTCTGCTGGTACTTTAGCTTACTTTATCTTCAGCATTAGCAATTCACTTTTTCTTTGTTGCTGAGGCAAACTGCAGGTAAAAAATTAATATGGCTATTTTTTCATGTTTTCACATAATGACCCTTTCCCACCCATTGGTAAGTTTCTTCTGATATTGATAAAGTGTTTTGAAATGACACAGAACAGTTGTGACATGTTTGCATATTTTATACACACCAAGTTATAAAGATGGGTTGTAAGAATGGGATCAAGTCTATGGTGAGGAAAATGATTTCTTACTTTTTCTCCCCAATGTGTGAATGTGTATGTGTGTTTTCAGGGATGATTTTCTGTTTTTCCTCTGCAAAGCTGTTTTTCTTTAATGTTCCATGGATACCTTGAGTAGTGGGATATATGAAATGGCTGACAGTTTTTTTTTTTTAAAAGATTTGATTTAGTATATAAAACGCTACAAGGCAGGCTAGCATCCTATGCGGATACAACCAAAGGTGCATTGTAATCTAATTGTGGATTTCAGATCAAGTTAAGAAAAATATAGCCTAGTTAGTAAGGTCTCTTGGCTTTTGCCACCCAGCGGCAGCCTTTGACAATGTGAAACACATAGCGAACTATGCAAGAGAAAGAAAAAAAAAATGCATAAGAAATGTCCTACAAACGATAAAGCAGTGTCGATCTTACTGTCTGTCTTCTTTGCTGTGTACATCAATGTGTATGATTGGAGATGAATCGACAGATCTTCACATTCCAAGAGAAGGAAAATCATTCCTAGACTGAAATCTCTTTTAAGCAATATATATCAACTTTTTTTTTTTTTATGGCACTCGTTTTTTTAAAGGGTCTGAAAACTAATCCCTTAAAGACAAATATTAGACAAGTCATCACTGTTTCTTGAAAAACTAAAAAAAAAAGGGACATACAGAGGTTCTTTAATGGGATTTCTTGAAATGGCTATTAAATCTCTTTATTGAAGAAAAAAAAATAGATGACATACATGCTTTATGCAGAAGTGACATTTGGGGGTCCTGACACACCGGGATTGTTCAACAGTCCTATATTGCTGACAAGATTGTTGAGGGTCAGTTAAAATAATTAAAAACGGATGACGAAGCAACTATCCCTTTACCTGCTTCCTTCTTATCTAGCACCCAGTCTTTCACATTTTTCTTCTGTGGGAATTTATAACTCATACATCGAGTAAACTCCATATCACTTGGTTTTAGGGCTATGCTGGCAGGACCTGTGCCCCAACTCAGCTCTCTATTCTGGGCATATTTCTTAAAAGCATTTTCAAATTCTAAGCTGAAAACCAACCAGATAATTTAGGATATGGGCAAGTTTAGGGTATGCACTTACTGAATTCCAAGATGCCTGGTGAAATGGTGAGATCAGAAAGGGGCCCTGCATTTGATAAAAATGCAAAAACAAAAAATAGCATGAAAGAAACTAATTAGTATATACAATGGATGTCAGTTGACCCAATGGATTGCTAATGGATTAAAAACAATTTAGGGTGTTGCAATGTGATATGTTCTAATCCCACAGGTTATCCTTTTGACAGCTGACCTTGAACTTATAAAATGTATGCAGAGTAAAAGAAAACAGAAAGAAAATAGTTACTCAAATGTGCAACTGCACAAATATACCCCCCACCCGCTATTAAGATAACAAAACTTCTGCTATTACCATAATATTATATATATTAGAAAGCTATACACAAGCATGTTAATTTCACAGATTTTTTAAAAGATTCTTAATATTTTATATAATTAGAAATACACATTTCAAAAACAAAACTTCTACAAAGAGAAAACAGTTATCTTGGTTAGCAAAGCATGGAGTTCTTCATGGCTTAGGGTAGTGCTTTCTATACAAAAAGTCCCTTTTGGTTTTTTACAGGACTGTTTAAAATATTAGCGAAGCTATCAAGGGGGAAAAAAACACATTTTGGCTTAAGTAAACTACAAAAAGCCACAAATGCTTTGCAAACTCTGTCTTACCTTTTATATGAAAATAAGCAAAATGTAATGTACATATTTTTATATTTTTATTTAATAAGAGATGCAGACCCAGATTTATTTATTTATTTAATTAAATACGTTAGCCCTCAAACTCCACATTTTTAAAAATAGGTATGGTCCTCTTTCAATCGTCGTCGATCCTTTTTCATGAGTGCCATACGCCAATGATGTGCCTGCAGGTTTGTGAGCATTCTCGGGGTGGGTGTTAGGTGACCTGGCGTGTTCCTAACATTTAAACGTGGCCACCCTTTTGCCGGGTCTGTCCAAAACATCTATACACTTTTCTATATGTTGCATAACAGCTGCTCTCTCTTTCAGTAAAGATCTGCCGCTTTTGGCAAATGTTTCCTTTTGTCTATTTACATGTAAATAACGTTGAACCTGCAACATGACACTATCTATTGTAACATACATTTTGCAAAGGAGCACAACAGTGAAAAGAAGTTAGCCTTAAAATCTATTTTGTACAAGTGTTCTGTTGTACAACTCAAGTGCTAAGCTTATCTCAGCATTTCTGTTTATCTTTATACTGTATCACTGAGGCAATTTAAAAGTACTTTTACAAAACAGAGTACCTGACTTTTTTTTTTCCACACACAGCACATATAATGCATATCGACCCCCCTTCCCCATTAAGGTATAGCACACACACACACTGCAAGAAAAAAAAAAAACTCTTAAGTAATAATCTGATCATGTTGCCCATCCTTCAGAGAGTCGCATGCGCTTGACTGAGGGACTTTCCCTTTCGTCCGGCGAAGGTCTGGTGAGTCCAATGGGGGAGTGGAATTCGTTCCGGTGATCCTCTCGGTCGCTGCCGTCGTAGGAACTGCTACAGCTGCTCAAGCTGTCAACAGGAGATCTCCCCGCCTCGTGGCGCGTGTGTTGTGGGTATCTCGAAGGGGTGGTGGTACGGTCTCTAGGAGGAGAAACAGGTTCTGACTTGATGTTGAGGCTTTGAGTAGAAGGCAGGGAGAGATTTGAACTCTGAGATAAATGAGTGCTAGTGCAAGCTCTGTAGGAGGAAAGGAAACCCAGTTACAGATGGAGGAGGCCTGGAGCCCCCAGGAACTCACAATTACATAAAACAGCAGCGTAAAGATTTGCATCACACCAGAGCCTGCCCAGAGTGAGGGGAGCGTGCCTGAAAGCACCTGGGGTGGGGCATCGCCTTCGTGGAGCGACTGGGGCACCTTTGTTGCTTTGCCCGGTACTAATTACAGTACTGAACTGGTCCAGGCCTCGTGAATCATACTTCTAGTCTCTCACAGACTCCCTAAATGTACAGGTTATCAGTTCAAGAAGACTTTAACAAAATACGCTGGAAAAAGCATTGTCTCTGTCCACGGAATTTCTCCCTAGACTAGTTCCAAAATACGACCCGAGACTTAGCGATACAATGCGTATTAGCTTCTGAGTTAGACCTCTTTGATTTAGGAATGTTTGTGTCTGTGTATTACTGTAGAGAGCTTATCATGGATATAAATGTTTCCCTTGACTTAGTAATAAGTCACATGGACATGAAGTTGCACAGTCTTCAGAGAAAGTGAAGAGAGTTCAAATTTCAAATAAAAAGAATCCATAAAATGGTGCATATAATCATAACTGGTGAGAAGCTTGGGCGGGGGAAAGAAACTGCAGGGAATTTTAAGTATTGACTTAAAAATATTTATAGACTTCCTTTTCTACTAAAACTGATAAATAATTTGACCTTCTTCATCCTTTCTCAATGGGATGAAAATATTGTCTTTTCTCCACAGTTACCTCAATATTACTATTGCTATCTCTCCCGTCTGTGGTACTGAGACCACGCCTCTAATTCATCACTGTCATTAGCTGATGAATCTGGATTTTCCTAAAGAACGGTTGCTGTAAAGAAGGATCTAGTGGGATTTTAATGTGTTTATAACCCTAAATCCTTATTTATTCCAGGGCAGTATAAGTTGCCTTTCTTCCAAAATGTGGGACAATTTAGATACTTGAAATTCTGGAGGGAAAAGCATTAAGCCCTTAGGTGTAGATGAGCAATCATAATGACTTGGATCAGGATAAACCCTCGTAACACTGCTGACATCAATTTCAAGATGCTTGCACTCTTCTTACATTCTGAGTGCACTGACATCCCCAGCTAGAGTCAGGGTTACCTGCCGGTTTTGCCAATAGAGAACAGAAACCTCTTTTACGGAGGAGAGTCACGGTAAAGAATAATCCATACAGACACACCCATTTTAAACAAAGGAAAGCAAGCTGATCTGTTCATGTATGTGATTATTTTACTTTCCAATGGAGAAAATTAGGTGGTATTAAAAATGTCATTGTGACCAGTAAGAAAATGAGTATATATTTCAGAGGAAAAAGTGGAGTAACTTGGGGCTGGGATTTGGGGAGATGCAATTAAGGCTCAAGATATATAGAGATACTAAATTAGTCAGTTTATCCTTGAGTGATGTTTTATACAAAAGCACCACCTACTGGCAAAGAATTACTTTCCTTCTCTTATTAATGGATGAACCAATGTTGAGAATAAAATAAAGGAGAATTATTTGTTTTCCTAATAAGCCTTTCTTTCTCTGGCTTTTACGATCTTATGAAATCAAAGCAGTCATAGCATTTATATCAAGATACTACACTGAGTGTACATAATTTTCAATCAAGTGATTATATTTTTTGCTATTTATTTGTTTTTATTTTACGTTCTATATTAGTATACTAACTTTCTAAGACTTTTAATTAAGCCATCTTTAAATCAAGAAGACATTGAAATGGGGGGAAACACCTATATTTCAAAAAGATCTATAATGGTGGACTATTTTATCTTGGTTCAGAGTTACTTAATGATTCATTTTGATGTCAGAGGAAATCATCTTTTGATTCTGGAAGAAAGAATTTTCTTGGCTCTGGATGAGAAAGATTATTTTACTAAAATTTAATTAAATGCTTCTACAATGAATCACACGACTGTTTAATAATGAATGTCAGTTAGGAGTCTGAAAATAAAGTGGCATATCAATAAATACTTTTGTCTGCCCTTTGACATTTACATTGTGTCTTCACAGCCAGGGTGACATGGAAAAGCAGAAAAAAATATTTCGTGAGATGAACTAGTATAAGCAGTTAATCTGGATAAATTGAGAAAAAATAATATAATCAAATGCTGTTCTTTATGACAGATTTTGGAAGGTGCATTATCCACTTATTCCCTATATTTCCCAATGTCAGCTGGCTTGTATGACCTTTTCTATATCTCTTCCCCATAAAAGATATAACACTTATTGTTTATCCTTTCCTATAAACAAAAAGGCTAGTCGTTAAGATAAGATAAACTTAGTTGCATTTCATTTGACACTGAAAGCGTTTATGAAGCATTTTGAGTAGTTCTAGGGACACTAATCCACAGTAATGAACTGTAAATGATAGCTTAGATTCAGCTTCATTATGCTCTGCTACAGGATGCAAAATAGAATGAAGTTTAATTGGCTAGCCTCCATTATCAAAGAAGTATTTTCTTGAAAAGAAAAAGCAGCATTAAAAATCACTTATCTGTATATATGCTAGATTCAGATACAAGCAAGTTGGTCTACTTGTTCTTGGGAACAAAATTTTTATAGCCACAGATAATTGTGAGATATTTCCTACGTGTGGGTGATAAGGAGGTGGGTGGGGAGACAGAAGCCGGATATGCAAGTTCCCATAGGAAGCCCTGCTGCAGGCTTCCATCTACTACACATGCCTTCCTTCCAGCTGGGAAAACACCTACCTTCTCCATTTTGTTCAGAAATGGAACATGACTGAAGACTTTTATTCAAATTTCTTAGACTATCAAACTATATTTAACCTAACCTTTTAAAAACCGTCTTTACTTAGAGTCACCTCTCAGTTTGTACTGAATACCCACATCAACAAGGATGATAGAAATGCTTCTATAAAATAGGTTGCCCTTTTTTTTTTTTTTAGGTGGTGGGAGAAAAATAGCAAAAAAAATTTGAAGGTTATCTTCTCAAATATTAGTCTTCCAATGACTTGCTAACACTCCATGGCAAGTTCCTTCTGCTTATCGTCTCTGACTCCTAAATCAAGTCAGTTGATGTTGTTTATCTAACTCGGTTAGATAAAATCAGACACTAGATAGTGTTAAAGTCTAGTTTTGAAGACTTTAGGGTATTTCTACGAACAAATTACTAAGAGCTCTTCCAAACTTTTTCAGTTTTGTGAAAGAATTGTGACCCTCTTGGGCCGCCTGGAATGTATACTTATATTAAACAGCTAGAAGATAACTTAATCTGCTTTGAACACTGTATCTACCTGAAAGGATGTGAATCCAAGACAGAAGCATATGGGACTACTCTGGCCTGCGAAAATAACAATTTTTAAAAACTGATTTACATTGTAAAGAAGCTAGCTCATATAATTTATTTTGCATAAATATTATCACTGGGGATTTTCTTTTTAAGTCTGAGATTTTTTTTCTTTTTCTTTTTTTTGTCTTTTTGCTTTTTCTAGGGCTTCACTCGCAGCATATGGAGGTTCCCAGGCTAGGGAACTGTCTGCAACCTACACCACAGCTCACAGCAACGCCGGATCCTTAACCCACTTAGCGATGCCAGGGATCAAACCCGCAACCTCATGGTTCCTAGTCAGATTCGTTAACCACTGAGCCACAACGGGAACTCCCATAAGTCTGAGATTTAATTGTATGAGCATGGGCTAGTCCATTTGAAGGAATCTCCTTTAGAAAACTACTGTATGTGCATTTGTGTATGTGGTGTGTGTGTGAGAGAGAGAGGGAGAGAGAGAGGAAGGGAGGAAGGAAGGAAGGCAGGTAGGCAGACAGGCAAAAAGGAAGGGAGGTAGGCAGAAAGGCAGGCAGGCCAAAATAAGTAGGACTGGAAGGGGTATCTATTTGAGGGATAAGGGAAGTAATTAAGTGCAATAAAAACTCATAGACTAAATTCAGAGTCAAATCATACACCATGAGAACTGGTGTTGAAAGAAACCGGAACTAAACAAAATGCTTCATCCTGGGCTGCTGGAATTCAGTTCCACGTTAGTCCAAGGCTGCCACTTCTCTGTCATTTACTCAAGCCTAAGGGCAGCCAAGAGTTAGATCCTTCTCATGTGATAGAAGAGAATTAAAAAATTTTGGTATAGTTTAAATACATGTGTTTTCTATGTAAAAATGCAAATTATTAGGTGCTACTGAAAACAAAAGAAAGCCATATTCAGAGAAAATAATATGGCACTTGACAATGATATTTTTTAAGGAAATCTAGTCCTATAATGGATGAACTTTGTGAAAAATGAGCAGTAAACAGCTACCTTTAATTTTGACAAAGAGTACAAATAGTGGACCCATTTCTGACTCACAGAAGTACAATGTCACATGTATATGTATTTTTAAAAATGTACTTAGTGAGAATTACCTGAAAAATCATTGCAATAAATGCCTGCTTGGATAGTTAACATTTCTGGGAAAATTTAAACGTTATTATAAAAAGAAATTTTGTTGCCGATCCATGTGTAATATATCTCCAAAGTTAATCTTTCAAGAAAGCGTAACAACAGTGTCAGGTGAACTTATTATCTACATAGGAGGTTAGATTTTCAACAAAAGTGATTAGCGAGTAAAATGTACATAAGCAAATAGTGAATGGGTGAAGACTCCATAACCAGAGCACTGATGTTTGTGAATTCAATTCCTTGTGAAGGCTAGTGGGGCCGGAGGGGGTAAGAGACAAGTTGTGATATCAATCAGTGGTTTGTATTCTAATCAGTGTTTTATTCTCATTATCTCCTTAAAATATGAACACAGTAGCTAACTATTCTAACCAAATGGCTCAGCAGAAAAGTAAAAGTGGGGTAGGTATAAAGAATGTTTCTAAAATGTAAAAATGGGTTATTTTAAAATATTTTATATCCTCCTAGTATTTTCTTTTGAAGATTAATGGAAATTTTGGAGTTATTAGTTAAACTGAAAGTCAAGTCTTTGGTTCATGTTTTAACTTAAAAGAAACTATATGTTTTACGAGCAGTGTTATTTGTGAATTTAGGGCTTTTAAAGATTTGAACATTTCTATTGATAAATGGCAAGAGATATTTCTATAATAAAGACATATCTCAAAAGTACCACAAGGGGGCAGAAATACACATCTTCTGACTTCAGAAAACATAAAAAATTATTTGTATACTCAAATTCAGGTAATTACTGTATGTATGTACATATAAATATATTTTTATTCATAGAATATCTATGGATATACAAGTATATTATAAATAAGTGAAGTCTGTATATCAATGGAGTAGGTGACTATGAGTGTTAGGCTAACATTAGTATGAACTGTGTGGTTAATGTAAGTGAAAAGGATTCTCAAACATCTCAAAAACTTAATAACTATAAATGTTTTATTATGTCCCATATGAGCTACGTGAAAACTTAACTAAATAAAAGTTTATCATTGATAGGAGTGGAAAAAAAGCCTAAAAACAAGAGGGAAATAATATACACCATTGTCACAGAGCTCCCCCTCCTCATAAAGAAGGAAAGCAGAATTTAAGCTAACCGAAAGGTACTGATCTGATAATTTCAGATTTTGATAAAGCAGAATTTTACATCCTCCAATGGGACGCTAGAGCACATATTTAGATGCTGCCATTTGTCACTTAAAAATGCATTCTAAAAGTGTATTATAGAAGAAGTAATATTGCTTACCCCAGTTGACTGAGGGCGGATGGCGGCATGTTATGTAGGTGTTGCTGTTGCCAGCCAGTAACTGACCCAAGATGAAGAGCGCTGGCAGTGTTAAAACCAGACAGAGATGACAGGTCTGCACTACTCAGAGAGTACTCTAGAGCAAAGAATACAATAGCGAGGAAAAACATTTAATTTGGAAATTATCAAAAGGTGAGTAGAATAAACACTAAAAAACTCTATTAGTATTACTTAACGGTTGTCATACTTTTTCATGGGGGGGCAGAGAGGGAGATAAAACATTACAACGATTTTATTTTAAAAGGGATATTTTAATATACCAAAACTTAACTATTCCATGAAAACTTCAAAGTAGCCTGCAATTCTAGTTTAGGAGAACTACAATCTGGTTATCACATGGAGGCACATAGTATTTGATTATCTAGAAATGTTTTTTAAACCACGCTGAGAAAGTGAGCTTTCTATAACATCAAAGAAATAACAGCTCATTTCTGTTGAAATCGTTCTTTTATACTGAATTCAGGTTGGGTTAATAAAACTCAGTCACGTAAGAAAGAAAAATTGTAGATATTCACTTTGTCTTAGCAATGAGTAGGTAATGGTACAGTGCTCTGGACACCCATGGGTATTAAATAAAGCTTCCTAATAGGTAATATCTTTTTCATCTTGCTTTTTAATAAAAAGTATTTAATATGCTATTTGAATATGGCAAAGCTACTCACCGGTACCATAGGTTGTTGAAATGGCTGATGGATATCCTCCCATGCCTTGTCCTGGTAAAGTAGGAGTTGCTACGGAAACCACTGGAGTAGCCAATGACTGAGCAGACTGGGAGTTATTTATCCTTTGATTCTTTTAAAGTAAATAAAAAGCTATTACTGATAGAGTTTTTTTTAAAGTTAAAAATATTAGTCTTCAGTATTAGTTTGGCACATAAAAAGATAACTTGGTACAAATCTCATGAAATTAATCATTTAACATGTGTCTCTATGAACTCTGCCAACCCTATCATTTACAATCCTTCAAGAGACCAGTTGTTGCCATAGTAACCCATTACATCAGTATCTCCTAGGCAACTGAACTAGAAACAAGTACGATAGCTTTATTATGGGTTAAAAACAGACTATGTTGAAAACTGATGAAATATGTATACTGTACTTCCATTGTTTCAGTTTTTATTCAAATGCAAATTAAAAAAAAATTAAAATCAGCCATGGTGGTTTTTGTGCTCAGTTCTATAAACAGCAGAACAGATGGGTAGAGGGCTCATTCTATATTGTGACCAGCAGATGGTGCTCTGACCACTTTTTTCAGATTCTAAACTTCCTTCAAACTAGATGGCAAAGCAGCTAATGTGTATATTTAATTTCTTACAGCAAGGAGATTAAAAATATATATAAACTTAAATATCATGATAATTTAATTCTTAGAAAAATAAGTATCTTCATGGTTTTAAATAACTAAGGACTTTTTTGCTTGTTGCAATTTTATTATAAATTAAGTCCGAAAATAATTTGAACATATGGCTTTCACTTAGAGGTTGAGATGGAAAAATAGAAAACGTGACATTTCACCTGTGAGTGATACTTGAAATTAATGTACTGAAATATAATAAATGTGGATATATTATGGTAACTCCCGAAATCTTTCCATTTTCCTATTGCTACGTCTCCACTAAAAGTCACTTGGGATTTCTCCTTGCATGTGCCATTGAAGAGAAGCACCCTCACCACTTACCAAAAGCAGGTCGACATCCTCAGACTGAGAGCATGGGGAAGGAGTTTTATTAATTAGTGTCTGTAAATATTTGTAATTGGGCAAAATCTTTTCAACAAAAGGAAAAGTACCTTCTGACAGACACAATAGTTTTAACAGTTTTAAAACCCAAACTCTAAAGATAACTCCTTACAAAGACATCCTTTGTTTCCCTTAATGAGCTGTTTATCTCAAATGTGAAGACGATCTATCCAGTTTTCAGCACAGGTCAGTGTCTCAGCATTCATTATTTCACTACCACATTTCGGAAAAAAAAAACAGAAAAAGCCTTTACTTTGAGAAACCCTTCTTGCTGGAGGAGAGGGAAAGCTTCACCTGGTTGCCAGTGAGAGACCTGATCAAGGCTCACAGAATCCCTGGGAAAGCATCAGTTTTAAGGGACTTGGAATAAACCTGCTGATAGAGACAACCTGCCATGCATGGCCCACACTGCTTGGCGATGGCCCTGTGGGAGGTTTTATTTATTAGACCCAGCCTTTTCCGAAGGGAATGTTGCATATTATGTGATTTTTTTTTTTGGTTGATATTCAAAATTAATCTGCACTGTGCCATAATAAACTAATCAGCTTGCAGGACTGCTTTACCCTGAAGCTTGACACAGAGCACAGGAAGAAAAAAAAAAAATGTGTTTGCGGAATGATCTAAATTTGTCTACTGAGTCTTGGTTTTAAATGTTCTCACTCTTAAGCAAAGCAAATTTGGAGAACACGGATGTCTCTTTGTTGCTGAATTTGGTCCCCAAATATTATCTTTACTTTAGTCCTGCAGACCCAAGAGAAAGGAAAAATGATAGCTTCTAGGGATATTATTTATACTTCACGTAAATTTGATTATTTTTATAAGTGCCCAAACTTTTTTTGATGTAAAATATAACCTTTGTCCTCAAAATGCCTAGAATTTTAAGACAATTTGTTTTTGAGAGGTGACTACTGGCATGAAGCACATATTTGAGAGATGAATTAAAGGCAGTGCACAAGCATGTGATATATTTAAATATTATCGTTATAACTCAGAAAATAATTGCCACCTAATGGGAGAAAGTTCATTTAGACATGATGGAAAAGATTTTTCACTGTCAGCACCTTGAGGACATATTTATTTAGTTCAATACAGTAAAAATCTGTTACAAAATACCTCATTCTGTGAGTCTAGCTCTACCATTGGTCAAATCGTACATCACATAAGTAGAATACTAGGCAATAAATTTTTTTTCTAATTATAAATTGGAGACCTTAAAAGGAAATATTTTCTTCCCCCAGAACACCAGTGGAGTTTATTGGATGATGGTTCTTTTCTTCTTCCCCATGAAAAGGGAAACGCAAACCAGTTACCAGAAATAATAGCTAAATCCAAACAGGGCTCTCCAGCAATAGCACTGTGTTAATTTTCTGAGAGTTTGTAATTCACAAAGTTAGACAAATACAAAAATAGCAAAACATCTACAAAACATTATCAACATTTATTTAAAATGTAGTTTTTGCATTACCACTGATGGCATCGTATTCTTGCTGCCTGGTGGAATAAGAACTCGGAGATCTGGTTTACGGTTATTCATCCCTAAATTCATGGGGGGAGGAGATTTTGCTTGCATATTCTTGTTCAAGTTACCAGGTGAGACCAGCAGACCTGGTGAGTTTCGGGGATTGCCATACCCGTTCCCTGTTAACACAAAACAAAGCACTCAGGAAAAAAATCTAGACTCAAAAAAATGTTTCTAGAGAAACTACTACATGAGATTTAGAATGAAGGATTAACAAGGTGAGACTTAACAATAACATACATTGAAAGTCCACAGGATGACTGACTTAACCTCCACGTGAAGATAACCCAGTCAGTTATTTAATATTCCACTGAAGGAAGATTAAAAACTCTTAACAAGAAGAGACTTAACGGATAACAACCTGCTGGAAATCAGCATATCCCTTTTTTTTTCTATCAAAAAATTTTGGGAAGAAAGTCAGACAGTCGTTCAGGGTCTAAGAAAAGCACTGAATCGGTCCTTCACTTTAATTGACTAGCTCGGCGGGGGCCTGGCTGACATGACTCACTCTTTCGGTTCAATGATTTGCGTTTTATGTTGTGTGTCTGTGTGTCCTTAAGTGAAGAAAGGGCATACCAGCAAGACTATAATTTCTAGGACATGCAGGAGGAGCAGCAGCCTCTCACACCTTTTGCTGTTCGATTCCCCCTTTCCTTGAGTGATTTCTCCCTCTGGTTTTCTGTCTGGTTTGCTCGCCTCACTACGTTCAGTGTACGAACCGGAAGCCTGCCTTCTTGCTCACAGAGAACTTCAGAAAGCTAGACTCCTTGTCAGGAGCTGAAAGGACGGGTGATGACTCCACTAAAGTGCTGATTCACAAGCACAGGAGTAGCCGTCGAATGGGAACAGGACTGAAAGGGTTTTTCTTCTGTCTCTGATGTTTAGCTCCTACTAACAGACAAATAGCTATCTGAAGGTCTCCGTTTCTTATAACTCAAAATCTATTGTTCCATGGCAGGCAGAGCTGCAGAGGGAGTTGATGCAACCTGAGCTGACATAGAAAGTCCTCTGCTGGCTTCCTCCACTGTCTGCTGGGAGAGTAAGAGAAACAGCGAGGTGATTCAACAACCCTTGCTGGAAAACTAGACAGTTGTTTTCTGAAGCTCTCTGAAGGAGACAGTCAAACCTCGTTGTTATTGTCGTCATTGTCATTATCGTAACAGACAAGTATCTATTACCCCAGGACGAATGATACTGTGTGCTACCCAGTGGGGATGCAGAGACAAGACCTGATCCTCAAAGGCCCTGCAGTCAGTCTTTCGTGGCGATCCGATACAGACGTGGCAAAATGAACCAACCAAGGCAGCCTGGAGGGAGGTGCCACAGAGTCACCCAGATTTAGTACTTATCGGGCTCTTAGGAGGGAAGAGTTATCCAAACAAGATGCATGGAAGAGGCAAGAATTGACGTGGCTCTTGGAAAAAGAGAGGAGACAGTAAGGTCTCTGGGCTTATGACCGGGCACTGTGAGGATCCTGGTGAGAAGGAAACCCATGGAAAGAGAAGAGTGTCAGAGACCCGGAAGGAATATGAAGGGTTGGGTGTGGAGCCTACGGGAGGTTAGCTTAGCTTAAATTCTAGGCTTGAGTTTAAATGGTGGAAATGCAGACCCTGCAAGGTTGCAGAACAGGTTAACACAGGGCTCTAAATGGGCAGAGAGATATACTAGCATTGGGATATTTTGTCCTTAAGAAGGCCTAGCAGTGTGATCCAGTCTGGAAATTTCTGTGGCAACCTGAGCAATGATGAGGAGTTGGGAAGGCAAAGCACAGGTATATTTCAGGAGATATTTATGGGTACATTTTTTGAATTAGACTCTATTTGAGGCTCACTGTGTAAAGCACATTGGTTCTTCACATCCCATCCATTTACCTGTCTCATTTTATGCATGAATAAATAGGCTAAATATATAACAAATAACTATAAGATTAAACCTGTCCATTAAATCTGTCAACGCATAAACTTTTCCACCCACAAAATAAAACAAATGGACCCCCTCAAAACATGTCAAGTATAAAGCAGTTGCTCAAGAAATGTTGGTTGGATTTGTATATAAATTACTCTTCTATAATAAAACCTCAAGAAAGTTAGTTAAACTCTTTAAACCCAGCCAAATAAGTAAAAAGCCCCCCCTCCATTTTTTTACAGTTAATTTGGACATTTTCTCTGGCAAAAGTTATTATGAAACAAATACACTTACTTTTTTTTTTTTTTTTTGCTAGGGGAAATACAAAGGATATGTTCACTTAGAAAAATGCTCGATCAAATGGAATGCTCAGAGGAGTTTTATATTTCGTGTCTTACTGAATCATTATTGTTATTTTACTTTTAATTAATAGATTCCACTGGGAAAAAAAAAAGGAGTGAGAAAACCAAGACAAAGTTTGCCCTCTACTTTTTTGTCAGCTGAAGCTCAGACTGACAGACATACTGAACTGCCTATGTCATTTATTTATTAAGCCTGTGTGAGATCTGGTTAAAATAAACAATCAAATGGAAAATTAGCTGGGTAATTTCAAAAGGAGGGGGAAAAAAAAGTCAGTTAGGCAATGCAATGAAGCTTGAACAGATCAGAAGAAACTAAAACCCCGGCTTGGTAGATGGCGATACTTGTTTGCATGGAGGAGTTATTTTGCTAAAAGGAAGTAAAACCGCTTCATGAAATGTGTTGTCCTGTGATATGACGAGCACTGGGCCAGTGTGCGAAAATGGAAGTGCTGCACGAAGGCTCTATGAAAAAAAATTTTTTTTAAACATTTTCTACAGTAAACTCCGAGAAATTCCAACAAATTTGCTCACATTTTAAACAATGATTTGGGGCAGAAGTAGGGGGAAAAAGAAAGCAAACATACGTTATGGGTTTTCACTCAATAAATGCCCCAAAACTAAACAAAAATTGATTTGAAAAGCATTCTATTTTCTTCCTGGAGTATCTCTTGTTATTTGGAAATTATGCCATTTTAGAAGATTAGTCACATATTTTAAGGTGTTTACATATTGAATGTAAAATATTTTGAACCACGATGACACTTCTTAAATTCATATTTTTAGAGCATAAAGTTATTTTTGAGAACAAATAAATTCTGCCTTTTACTGGTGAATTTCTGCTGTTTTTAACATATTGTGCCAGCGAGCATTTTGGAGCCGTATAATAACCATTTCTGTTTCCAGCCACCAAGTTGTTATTCTTTTGGCATAATATAGATTCAGGAATGCAAGGCTGTGGATCCTAAACCAGTGATATAGAAACCTATCATTTGAAAATCAATGATGAATACATTCGTGTGGTTTACTGCTAAGAAGAGCCTGCATTTAAATGGGCTTGGAAACCGCGGCCTCCTCCTCACTCAGGACGCTGTGGCCTTTGTGTTGAGGCTGTTGTCCTACCTTAAGATAAATTCACCCAAAAGAATGGTTTCTTTCAAAGTGAGGAGTCTGGAAGTGGGACATGCTACCCCTCAATAACCTAAGAGATAGATTCCACCTTTCTTCACACTGTTTTAAAATTATCTCTGCCTTGGACATTTATCAATTTGGATGTGACTGCATGCAGATGTCACATTCCCCTGACCACTTAAAAGCACAGAAATTATAAAGCATGAGTGAATGGATTTCCTGATTATAGATTATAAGAAAATGAAGAACAGACCAACTTTAGAGTTCATTTGTTTTATAGTTCCATTTGATTAAAAATATTGTTTCACATAAAACAATTCAAGCATTCACGATACAGATTGTATAAAAGACAATGGACTCTATCGTGCTGGGTCATGAGTTTCTAAACACTCATATTAAAACTAGTGTAAATATACAGAACTTCCAATGTGGTGTTAGGAGAAAGAATTTTTTTTCTCTCCAGTTAACTTAAAAACACTTTGGTGCTTTTTTTTTTTTTTTTTAAATTAACTGCTATTTTAAGAAGCTGTAAATTCAAAGAACATATTCCTGGCTTAAGATATTATGAAGACATTTTTTGCCTTGTCTCACAGAGCTCAACTGAGCACGGAGCTCTCTCTGAGCCCGAAGTTCTTAAACTTTCTCTTATTTGGATGTTTAGACATTCTGAGTCTTTTCGCTTCACTTTTTGCCCCCTCGACTTTTAATTATAAATACAATGTCATAAAACTAATAAGCACAAAAAAAGAAACTTGTCCTCATAGACCAAGGTGAACTTTTTCATTGGCACAATCTTTTTCTTAGTCTCTCAAAGCATATTTGACTAATTCTCATTCCCTCTTTTAACTCGATATCCAATTAGTTACTAAATCTTACTAATTTTTCTTCAGAATTGTCTCTCTCCACCTCCATTGCCACCATCCTACTTTAGGCTCTTGCTGTCATCTGACTAAGTCTTTCCACAGCCCTCTGTCTGGGTCCCTGGTTTCTAGTTGAAGGGTTCTTCACCAGGCCTTAAGCTGGGCTGCAGAAGGCTACGAGATCCCTGAAGCCGTCTGCAAACGTTTGTGCATATGTGCGATAATAAACCTATTGTACCATTCAAGATTTTCTTTAAAAATCTTTCTAAAGTGCTACTTCCATCATGTTCCTTTTTCAGATCATACTTAACAATAAGTATTGGGTCTGTGCCCTGGCTTGGCGCTCAGAAACGTGCAAAGCTTGACCCACTCTGTCTAACCTAATTTCCAATGGCTGCAGCCAAGCTGACTGTCCTCTGAATATGCCTGAGTCGTTGCTCCAGCTTTCAGTAATTGATAGTCTTTGATTCCGTTTAATTCAAATTCATGTTTAAGGATTAGCTAAGGCCCAGAGCTCTCATGATACCTTTCAGACAATCTCAGCCCACCTTGAACTCACTCTCCTCCCAAATCCTGTGCAATTAGAGGCTAATGCTATACAGAGCGCTAGTTCTTTTTTTTTTTTTTTTTTGTCTTTTTGCCTTTATCTAGAGCCACACCCACGGCATATGGAGGTTCCCAGGCTAGGGGTCTAACAGGAGCTGAAGCTGCCAGCCTTCGCCACAGCCACTGCAACGCGGGATCCGAGCCGCATCTGCAGCCTTCACCACAGCTCACGGCAACGCCGGATCCTTAACCCACTGAGCAAGGCCAGGGATCGAACCTGAAATCTCATGGTTTCTAGTCAGATTCGTTAACCACTGAGCCACGAAGGGAACTCCTACAGAGCGCTAGTTCTTTAAGTGTTTCAAATGCTCACTAAACAGTTATATATACACTACACTGGAAAAATCAGAACTATTCAGGAATGGCAGTAAAAGTCAAGTCACTGAGGGAATGTGGGACAAGAACTGAAAATGTAATGGGTAACTTGCTAATTTCAAACACTGAGGGTCTCTCCTCTTTATGCTACTTGAGAACATTTTCTATTTTAGATAATGATTACACACTGATGACCAAGTAGACCACTGAGAAAAACTGCTTATCAACCATATAATATCAATGTCAGAAAATCATGTAAGTGCCCACCAACTACATTTTTTTATAGAGACTTAATTAAAGCATCTTTTTCATCTATTGCACCTGTTAATCATTTCCTAGCACATTACCTTAGCTAACTGCAAGTGGTAAAAGCAAATAAAATAGAAAATTTCCTTAATGAAAAAGAAACTTCTGAGACACTGGATCTTTTCTTCTACACTGACAAGTATTCACTGCCATAGGTTGTCTCTGTGTCAAGATGAGTTTCAGTAATAATTTACTCATACAGAACTTTCTACCAGAAGATAGCCTGCATGATACAGGAGGAACAAGAATGGCAGAAGGGTGACAACTAAGAGGAGCAGGATTTTATTAGGTGGTTCTAGAGAGACCTTTTGGAGAGAGGGAACTGAGAACACAGAGACCTTGGAGTCACAGCTGTTTCAGAAGGAAGAGTATTTCCATGAAGAAGAAATACAGGTCATTTCAGATGATGGAGTTTTCACAAGTTGTAGAAGTAGGCTTGCTAACACAAGCCTCTCAGATCATGTTAACTTTATATTGGAGTCTTTTTTTTTTTTTTTTAGGGCTGCACCCATGGCATACGGAAGTTCCCAGGCTAGGGGTCAAATAAGAACTGCAGCAACCGGACTACACCAGAACCACAGTAACATAGGATCCAAGCTGCAATTGTGACCTTCCCCACAGCTCACAGCAACGCCAGATCCTTAACCCACCGAGTGAGGTCAGGGATTGAACCTGCATCCTCATGGATACTAGTCGGGTTTGTAACCCCCTGATCCACAACGGGAACTCCCTATTCTGGAGACGTATATTAAACTTTATACCATAGAAAATGAGCACCAGAGTTGTTTGTGAGTAGTAAGTGGCATGGTTAGCTGTGTGTGGGGCAAATAACAAAACATCCATTAAAGGGTTAGACAGTTAAAAGGAAGCTGGTTAGGACACATCTGCCATGAGATGCATGAGGAATGGGCTTTGAATGAGGCAGCAAAGATGGGAAGATTTACAAAGCTGATGAGCATCAAGGACAAAGCAGATAAATACAGTTCCTAGTCATGAGGTCTCCAGGTTATCTCATGACAAATAATGATTTCATTAGTGTGAGAGAAGCATGAAAGTTATCTGAATCAGAGACTCCCATATACTTTCCTAAGGCAGCCATCACTACCACGACTGTGCAATATTAACAATAGCAAACATTTTATACCATATGCAATACCAATATTATTAACATCAAGCAGTCACCTTAAGTACCCAGAACAGTACAGGCACCCATGCGATCTAAGTATTTGCTATTATACATGGATATAAAACACCTTTAATCCTCACAACAATGACCCTGTGAGGTGCTAAGTGTATCCCTGTGCTACATATTGAGAAAACTGAGGAACAGAGAGGTCCAGTAAGTTGCCCAATGTCAAACAGCTATCAACTGATTGAGCTATGACTTGAACCTAGCAGCGTGTCTAGTGTCCATGCTTTGAAGCACAGAATGGCTCTGCTCCTACCAATTGTTCATACTCTGTGATTTTGAAAGCCCAAATCTCATCCTAAAATTACAGGAGTACACAGGAAGAGAGGAAACAAAAGTGTGGGACAAGAGACTCAAAGGGCATCCTAAGTCAGATGTGATGCAGAAGCTTGAGGGACATGGTCAACTTGGGTGTCAAAAATAGCAGTTCTGGTTCAAAAGACACTGGCCTTACATAAGGGGCAGAGCATGGTGATATTCCAAACGATATTTCTAGTCTCCTTCTAGATAAATATTTATAAATAGGAAATGTTGGGTTTAGCTACACTAGGTGCCAGAGCAGCTGTTTAACTTTCAGCATGCTATTTCAAGTTGATGATCAAATATGCTTTTAAAGGTAGATTTTGTAATATTTTAGTCAATAATCTTCTCCCCTGTAATAGAGGGTGTTTACCTACCTACTGTCAATTTTAGAGACCAGCATCCATCGGTGTCATTCAATATAACATGCCAATATAATATCTGCTATTAGTTATCCGGAAAAATAATTTCTAATATATAAATTATAAAAATTACTTTTCTTAATACTTTGGTAATGGTACCTTATTTGTGGGACTTTGGAGCAAACTGCGACAGGGAAGCATTAAGTTGAACATACAGCTGAACCTCTGAGGTATTGATTTTCTGCTATTACTTCAGCAAATGTTTTGCCCACTTAGGTTTCTTTTTTTTCCCCTTTCAACAGAACAATTTCAAAAACATTTCCAGCATACAGTCTTGTTAAACTAGAGCTGTCACATGAATATTAATGTTTACCTCTATCAATTAATTTTACATTTGATCTATTAAAAGTTTTCTTTTTTTTTGTCTTTTTGCCTTTATCTAGGGCTGCACCCGCGGCATATGGAGGTTCCCAGGCTAGGGGTCTAACAGGAGCTGTAGCCGACGGCCTTCGCCACAGCCACAGCAACACGGGATCCGAGCCGCGTCTGCGACCTACACCACAGCTCACGGCAATGCCAGATCCTTAATCCACTGAGCAAGGGCAGTGATCGAACCTGCAACCTCATGGTTCCTAGTCGGATTCGTTAACCACTGAGCCACGAAGGGAACTCCTATTAAAAGTTTTAAGATTAAGTTCATTTCCAATATCAGGACATTGTTTTGTATCTAAAATAAATACCTACATCTTTCCACGTACTTTTAATTGTTCCCGGTCAACTTGCTTATATAACCCACTGCCCTACTGGAAGCAATACACCTAGAATAGTTTTCAGTGGAGAAAAATTATGACCTTCTAGACTTCGGTCTTATATTCACTTTGCCTTGAATGCCTATGACTGTGTTAAAAGCACTAGCAACTGTAAGTTATTCAGCTGTTGTAAATCACAATCGTCTTTGTTTTTAAGAGAAAGAGATCTTTTTCATGGGATGGCTCTAAGGGGAAAGGCGACCACAAAACATCTGGAGGTCAGAAATCTGGGAACGATGAAAATTTCAGTATGCCTACTGCAGAAGGGGGGCAAATCAGATTTCTGATTCTTATCCAGCTAAGACTCCTGATTACAGATTCTTAAAAGTAAAATCAAGTATCCATTCTATCTGGGGGTTTCTCAGGAAATAATATAATAATGCATAATGTTAGACTAAGAAGAAACTTGCTGTGAAACCTCAGTGCCTTTTGTGGTATATTCTTAGAAAAATATCCTGTCAATACTCAGAGCCAAGACTATTCTGGGCTTCACCAGTTAGAGGGCAGCAGACATTCTATAGAGACTTGTCTCTTCTGCTTGACCATGTCACCCTGATGCTGAACCAGACCTTCACGAATTTCCTAACTACCCCACTTGTCCTTGATGTTTCTTGGATGGGTTTTGCTTGGTATCGTTTGTGAAATTAACACTCTGTCTGCCAAATAGAACTTCAAACATTCAGCACATGAAATGGGCTCTGGGCTGTGAGGAAGAAATAAAGAATTTTTACTTATTACTGAGTTCTTTTTCTGTGTCATGAAGCAGGTCTGCATCAGTAAACCACTCTCATCTGTCTTGAAAATCACGTGGGTCGGGCATTATCATCCCAATTTTTGACAGATGAGGAAACTGAGGTTCTCGGAGTTTCTGAGACTTCTCGGTTAATGGGAAAGCTTTGATTTGATTCCAAAGAGCAAGCTGCTTCCACCACACTACTACAAAAGCCAGATGTTTCAGATTTAGAACGCATCCTTCAATTTCTCCCTGCTCTCGGAATCAAGGCTCCATTTGAAATAAGAAAGAAACTGATAAACCAATGTCTCCAGTGCACAAAGGCACTTAAAATATTGTTCTTTTTTAGGACTGATTTACTGAAGGGCTAGTTTTTCATCGCACCATAAAAAGGATATGGAACCTTGCTATCTTAAAAAAAGTTCCACTTAACAATGAATGATAGATAGATTTATGACTCACTTAATTGTTCACTTCTTGTGATTTGGGGGCTGTCTCTTTGCTAAAAAATGAGGGGGTGTCTTCATTATTGACACAATTGCTCATTCTTTCAGTCATTATTATAAACAAAAATATTGAGACAGTTCAAATTAGAGAGAACGTGACAGAAGAGCAAGAATAATTACTTGTGGTTTTAACATTTACACAACTGCTGCAAACACATCAGAAGATGATAATGTTCAAATGAAATGTGTTTCAGTGCACCGCACTGCGCTCCCTTTCTGCCTTGGATTTATTAATATCTCCTCTTTCCTCCCACCCTTGAGGGTAGGGGCCGTGGCAGGCATCTCTGCAAAGCCTACTAGAGCACTACTCACGCACTGCACATTTAATAAATATCACTGAGACTAGATTAAACTAAGCTTTGTTTTTTGCTTAGGAAGTCAAGAATATAGATAATTATAATGCTAACAATAGCTAACATTTAATAACACTCTAGGGCAGAAACTGTGCTAGGTGTTACCTTGTATTCTCATAACAATCCTGCAAAAGCGGAATTTGCAGACTTTCCAAGAGTAACGTCACCCCTCTAAAGTAACTTGTGTATCATGTATTTTATTTTTATTGGTCATTTTATTATTCTGAATATCTGCCTCTAGAATATTGCCCCTAATTACTGCTTGAGCAAAAACTTTACAATTTTGTAGTTTTCTGAGTTGCTCAATACTAAAGATTTCCTTTTCAAGATTGTCATGTAAATTAATGTTATCACTTTTGAATATGTAAATTGACTACAGATTTAGATTAGCTATTATTACCATATTATGATAACCTATGTTCACATAGCAAGGTTTATTTTCCCTTCTCACACTACAAATACAACATAATCAGCTCTTTGCCTAACCCGAGGCTGTAAGCAGAGTCTAAGGTCAAAAAGTTGTGAAAGGAGGACATAGTGTTTAGTAAAAGAGTCACCAAGTAAATATTAAGTTCAGTTAAAATAACTGAAATGGAGCAATAATAAATAAACCTAGTGAATACTTAGCACCCTGTGGACACATCTGTAGATGATAAATTGCAACTCTTTAGCCAAGGTTTTGATACGACATAGTTTCCTTTAGTATAAGGTAAACTGAAGGAATATATTTGATGTGATCTTTAAAATACGAGACTGTTTAATGACTATATACCCTTAGGATTGAAATTCAAGTGAAACATACTACCTAAGTCTAACGGTAAAATTTAAGACTGGCAAAGGTTTGTCTAAAAACAGCAAATTGTACTCTTGGCTGACAGCCTTGAAGCCCCAAAAAGTCCCTGGTAGGTAAAAATTGATTTCCAAGAGGGGTTTTTTTAACCACATCCCTCCGTCAGGATCTGCTGTCTATTGATGCACAGTTTCATATCACTGATGATTTTAAAAAGAGCTTTTCCTTCTGAATTATCTCCAAATAAAATCTGATGTCGATGCCAAAAAGAAGAGAGAAACCAATACTGTGTGAGGAATAAGAAAAAAGCTAAGAATAAAAAAAGACAAATGTTGAGTAAAACTATTATTTTAGGAGGAAATTGCCAACTGCTTGAATTAATATTAAAATGACCAAAGTTTTATTATCAATCACACTCTCAGATTAAATCAATGGGATATGAGCGAAGAGACTAATTTTCACATTGCTTTACAGAATATAATAGAAAGGGGATACAAAGGAAACAATTTGTGAGGTCAGAAATCATGACATACAAAAGGCTCTAAAATCTGCCACAACATTCTCTAGGCAGTTATAATGTGAAATTTTGTTTTTCCCTCAGGAAATCAAACTCCTTAAGAATTACGCCAAATCAGGAATTCCTGCTGTGTGCAGTGGATTAGGAATTCAACTGCAGTGATGCAGGTTGCTGTGGAGGTGTGGGTTTGATCCCCACAGTGGGTTAAAGGATCTGGGGCTGCCAAGTTGCATTCATAAATTTTTTTTAAAAAAAGAATTAAGTCAAATCAAAGGGGCTGAAAGCAGATCATGGTGTCCTGACTTAGCCTATCACATTCATTTGTCTCCTCTTCCATCTGCCTCACCCACTTCGACATCAGCCACTAGAAAATGGTGTCAAGGTACTGGTTTACCGATAATTTCCTAGGTCTATGAATATGGGAAGTGGACACTGATTTTCCTGAGTCTGTGGCTGAGGATCACGAGCTGTAGATCATGCAACTCCAGGACAATTTTTTTTCCTTTAATAAATCTAGATAACCTTGGTTTGAGTTAAAAATATCACTGTTACTTAATTTCATAGATAATAATAAAGCGATGCTGTTGGATCTTTATTTACGTTTTGAGTGAATTCTCAAGGTAAAACCACAAACGAGTTCAGAATTTTTACTCAGAAAAATTGAAATTAACAATAATACTTTAAGAATCCAGCTATTAGACTTTTTCACATGTTGCTTAATATTTTAAAAATAGTATACAATTATATTTCTGTATTAACAAAGATAGTTTTCTTATTTGAGAGTAACTAAATGGTATCATCTTTTAATACTGCCTTCTGAATTTGTGTTTTGTTAGGCAACAAATTTTAAATTTGTTAATAAAGTCAGTCCTTTTAAACTGAATTGTTAACCACCTTACTGATATTTTAAATCACTGAGTAAGAGAGGTCTGTTTGGTTGATAAGAAAGTCGGTCAAGGAATTTTTGATAAGTATTCTCAAAAACATATAATTGCAAAGCAATGGGGCTGGTACAGAATAATTAAACATTGCATGACCTTTTTCTCTTCTCATTTAGTTCTATTTTACACTGTGCTACTTTTTCTTTTCCAATGTTAAATGAATTACTAAAAAGTCATGTTAGTAAACTTTTATGATTATATGATCATAAAAGATTACGTGTAAATGCACTCTAAAGATTTTCATGTCTTATTCCTACTGTGAGTACTAAGTTCAGAGTTCACGGTCATGCCCAAGGTCTTGCTGGATGGAGCCTTTTCAGACCCTGGAAGCCAGGTCTCCTTACACAGCTGCAGCTCTGTGGTCCACGGCAGTCTACTGCCACCACCAAGACTCCATTATTTAGCTGATATAAATTAAGCATTCCAGAAGTGACAATGCTTAACAACCAAATGCATAAAATAGTAAACAATTAACAATCCAAATAAGGAAACAGCTGTTAGTTTCTTTTTATATAAAATTTTATCTAATTTACAATAAATACCAAATAAAATTATTAACCAAATACATAAATATTCTTTGCCTTATTGTCAAATAGCTATGTTAAGATTCCCCTAAATTTTTAAAGAGACTCCTAAAGAGTTTTATTTCTGCCCCTTGCTCCCCTTTTTTTTGGTCTCAAGCACGAAACAATATATTCTTGAGCATACTGGTACTTTCTACTCAATAAAAAGCAACTACATTATCAAACTGGAAACTAAGGGCACTAACAGGAAAGTGAATAATCCAACACAAGGCACTGCCATGCTGATGATTATTTCTACTAAATCTAATGATTACAAAAACTCAACTGAACTTGATCTTACAATCAGCAGTAACCATAAGATTAGCATGTTAAAAGCTTTAATGTAAGGAGATATGACAAAATGTAATTTTAAAAGCAGTGACTTTTCATTTTGGCTGTTGAAAGGAAAGGATTAAATAGTGGATGAATAACTGTCAACTGAAATCTACAAATGTCACTATTACTAATGTATGACTTGCTCTATTTCCCTATACCAAGAGTACAACCCCATCCTGTTTTCTTCTTTACTACCACTTGCTTTCATCTTTGAAATTACTTCAACTTAAGTGATAAGAGGTTCAAAATTTTAAGGAATTTGTGATGGTCTGAGGTACCATCCTATAATTCATTTACTGCTATATAGAAGTTCTTCAGGTTTTCCATTAAGTATGTTAGAGAATTTAATAAGACTTTATTGGTCAGTAGTGCTCGGCCATTTAATCAAATAAATAGTTTGCAATTCATTGTACACAGTATCAGAATACATTATTTTTTATGAATTACAGGTCAAGGGTATATCATTTTGTATTTAAAATTACATTATTTCTTTGCAGTATTTTTTATATCAACAGTATTAAAAGTCGATGTGTAGAAGGTCAATTTTTCCTTAACTCAGTTAATAAAAATTTACTGAATATCTACTGTGTCCTCTCTCTTAGATTCTGAGCTGGGAATACAAACTGAATAAGACTAAGTTCGCCCTTAGAAGGATGAGTGTCCAGGAGAGAGATGTGTGCCTAGATAGTCCACTTACAATGCAATGAGATAAACAATGTAGGGACAGGTTGCCATGAGAAAATCAAGGAGAGGTGCATAGTTCCTTCTAGAAGAGTCAGGAAAGTATGAATGGTTGAACAAATTCTGAGTGATAACAAGGAGAGCTCAACAGCATGAAGCAGGAGAGTGCTAGGAATGCACACACAAAGGCAAGCAGCCTTGACACCGTTTGGAAAGCGGCAGCACAAAGCATTTAAGAGCATCCACTCTGGAGGCAGAATGCCTGGGTTCCACTTTGGGCCACTGCTTGAACTCTCTGTGCCTCAGTTTCCTCAACTATAGAAAGGGCATAATACGAACATCTGCTTTTAAGAGCTGCTATGGAAATGAATGAGTTATTTTTTTATATACTACATCGTAAGAGCAATTTAAATATTTGCTATTATTAGACTTGGAATGCAGGTTCTTGATGGTAGTGGCAGAAGGTAAGAAGGTGTTTAAGAGAGCAGGGATGGGCCAGAGATAAGAGGCTCATGGTTAATTCCGACAGAGTTGGGAAGCCGTGGCTGGATGTTACACACCTGCATGATGACCTACAATTAGTCTAAGGTTTTGAGAAAGACTAAGGAGTCATAGGAATACTGCGGTGGGAGGCAATATGAAGCCGGGAGATGAATTAGGGATCTCTGAAAATAGTTCTGGAGTGTTGCCATGAGCCTGAACCAGGACACTGGGATAAGAATGGAGAGAAAGGGGTAGGTTTAAGGAATACCTTGGAGGCAAGGACTTGGTGACTTACCGGATGATCGAAAGATTGGATGGGAAAGTTTCTATACTTTATAATCAGGTGAGTAGTAAGGATGCTTACCCCTTTGGTCTCTTGGTAGTTATAAGAATGTACTATATATCAAATTTACTTCCTTTCCTCATGAGACTATACTCTTTTTATAAGATGACTAGATTTTGAAAAAAATTATAGACTGAAAAGTATGGGACTTAAACACAGATTCTTGCCACCTGACCTCAGAGTTTCTAACTTTATCTGAGACCTTGAATTTCAATGACAATATTCAAAATTTGGCCATTTTGCCTTAGTTTTCTTTTTTGAAAATGTAGAGACACTCTGGCTGGCCTTGTTTCCCCTGGTGTTATGTGATTTTCTGACTTCAGCACTGATATATTCATCTTTGACATATGATACTGGCTGGCATGAGAAAGAAGGGGAAGATGGCTGAGCCTGTGAGCAGGACGAGACAGCTAAGCTCAAGACTCAGTGGCATCTGCAACAGGTGTTCTGTGGGACCAGAGTTAGAAAGGGTTTCTTCCTCTATTTTTAAAAAGTGGAGAAGTGACTCTTTCATAACTACATGGAAACTGTGAAAATTATATGTGCATGGCTACAGGATATAACCATCAAGATAGAATGTTTATCCATCATCAGAGTGGAGCACTTGAGTGTCTTTTTTTTGACTTCCTTCTATTTTTGAAGCAGAAGATTTCTTATGCCTATGGCAAAGGTCCAGAAGGAGGGGAATAAATTCACTAAGCTTATAAGTTTTTTTTTTTTTTTTTAGATCAATGACACTATTGCCTATGTATGGCTAACTTTTATGCTTACAAGACTGAGTGTCTTCTCTGTTCCCTGAAGGGCCATTTAACTTAGCAGAGTGTCAGGGAAGTGACAATGACAGCATAATTGAACAACAACACTTATTTTCAATACAGAATTCTACAGCATTCTGGCTATTAAGCAGGCCACTTTTATCAAAGATGAGTAACCCATTCCCCCCAGCCCCCATGTTTTTTTTAAACTACTTTTAATAACTTTCATCACCGCTACCGGTTGTTCCCATATGAGCAGGTAAATGGATGCAGTGAGATAGTGAGATTTACATTTTTTTGGTCTTTGTGACCCAATTATTAGTCCCTACCATCCCTTCTAGCTGTATCATTTGACAGAAACTTGAAACCAAGATACAATTGTCTAGTGTTGATCTGGTTCTGTAATTTTCAGGCTACAAACCGTAGAGTATTTTTTTTTGCTTTGTTTTGTTTTGTCTTTTCAGGGCCACACTGGCAGCATATGGAAGTTCCCAGGCTACGGGTCAAATCATTGCTACAGCTGCTGGCCTACGCCACAGTCACAACAGCTCGGGATCTGGGCTGTGTCTGCGACCTACACCACAGCTCACAGCAATGCTGGATCCTTAATCCACTGAGCGAGGCCAGGGATCAAACCCGAGTCCTCAAGGTTACTAGTCTGGTTTGTTACCACTGAGCCACAGTGCAAACTCCCCATGGAGTATTTTTTTGAAGGAAAAAAAATAGGCACTTTGATTCAATGTCCAGCAAAATAGTATATTCAGTTTACTCAGTAATTTGACTCTACCTAACTTTTAAAAGCTAGATAAAATAGGAAGCTAGTGCCATGGATTCTGGTTAGTTCACTTGTAGGTTCTAATACTTTTTCTTCATTATTCACCGAATTAGTGAAGAGCCAACATCATAAGTAAAGAAGTATTATTACCCCCAGATGTATATTTTTGTAAAAATGTTCTTACATGCCAATTTTTTATCTTATTTCTTATAATTAGTAGGGTATTATATTTGAACTTGGCAAAATATTTTGATTAGGCTGCCCATAGATATTTCAATAAACTTGTATTTTTTGACATTTCAAACATAACCTCGTGTTATTCATGCCCACCTCCTACTATTTTAAATGTATAGCATGTTTCAGCTGCAAGAATTACCATTGTTACTTGTTACGCCAAAAGTGAACTGCGGTTAGCATTAAAAAGTATTGTGCTGTCTTACCTCTGCATTGAAAATGACATCAATATCTCAATAATGACAATAATATGAATTAATATGGGACCCTGGAGAAGTATGAATATGAGACAATTGGCCACAATGGAAGATATTTAAGGGAATTTTTTGAAGGGTACATGTGCAATTCATATCCTCTAAGAGCTCATTTTAGTGACAAATATGGTTTTATTTTATTAACAGTATAGTTGGATGGTTACAATCTCATTCCTTTCTTTTCTTTGTGTTCTCCTTTAGAAGTGTACAGGAGTTCAATACTTCTTTGTGTAGAAAGTGATCCACATTTAATGTGAAATGATTAACAAAGAGCGTGATTGGCAAGGCTTGCTAAAGGTACTTTTGCAGCCAGAGACGGTACCTAGGATTAAACTGGATTGATCAGAATCCCCAATTCTGATTGTGTTGACTAGCTGAAATTTTATTAAGGAAAGGTCTCGTTAATAAATAGCTGTCTTCTAAGTTACTATCCAACCCCAATGGTTTCATAAAAGTGCTTTAGAAATTCTCGGGGCCATTTTCCCAGGTCTCTCACAGATCTCTCAACTCCACTTTGTTCAAAAGACTTCCTTCTGCAAAGCACCCAGTAAAGGAATCCTAAACAATGAAACATACTGTAGTATGGAAGTCTCCACTCACCTGCACTGGTGCCTGCACCGGATGTGAGGTCTCCACCCATCAGACCACCTATGGATGAAAGAGGAAAATCAAAAGGAGAAAGGCTAAAGGCCCATAAAGCAACATACTTTACCTTTAGCAACCTTAGTATTTTGCCCTCTCCCAAGAGCCCTAAATTTGTATTACCCAGGTGGATGGCAGACATCTGTTTCACTATGCCATGCTGTGCTCAAACATTAAAAATACCTTCAATCCCTGACATTTTGCAGAATCTTTTTTTTTTCCCCTGAGAAATGTTACATTTAAAAATCTAGTCTTTGAATGACCTCTAAATTTTTATTATTTTCAAGTCTAGCTTTTCCTAAGAGGTTATTCTTTAGAAAGTGAAAGAAAATAAGGTTTACTATATGCTCAAATAACCATACATCTGAATTTAATTTTCTTTGTAAATATATTTTACACAATTAATTCTGTGCAATGCTAATTGTCCAGAACTTTGGTCATTTCATGAATCTTCCAACAGTGAATGATCACATTTACTAATCGAATTTTACTTACTGATACAATAAATTAGGTTTTACTGGCCACAACTTTAGAAACATATGTTTATTCACTTACTCCCTTATTGCTTAAGAAAGTAGGTTAAAATTTGGGAATGTTTATTTATGAGAGTTGAGAGATTCCAAAGAGATATCTAACATAATAATTACTTCTATTTTTTAAGGAATAAAATTTAGCCAAAAGAACAGAATATCAGCTAGATTATTTTCTAATTGCTTGTAAGGGATACTTCATGATTATTATTTGACTCTGGGTTTGGAAGAGAAGAAAATGTTCATTACATTTTAAGAAAATGTTTATTCTTCTAATTAAGTAAATATTTTGGAAATCAAGTACGAGATTTTTTAAAAATAAATGAGCATGAGTTCATCAAATAGGAAATTCAAAAGCATTCGAGTATGATCTGAAAGAAACATATGGTTATTGAAAATGCTTATGAAAAATTTCAGTCATATTCAAAAAGTAGAGAGAACGGCAAAATGAATCCTTTGTACACATCTCTCAGATTCAAGATTTATCATGATTATTTTTTTAACTTGGCGATTTTCTTTCCTTTTTTTTTGTCTTTTTAGGGTCATACCCACGTCATATGGAGGCTCCCAGGCTAGGGACTGAATCAGAGCTGTAGCTGCAGGCCTACGCCACAACCACAGCAATGCAGGATCCAAGCCATGTCTGAGACCTACACTACAGTTCATGGCAACACCAGATCCTTAACCCACTGAGCAAGGCCCAGGATCGAACCTGCAACATCATGGTTACTAGTTGGGTTCATTAACCACCGGGCCACGATGGAAACTCCTGATAGTATTTTCTACATGAGGTTACTGTGTGAAAAAGTAATATGGGTATAGTTCTAATTATAAGGCAGATATTTAAGTATGCTAAAGGAAAAAAATTCTTCCGTGAATGAATTGCCTTTAATATAGTTGTGTGTCTAAGGCATGTTAAAAATTTCCTATTAAGTACTTTAAAAAAATAAAATGTTAAGTATATTATGATTTGCTGTATACTATTTAGAAACAATGATTGTGAGTGCTTCTTTTAGAAATATGAAGGAATTGTTTAGTAATATTCAACGCACATTTACTTGGTTCCTACTATGAGCCATAACAATCAAGAGGGCATTTTTCCCTTCAAGGTTCTTTAAGTGCAGTGGGGGAACAAACACATACTCAATACAGCATATCACATTGTATTTTGCTTGATCTATGTACTAAGAATGATTGAATTTACCCTGAGTGATAATTTCTTTTTCCTGGGAAACTGTGAACTGTACAACCATAAGGAGCTCCTGGAAGTGCAGACCCAAATTTGTGGCAGGTGTTTTTGTCTTTATCATGTGCTTTTAACTGCATTTCTGACTTAGTTTTGCTTTTAATTCACATTTCTTACAAATTATGCTATCCCATCACACTTCCTTTCTGCCTTAATCCTTTGTGCTATAAGTTGTTGTATAAATAAACAAATAAACATTGACCCAAATAAACAACTAAATGAGATAAAAATGCTATCAGAGAACACAGGGGAAGGTTTCACAGAGGAGGTGATATCTGGCTAGAAGCGAGAGGGAAAATGGCATTTTAGGCAGAAGTCAAAGCATGGAGACAGGATATTTGATGTTCTGTTGGAAAAAGTATGTGGTTAAAATATAGCCACTTGAGGAAACTGGTGACAGGCTGAACAGATGAACTGCAGATTGTGAAAGATTTTGAAAATATGCCAACAGGGTTAGGCTTTATCATGTGGAAGACTAGCTGAGGATGGGTACTAAGCAATGAGGAAATACAACAAACGGAAAACTGGAAAACTGAATATCCTGTAGGTACAATAGCCCCTTTTGCCAAGAGTGGCTTCTTCCAATGATTTGTTAGAATCATGCTCTTACAAGGACGTACCTGTGTTACCTGCACTTGGAGGTCGATGTGTTACACCAGGAGACATACTATTCCTCTGCAGAGAAGGGTGGGCCAGTGGCAAAAGGTTGGGGTTTCCCAGTGAGCTGACAGGGTTGCTGTATACCAAACTGTTGTGGCTGGACACTGGGATGGAGACTGGCATCTCAAAGTTGGGAGGTGGAACAGCCTGAGGGAGCAGGAAAGAAAAATGCATGAGTAAAAGAAAAGAGTAGAAAGAAAAGCCCTTAAAGTATAGGCAGCATTGCCTTTACCAAGAAAAATTTCAAATCCCAAACTGCTTGGTGTCTAGAAGGCCATTAAGAGCTCTCGAGATGTACAGATCATAAATTGATTTCTTTAATGTGCTTAGAACTCTTTCCCTGCAACTATTAGAAAACGTTTCACTTTTGTTTAAAACAAAGCCCCGTTTTATTAGACTCCATTGTCTTTGAATTCCATTCTATTAAGTAGTAATTGTTCATTTTTGATATCTGGATCTGGTGCCAGAAATGACTGCAAGATCAAAGGTACATGATTGTGATGACTTCACAGAGAAAAAGGATTAAAATGCAAACCGGAGCCTTTGGTTTAATTGCTTATTGAAGTATATTTATGCAGAAGTTTAATGATATAAAATCATCTCCAGGCATGTGAATAGCACATATACTTTAATTATTATTTTTAAAAGTCTGCCTTTTGAAAGTAACTCTAAAGATAATAGACATTTCAAGAAAGAGGATTGAACAGATCATTCAATGATTCATATTTTAAAACGATAGTTCAGAATATATGTTACATTCACATCTGGGGATAATATGCTGACAGTGACAAATGGCAAGACCTATATCTCAAATGAGAGAAGTGGCAAATATTTAGTGAACTGAGGCCGTGTGGATACCTAATTGGGGTAATTCAGGTCCCAATTATTGATTTTTTGGTTTCATTTTGGCAATTTAATTCAACTCATGCTTATTTCTCCGCTTATACTAGCTAGATAATCATAGTTGCAATTCCTTCCCTTTTTTATTTTTAACATTTTAAATGAAAATATGGTATGAACATACTGCTCTGAGGACTCATGATGTTAAGAGTATACAGAATTCTTAATATAAAATGGACATACATGTGAGTGTATATGTTTATGTGTGAATCTAATACATATTTTAAAGACGGGTTTATATAGAACATTCCCTCAGGGATTTTCTAATAAGCACTGAGCAAATTTAAATGCATGTGTGCATGTGGCTCAAAGTTTTCTTTTCTCACTATATTTTCTTATAATCCTAACATTAAGTTTGTGTTCCAGTTGGTCAGCTGGCCTGCATCATATGTCATGCTCTGCAACAGTTCTATGTTCACCCTGGTGATGATTTAATACTGTTCTCTTCTTATGCTTCTGCGCCCTTTTTCTTTATTTTTCCTGTTTTCTGCTCTGAATATGGCCAGACCAGTAACAGCAAATGTGTCATAACTCATTTCACTTACACATTTTTGATTCTCATTGTTTTAGAGGGAATAAAAATGTTCACATACTCTATTAACACAGTCATTCTTTATTAGGCTTGATCTGTTGTAAACAGAGTTAACAAAAAATAATTTTGGATAAACACTCTGATAGAACGGAATGTAAATGTCTGATAAAACATCAAAGAACGAATATATCCCCTGATTCCCAGAGTCTTTAAACAACAACAATTAGAGTATGCTGTAAAATAAATGTCTGGAGTCAATAAAGTATTGTATTCCTTTATTGAATGGCCAAATAGGAATTACCCTAGCACACCAAAGAAAACAAAATAACCGTCTAGGCCTTCCCCATTTGCTCCCGTCGCCCCCAAATCCACTGGCCAGCCTCTTCACTGGCTGACCCTCCTGACGGCATCCACCAGGCTCCACTGGCTCTCTGGCTGCAGCTGGGCCAGTGAGGCACTGGCAGAAGGACAGAGCGTAGGAAAGAGGTCACAGCATTTTTCTACTGTAGCATTCCTCTTGTTGGACCACCGGATGGCAGAGGCTGCATTCCCTTCGTGAAGGCTACACTTCTTTTTTTTTTTTTCTGCCACATTGGGCACGTGGAAGTTCCCGGGGCAGGTATCCAACCCTCTCTGCAGCTGTGACCTTAACCCGATGCACCACAAGGGAACTTCCGGCCACACCTCTTTTGGGGTCCTCTTTCCTTCAAGATGTAGATCTTTCTGTGCTCTGGTAACTTCTCCCTCCTCTTGCTCCTTCAGACCTAGATGTGGTAACAGCTTCTAGGCTGTTTCCGGAGTTTCCCCAAACTCTATCCATTTGTAAATAGTCCTTTTACTAAACTCTCAATTACCTGTGTAGGTTTGCCATATCTTTCCCACTGGAGCCATAAGAGCAACTCTCTAGGTCTAGAATAGTGGTACTCTACACTGGTGGACTATCTCCTAAGGGAATATTTTGGATATTTGTGGGTGTCACAATGACTGGGGGGTAGGACTGCCATTTTCTGGTTGGGTGGGCAGGTATGCTGAATATCCTATCATAGGCGGCACAGTTCTACACCACAAAGAATCGTCTTTTACCACATCCAACTTTCAGATGCCCCAGCGGACATTCATGTGTGTGAAAAACCTGTTTAACAATGATCTAAACCAGAACTAACTTTGTTCTGCAAACACAAGCTATTTTTTATACACTGAAACACAGATTTTATTATACACTGAAATTCCCAGAAATGCAATTACTGTGTGTGCTAAGGGAATGTTCCACTTTGTTTGTATGGAATTTTATTAAAAATTATTCACCACTCTGGAAAATCATGTCACCAATGACAATTCTGTTCTTGTGTCTTGGGCTGTAAATATGGCACACTGCTTGCTCTCGACAGACTCCATGAAAAAGTTTTCCTCATCACTGAAAATGCTGTCAGTCATGAATGACCCTCACGTTGCTAAATCCAATGGTACCTTCTCAGTCCTCAACTGGGACACAGCTGATCACTCCTTGTAAACTTCCTTCCCTTCCTGGGCCCTGAACTTTCCCCTCTTATTTTCGAAGGCGACTCCTTTTCAGACCCTGTGGCTGGTTCTTCCTTTTCTCCCTCATCTCTGAATGTTAGAGGAACACAGTCTTTTCCCTTATCCCCAGCTCCGATTTCTGATTCCAACCTTGCATATTCAGCTACAGCCTCAATATTTCTACCGAAATGTCTAATACACATCTCAAAATTAATTCCAGTCTAGCTTTCCCCATCTCCACCGACGACAGCTTAATGCTTTCATTTGCACAGAATAAAATCCTTGGAGTCACCCGAGTCTTCCCTTCTTCTCACATCCCACATTCACTCTAACAGGAAATCCTATTGGCTTACCTTCCAAATACAGTCCCCAACCGTCCTCTCACCTTCTAATGTCTACCACCCTGGTTCTAGTACCGTCATCTCTTGCCTTGATCACCACAGTCACCTCTCAATAGTCACCTCCTTCTATCCTTACCTTCCTTTTTGTTTTCAACTCAGCAACCAGACAGATCCTTTAAAAGGGTAAGTCAGATGATGGCACTTCTCTGCTCCCTGTGAGAGTGCCTGTCTTACTTGGAGTAAAGCCCAGCTTCTCCCAGTGTTCCACAAGGCCCTGTCAATTCGTTTTCTCCAGGCTCCACTATCTGATTCCCTATCATCCTTATCCTCCTGCCCTCATACTTGTCTCATTTTCATGGCTAACTCCATCCCTTCCTTCAAGCTTCTACTCAAAATCTGGTTTTCTCAAAGAAGCCCACCCTGACCACTCTAATCCTGCCCCTGCTCCCACCCATCTCCTGATCTCGTTTCCTTGTGCTTCCTTACCTTCTTTTATAAGCTCAGTTATGATGCTGGCCAAATAATGTCCCCTTTCATCAAGATGCTAAAGCTCTCTTGCTGTGAGGTAATGTGTAGCCTAGTCTATGTTTTAGTATAGTGAATGAATATTTTTCTTCAAAGAAGAATTTTTAGGAAGATACTAAATTAATACCAAAATACAAGCTTACAATATACTGCACATTATTTATTAAGCAGGCACTGAACTATAGTTCACATACATGATCTGACTGAACTATCCCTTCACGACAGATATAAATTCTTCCTTTTTAAATTGGTGAGACTAAGTGGCCCAAGGTCATCTAACTAGTGACTGAGCCTCTTGGTTTCTCTACTAAATCACTGTGCAATGCAGTCCATTTTTGGAGAAAAATAAAATAGTTCAGTTAGAAATCATACTGTGGGGAGTTCCCTTCGTGGCACAGCGGATACAAATCTGAGTAGCATCCATGAGGATGCAGGTTCGATCCCTGGCCTTGCTCACTGGGTCAAGGATTCGGCGTTGCTGTGAGTGTGGTGTAGGTAGCAGATTTGGCTCAGATCCCACGTTGCTGTGTTTGTGGCGTAGGTTGGCAGCTGTAGCTCTAATTCGACCCCTAGCCTGAGAATTTCCACACGCTGTGGGTGAGGCCCTAAAAAAGCACACACACACAAAAAAAAGCAAAAAAAAGCAAAAGAAAAAAGAAATCATACTGTGAGGTGAGTATGGGCTGCATGTTGGCATGTTAGTGGCTTATCATTTATGAGCCACAAACATAATGCACTAAATGGGCTGTCATTGCTCGTGGCTGTTCATCCATGTCAGAGTGCATACTTACACCCTTCAAGGCCAGGGTGTGATGGAGGGCTTGGGAAAAAATAAACCTTAAAAACTCCTCTCATTCACATTTACTCGGATTTGGTATTTTAAAGCTATCTTTTGGTTACATAAATTTTAATCTGTATTCACTATTACTGCTTAAAAATATTTAACTGGGAACCTAAGGATCTGCTATAAAACTACTTATCCCCTGAATATTCTACAGAATTTGATTGTGTCTCAGTAGAGAGCAAAGCCAATACCCCTCACCTCGCATGATTGCATGCACATCCAAAATAAAGAGGATGGTTAATAATTATTTAATAAATTCTATATCACTCTACAAACCAATTTAGCGAAAGTCTCTCTACACCCTCTCTTCCTCTGACCATCATCCCCAAGAGTTATTCAGTTTCCACCATTCTGGACTGTAAACAATTTGATGAGAATTATTATAAAACTCTCTTGGGACTGGCTAAACAGAAGTCAATCTGGTATCAGAGTATACTTCGAAAATTCACAATTCATAAAATATCCCTTGCATCTTTTTTGTCTATTTTTTTGTTTTGTTTCCTTACCTGTATTAGGAACTAATTTCAAAATCAAATTATAAGCTTAAAAATGACCACAGTGAGAAGGTATCTCAGAGACTCAGAAAGAACATCAGTCCTTTTTTATCAGAAATCTCTACTGAGGTCCAGGTTGTGTAATAAATTGGAACTTAACCAGGTAAGTCATTTAATCTCCTTCAGCCTCATGTGCGCCTGAGGTGGCTGCATCCATTAAGAGACCAACCAGCCCTCGACACTTTAGGAAATTCCAAGGCAACAATAATGTACCAAAGTTTATAAGAAATTGGCATTTTCCTTTTCCTTCTTGACTTTTCAAAATTAAGGAACTTAAGAAGCATCTCATTTTAAAATTTTCTGTCTAAAAAACGAAAGCCAAAAGTCATTAAAAACCCCAAACTTGCAAAGATTTCAGGGGCCGGTTCCAAATTTTAGAACTCTCAAGATAGGAAGGAAGAATGTGAGGTGATTAAATATAACACTACAGGTACCACTGGCTATATAACTTGCAGAGCTCAGGGAAAAAGGGGAATGTGGGGTGCCTTGTTAAAAATTATAAAGAATTTGAGGATGGTGACAGCTGAGCATTGACTCAGCCAGGGCCCTACGAGAGAGAGCAGGGCCCCGTGTCAGGACACAGGTTACACGCCCAGGACGCTGGCCCTGGCTTTAAGATATAAGCACGAGAAAAAAACTTTTTGCTTCTATCCCTGAACAAATTGATCATGGTTACCAAAGTGAGTCATCATGGTCAGCAAGGTATCTGAAGTCTTATCCAAAACCCAAGATTTTCCCAACCTTACCACAAGGAAAAGTCCAATAAAAAGTCCAATAAAATATTTTTAATAAAATATTTTTAGTTAATAGGCTCTCTTTTATTTAATGTGAATGACTGAACTGAATCCCTTTTTTGGTCCACTAATGACACCCTTAACTTTTGATTAACTGTTACCAGTCTGTTGAGAACTAGCTGGGAAAAAAACCCACACAACTCTGATGACTAGTACTACCGATGGACTGCCTATATCCAAATTCCCTCCAGAGTATAGTTCCCCTGGACTCTGGCCCGTGCTGGCCCACATCCTCCATCCCCAGTTCCTTACAGTGTCTACACCTGTGACATTCTTAATCTTCTCTCAAGCACCTGCTCCCCTACCTCAATATCTATGGAAGCCAGACTCATATATAAACCGGAAGTCACTAGGTGGTTACCCACTCAACTTCCTTCCGTCTGCCTTTCACTCTGACTACATCTGCAGATCTCCTGTACCAATGCCAGCCTCCTGCCCATCCTTGAGAGGCATCTCAATTTCATCCCCAGCGCATCCATAGGCTCAATCTTTTCCTTCCTTCAGGCATTCATCTTCTGCATGTAAATCATCTCAAGTACTTGTCCCTTTAATTCCCTCCTTGATCCTAGGGACAGTGTTATTTCTTTCTCTTCACAGTCCATTATTCGAAGAAAATACGTATGTTCTCTCTATTTCAACTTCCTTCCTTCCCCGTCCCTCTCAACTGGTCTTGCCCTTGCCCCTCCTTCCTTCAGCCCATTTCCTAATTCCTGGTGCTTCAAATGGAGCTGTTTTTTCTCGCTGTGAAGCTCAGCATGAACCGTGGCATGAGGAAACACTGGTCAACAAGATTCCAAATCATCCATGAATTATTTCATGTAATTGAGGAATATGGGCATAAATTAGATTGTACCAACAGGTGATTGTAATATTAAATTTTCTATTTTAAAAGGAAAACTCTTCAACCTGGGTTTCTGAAATAGAAAAACAGTCTTGTAATGTTTTTAAAGAGGTGGAGACACTCTCTCCATACAAAGGGCAAAGTGTCCTTGCCCTGCTGTAAATGTTTTAGCAGCTGTGGAAACTTTCAGCAAAATTTACTTCCAGCAACTGAACGCGATGTGCGAAAACTGGGCTTTTCATCGTGGAGACTGAGCACTTACTAAAGAAACGAACGAAGACTTGGAGGCACAGCCTGGAGCTCTGTGGCTCCTTCTCACAGCTCTGCCCGTAAACTCTAATGTGGTTTTCCATCTCCCGCCACACACCACTGCACCTCTTAAGAAATCATGTATCCTGATTTCAAACTCTTTACACGACAGGATGAAATATGGCGAGGGAGTCCAGGTATGCATCCCACCTCTTTCCCCCTAAAGCGTGGGGGAAATGATCCAGGGAGCAAATAGGGGCATCCTCCCAGAACTCTGAGGGTTAAAGCTCCACACTCTGGAGAGTGGGAAGAAGCCTTCATCTACCATCCTCCCCCTCACTGTGCTGAGGATTCCTCCTGAGACCCTTCAAGCGCTTCCCCTTCAAACTGTACATTCACAAATGCACCCAGCAGCTCTGGACTAGTGTATTAGAGATACAGCAAGAGAAACACAGGCTATAGGAACTAAAAATCGGCCCAAAGGAGCTAATTCTTTTTTTCTTCTAGGCTAGATAAAATCCCCGTCAATTTCATTTAAGGATTCTGGGTATAACAAGTATGCATGACTGCATCTGATAGGAAATGTTTCATTTGATCAAGTGTCCACTGTGGAAGTGCTGCATGCAATGCTCGGTTTTATGAAAGCTTTAAGAATTTACAGCAGTTAGCTTTTCTTTATGATACAGTGTATTAATGATTCCGATTCAACAGACTTCCCTCTGACATTATTTCACTTGACAAAAGCAGCAGTCATATATTGATGAGGACAGAAAGTTTAATACGCATACACTTTATAAATAAGTTTTCATGTATTCAGTTTCATTCAGCATGGGTTGACTGTGTACCTACTATGCATAAAGCATGAATTTATCTTGTAAGTACCATTTGGACTTGGTCTGGAGCTTCTGTCCCCAGATATCTGCACTGGTTATTGTTGAGGCCTGTTTTCACTGCAGAGTCTCTCTCAAACCTCGGGCTTAGGCTGGTTCCCTAACTTAAAAAAATGTACTTTTTAGAGAAAAGAATTAATTACCTACTGAGGAGCCTGTATACAATGAGGTTTCAGACACTTACATTAGTCATTCAGAAAACATGTGAAGCTTGAGTTGCATGACTTTATGTCATGAAATGAACAACACTGGTTTGATGACAGAATAGAATAAAAGGTATGTACTTTACCCCTCTGTGGGCAAAACAAAATCATACATGCAGAGTTATTTCTCTTAAATATCTGGCAAGGCATATGATTGATTGTTAGGAATTCTCCAACTTGGTTAAGAAAAAAATTTAGCCAAATGTTAAAGCATGGAAAATGTTGGTGTTGGCAAAGCGAATATCCTGATAAAGCTTTGAAATCACCCCAGCACACAGACATGTTGAAATCTTACCATTAGGTTGTCATGCAGTCTGTTCCCTGCAGCGAGCATTAGCTTTAACCCTTCAGTGCTGCCGCTGAATTTCATGTTTAGGGAGAGGGCTGAAGCTTGGTTCGGGAATAAGCTTTCCCTTGGGTGATGAGGGTCAGCTTATGGGAGAGAACTGAAGTTCCACTCGTGTATGTGTGTATCTGATCTCAGAAAAATACACCTACACATTCTGCAGTCAATCGTCCTCCAGGAGAGGTGTCTAAGGAGCGCCTGATGATTTGTGTGGACTCTGTTTAAGAGACTGTGTAACTTCAGGGTGTGTCCCATAGAACTTTCTCTTCCTCCTGAGAATTTGCTACCTCTGAATGCACTTCTTAATGGCACATCTTTTAGATGACACAATCTTGGCATCCCCGAGGGTTTGCTTTCTAAGGGAACTGCCCTTGGGGTGAGATGGCTATTTTCTGGGTTGCCTTTGCAGTGTTTCTTAGAGAAGCCCTCACTGAAAGGGTTAAGGTATGTTACTGCAGCAGTTATCAGCAGACCAGCCATCTACCTTTGGTACTTACAGGAATTTTATGGCTCTTGATCATATTATCAAATTCTTCATTAATTTTTTTGTATTTTTCTTCAGTGCGTGGGGTGAGTGCATAAGAGGAGTCGGGATCGGGGCTTTCACAGCCTTTGTTTTCTTTCTTGTTCAAGGCCTGCCAGGTTCAGAGAAATATCAAGAGTAAAAAAAAGGGAAGGGTGTTTTGAGTACTTACACACAATCTTTGCCTGCTGATCATTAGATCAAGATCTTCGTTAATTTTCCTGTACTTGTCCTCAGACTCAGGGCTGTGACCTACTGAATCGTCTGCATCAGGATCTGGGCTGTCACAGCCATTAAGGCCCTTCTTTCTCAACGTCTGAAATACATAATTTGGAAAGTTCAAAACCTAGACACAGGTTGTAAAAGACATTTCAGGGGTGTTACAGAAGTTTAAGCTGTCCAGTATTTTAGGTTATTACATGTACTATATTACACGAGGGTAAAGAAACCGTATTGAGAAACAGTGAGCCATTTCAACAGTGCGTTCATTACTACTTAAAAGTGTAAGGGAAATATTCCTTCTGTAACCAAATTCAGTCAGTGAACAAAGATGGTAGGAGGGCTGAAATTTCATGACTCGGAATTCATATGTGCTCCAAATACCTAGTGAGAGACAATGAAAGAAGAATACAAGTGGCAAACTGCAACAGCATTTTCCCACAGAAAAATTAGAAGTTAGGACATTACACAATGATTTCGGAAAATGTGATCATGACAAAAGCAGAAATGGTAGAAACAGATCTCTAGCTTGAGTTTAACACAATGGTTGGCACTAACAGTGTCCTGCTCCCCTTTGCATACATACTTGACGGCAAAAGGCGGTAAGAGAACCCAGCGTGCATTTGCATGAAGCAGCCATCAACAGTGTTCAGACATTGTTTTTCTTTTTTCTTTTTTTTTTTTTTTGTGCGTGTGTTTTTCTTATATTACCTTCCAACATGTCTTATCACAAAAGATCAGATATAGTTCCTTGTGCTATGATAATATGAGAAAAAGAATGTATTTATATATATATATATATATATGTATGACTGAGTCACTTTGCTGTATAGCAGAAACTGACACAACATTGTAAATCAACTATACTTAAAAAAATTAAAAAAAAATAAAAAAGATTTAAAAAAAGATTGTTCAGACACTGTGGTCATAAGGAGAATCCCCTTTGTTTAGTCTGGTTAGAGTTCTATAAATGTGAAAATCTGTATTGAAATTGATAATGCTGAGAAATCATCTCCCTAAACTTATAGGCTGAAAGAAAAGTCACAAGAGCTGAGCTTAGGGCTTAATCATCATGAGCTAAGTAAGGAAGGCAAAGAACACCGAAAAGAGGTAACCAAGTCAGTAACTACCAAACTACCTGAAGTTCCTCCTGGTTCCAACTGAGCATGATCACCCTGAGACTGCCTGCTGACACATGAAAGTGAAAAGTCAGTGCCTTATCTCGAACCTGCTATCTGTTCTAGTCTCAGCTGTCACAGAAGGATAAATACTCATGGAACACTGTAACAGGAAAAATATGAGTCAGGAGTCCTGAGTTTTACTTTCTTTCTTTTTCTTTTTTAAAACTGATGGTTGTCAGCGTAATTGCACATGATCTGATCTACAGAGATAATGTTATGTTTTTTGGAGATTATAAAACTTCTGATTAATCAATCACACAGCTTGCCATGTTAATTATTAACAGACTAGCAACATTTCTGAATTTTCCTGGTACTACCCAATTGTATATAAAGAGCTGTGTACCTAAGTGTCTCTCGTTAATGGAAAGTTCAGCAGAGCTCATCTTTATTAAAGACCGAATTCACACACAAATAAAGCCAAAGCTGCGACGTCAAGCTAAGAAATTCAAAGCTGAGATAACACTACATCTTTAATTCATACAATTGGGGAAAATAAATAAAACAACATGAATTAAAAATTAATTAATTAAAAATTAAACTCCTTGGCCCTTACCAATGTGTAACAAATATAACACTATTCCAAAACAGTTTCTGAGGCTCTGAAAATTTTTACCTAAAATCAAACTGAGAGCTACCATTTTGAATACATCTTTGATACGCTGTGGCTCTGTAAATATTTATTAGTGTTACAGTGATATAATATAACAAATAAACATATGGTTACGGCTTATTATGTGGTAAAATGTTTGAATATTAAAATGAATATTTTGACATAACATGATAATATATACATTTACAATCTTGGGGAATTTATAATTGGTGGGGCCACCTGTCCTCCTATCATAGATCGACAGCTATCATTTTCACCCAGAATAAGTACTCCTAGAGGGTTCCGATAATAATGCTATAAAGGATGTCACAACACATTAGAATAAAATAATCTTATTTGCTAACTTAATTTCCTATGTTTTAAACTCTTTTGCTAGCATTAGCTCAGCCACAAGAACAGTCTTCCCGGTGATGACTGTTTTCTATTATGATGTGTTCCTGCTTTGATCTCCACATATCCTTGAGTTTTTAGGAATAATTTCTGAGTGTCTTGCATCACAGTCCACACACTTTTCATAAAAATTCACTCATGCAGAAAAAAACATGTAAGGTTAAGAAAATATGGTCTGATATTTTTTCAGAATTTATCTACTGATATTTTTGCAAGGCGTGTTAAGAATATTCTCATATAAATTTAACGTCTTATATAACATTGATCTAACAGTCTTATCTAAACAGTCGGTTTTTCAATGTGCAACCCGAATCTTTTATCCCATATATCTTCTTGTGAAAACTATAGTTGTTTTGATGTGCAGATTTTGACAGCAGAACGCAAGGGTTAGGAGAGGCCTATCAACTGTCATTATAATCCATCTGGCATGTACATGTGTGCTAAACATTCTTACGAAATTTTCAGGGATAGATACTGTGTTTGGTTTATAAAAATTCAAATATCAATTACACTTTATTGAAGATTTCCATGAATATTAACTCATTATCTCTCACAAATCTTCCAAGCAGATTTTAGGGAAACCTTATGTCAGGTCTCAAGCCAGAATGGCCCAGACTGCGGCCCAAGCCTCCTGCCAGGGCACCGTGGGGCCACAATGCCTGGCTCTCCCGCACTCTTGGACTGTGACTTGAGGGCCGTGGAATAGATCTCTCCCACTCACATGCAACTACAGCATGAAATAAATTAGGTAGAATTTAAAAAAAATCAGCTGTGGGAAAATTTTAAGTATAAAAACATGGCTAAAATGTTGATACTTCTTAGACATCAAATTTTAGACCTAGTGGAAATGCTTGCTGCTCAGTAAAACACTTCTCAGTTTATAGATTAAAAAGTCAATTATGTGGTTGCCAAGAGGGAGGGGAAGGGGCTGGGAGGGACTGGGAGTTTGGTATTAGCAGATGCAAACTATTTTGCATTTGGAATGGATAAGCAATGAGATTCTGCTGTATAGCACAGGGAACTATATCTGATCAATTGCGATGGAACATGATGGAGAATAATGTGAAAAAAATAATGTGTATTATGTATAACCAGGTCACCTTGCTGTAGAGCAGAAATGGAGAGGACATTGTAATCACGTGTAATTAAACAAATTTTAAAAAAAGTCAGTTAGATTCTTAGCTTCTTTATACCTGAAAAATTATATAAACTATTCAGTAAACAAAGCAGTGGCATGAAGTCACAAAGGAAATGCCAATGACGGGAATAAGAGGGAAACAGCGGCTCATTTTCTCCCACTAAATTCTTCTTGTATCACACTACATCATCATGAAATGAATATCACCAGTATTTAAGTATTGAAATGTCTCTACCATTTAAAGGCACTTACAGTTTTAAGCTAAATTGTGTTATTTTAAAAAGGAGCATTTTGAGATATACAAACACAAAACCCAAGAGCGTATTGACTTCAAAATTCCCATAATCACATAACCAGAACACTGAAAAAATTATTCAAAAATATTATCCTCAGCTGAGAGCTTGTAGAACACATTTCTGCCAAGAACAAATGATTACAGTGGAATTATAAAGCTCTGAAAATGGAAGTAATGGCACCAACTTTACCACAGTTTGAATGTGGACCCATAAGATTAGTCTTATTTTTATTATACTAAAAATCTACAACTGTTTAATGATGGCAAAAGAATTACTATTAGATTTGGCCAAGTCTGTCTTTATCACAGTGATAAACAGTTGATATTAACCAAAGGGATTACTTACTACATGGAAAAACAAGCATTATTTCTTAAGATCTTTTTCTTAGTAAAATCAAAATCTCTGTCGCTGGCCTTTGAAAGCTTCTCTGATCTATTATAAACGTATTGGTCAGGTAATGTAGGCACTTAAGTCATTATTCTTTTACAGGAGTTAGAAGTCCTGGATGTATATATTGTAAGTGTCTCTCAGCAGACTATGTTTTCAAAAAGATTTATTCGGTGTGTCAAGATAAGGCAAGAGATCTACTGAAACCACCAGCTTCTACTGCTATGTATCTAAAGAAACTCTTTCCTCAGAGAACTCTAAATCTGGAGTTAGCCTTCCATGTGAGAGTGACACTTGTGGGGTAGATCAATTGACTGCAGAGGTTTCTGGGATGTTTTCACAAGGCAGCGGTTGTCATGCAGTGAGCTGAGAACAGCCGTTTCTTAGAGAAGTAATTAGATTGACAGAAGGTGACATACTCCAAACAATAAATGGGAAAAGGAGTGCAGCCAGGTATTCCAAAAACCACGTGGAATCTCCCTCCCCACCCCCCCAGACATGTGGACATATGGACCCTGCATTATTACATTTGTTCATTGGGAAAACTTGAAATACATGTAAACTGATGATGATAGGTGACAGGTGCTTCAAAAATTCTAATGAAATAGATGTAGGGAACAGATTCTATGTCATTACTGAAAGGAATATAAATGAAAAAGAATGCCACATGGAGCTCTCATTACTTGTCTTAGGCATTGTTATCAACTAGAAAAATCCCTTCTGTATACAATGGTTAAGACTGGTTTTCCCTTCCTAATTATCTCCTGTTAGCAGGCAAGAAATAACTAAATTATTGCCCCTTTTTCAAATATGAAATTATGTATTTTATGTTAATGCTATTTAAGTAAACATGAGCTTCTTTCAGAGACCCACCATCACAGATCAAAAGCTTCCAACACTCAGTTTTTTTCCATGTCTTTAGTCTTAGTCCTCACGAATGTGTATTTTCATCATCTTTTTCAGTGCCTCCTTATTTTACAGCAGAAATTTCAAACCCCCTTGTGACAAATCCCAAAACAGTCTTATCAATTTCTGTTAAAATTCAAATAATCACCCTTTCTTGCATAGCTAGCATTAGCCTTACATCAGAGGGTTGATGTGTCAAGAACACATGTGGGAACTGGTACTATTAGTTGCATTTATGTCCTGTTCACACAAAAGCCAAGGAAAAAGAAAAACACACCAACTTATAAAAGGGAGCTCCTTTTCTCTGATACTAAATCATTTCTGGACTTGTCTATCACAGCTTTATGAAGATAAGCATCTGCTGAATAATCTTTAGAAAGCAGTGAATCCACACAGGCACAGGAGGTGCAGTTGAAATGAAGACCGTCTGTAAATGAAGTTTCTGAGCTTCATAAATACCCTCCCTCGGTGGTGGTGCTGCTGCTCATGACGCTGCTGCTTCCAGGCCCTTCAGCATTTGTGGAGTGGCTGCTCTAAGGACTGTGCTCAATGACTGACTTCATTTAAAACACATTCAGCAAGTAATTACTGAGAACCTCTTCTACACCCGATACTGTTTTGTGCACTTGTTTTTTAGAGAAGCAGGCAATACAAATTCAACCAAAAAGCTCTGAACTGACCTATAATACTGTATGTTTTTGGTGATTTCCAGCACAAAATACTTAGGCTGTGGGAAGAATCAGGTACCAAGAAATTCCGCCATAGGTTTTAATAATCAAAACTGTAAGACTGTCTGTACTCTCTCTCCCTGTTCCATAGTTCTTCTTTGTTCTTAATATAGAAATGAAACGGCACATTAAAATACTGTGAGTTTAGTACAATCAGCAGGTAGACTTTAATTAGACAAGCAAATCATAGCTAGCATAGAGTATGAAAAAATTAAATTTTACTCAAAATTATCCATTTGTGGTGAAAATTTTGATAAGAAATTTAAAATATAAATCTTAACAACACTACATTTCTCTAGGTTATGAATGCTCATTCTAACCAGATAGTAACTCCTACGGGGGACAGGCTGAGAAGAGCTGGAGGGTTTCACTGCTTTTGTTTTTATTCTTTTCTTCCAAAGATAATATTAATATTGGACCTGACATTTAGAAAATGGAAACAGTAAACTCTGACTAAAGACGTGAAGCCTTTTAATACATAAAATGTAAAGAAATATCCACTCACTCCTTCTAATGGCCATAAATTATTTCATGTATTTAGAGGGTGATAGTTCCTTGAATTACTGATACTCCAATGCTGGAAGAGATCACCAAAGACCATCTGACCCTTCCTCACGCCTTTCAGGAGGGAAGATAATGGTGCATAAGCACTGGCCTTTCACACCCCGGTCCTTGCTCAAGCTGGGTTCTCCTACTGGGAGGACCCCAACGGTGTCTGTTCCCTGGATGCAGACAGTCCTTCTCCAAGGCAGAGCTGACACAGCATCTCCTCTCTTGTAGACTTCTCTGATCCCCAGGGCTAAAGGAATCTTTCCCTCATTCATGCACTTATTGTATATATTTTTCTGTTAGCGCCTTTATCACAAATTATTATCTATATGTTTGTCTCCATTGCTGAATCCTTGCCAGGTAATAAAAGCACCTTCCTTTATTCACTTTTGAAGTTTCAATATAGAAGAGAAACTGACACACTTAGGTGCTCAATAAATGCTTGCTGAATGAACTGAACACACATTTCTGCTTCAATTAACTCATGCAGTTTTCAGGACAGGACAGGACAGGACAGGCAGGACAGGACAGAAGCTATTTGGCTGGTTGGAGGCGAAGACGGTAATGAGATCTAGACCTCCTGACACACATTTACTAAGTAATACTATGTCAGGTGTTGTCTGCGGTCTTCAGGATGCTTTTTATGAATATATGCTTAAGATAATATGTTTACATATCTTTCTTCCCCTAAGTGAGCTCCTAGAGGTTGGGGATTGTTTACTAGTCATCTTGTATCACCAGGAATTAGCACAGGACTTTCCATGTTGTAGAAACTTCATAAATGTTTGCAGTATAAATGACAGACTGAAGGATGGATGAAGAGAACAGGAAAAAATGTTCAGATGCTAGAGGGAGAAAGTATAGTTTGAGTCTAAGACTTCTGCAAGTGCAATTTCTCTTTCCATGTTTTAAATTATTATTTCACACTGTTAAAACTCAGTTATTACTTTAGTCTTTTAAAGTAACTGTTATAAATTGACTATTTTCTTAACTGTATCATTTTTAACTTAGAAAGCAAAGCAGTATAGGCATAATTTGTACTAGGAATGAAACTGTAACTCAGGAGATTTATATCATTAAATACATAAAAACTGGCATAGTGGACTACATGTGGAATGTCAGAAAAACTGAGCATTTGTGAAATCTTTAAGGAAAAAAAACATAAGCATATAATCTTAGTGATGAAATGGGTAGCAGGAAAAAAGGGGACAGAACTCTGCATGGAAGGAGAAAAAAGAGAGTGGAATTTTAGGCAGCATGAAAAGGAAAAGCAAAGACCTTAAAGAAAAGAACACAGGGAAACTTTTGGGAATGTGAGTCAGATACTATAAATTTGAAATGAGTATGTATCAAAATTCTTGGGCAAAGTTCATTTTTTTTCCCCACTCTTGGATGCTGCTTTCCTGTTCCACTGTTCTCCTGGGCTTTGACATTGGTCTTATTCTGGGCCAATCTTAGCCTGGAGGATTCATGAAAAATCAGGGTGATTCTAGGGCCAATCAGATGACTCAGGGTTCCTCAGGATAGGTCAGTGGTTTAGCGTTTTTATTGAGGTTTCTTCCACCACACCTCTTTTGGAACCTGGTCAAGGCAAGCCTAAAGTGGGACTGAGCTGGGGAAGTGTGCCATGAAATGTTTCCTAATATTCTGAATCCAGGAGAGATCTGAAGTGAAATACAAAACAGGGAACATTTTAATACGCAGTGACTGAAATGCATGCTAAAAAAATATGCAGTTAATCCTAACAATCTCTGTAAAGCAAGCTAAGAAAATAAAGGCTGGAAAACAAAATAAAAAGCTGAAATACAAAAGATCAAATTGTAGATGAGTTTGAAAAATGGATGATGTTAATGATTTCTTTTTCCTTTATTTTTGGCTGTGCCTGTGGCATGTGGAAGTTCCTGGGCCAAGATCCAACCCACGCCACAAGAGCAACCCAAGTCACTGCAGTGACAACGCCAGATCCTTAACCCAGTGTGCCACAGCAGAACTCCAGTGATTTCTTAAATAAGGAAGACAAAGATAAGACAGAGCCGTAAATTAAACAAAGGGTGAGAGAACAAAGAGAGAAGTAAATTCACAAAGATCTGGAAGCAGGATTTTTGAAAGTATAAAGTATGGATGTATCTTCATCTACTAACCTTTTCGGATCATGGCATCTTAATTGCAAATAAGTTACAGGGACAAAAAAGCAGATACTGGGGTCACTGATTCTTTAAAGTAGTATGTTGAATCGTCCCTTTTTTCTTTTTGTTTGTGCCCTCAGCATGTGGAAGTTCTGGGGTCAGGGATCAAACCCACACCACAGTAGCAACCTGAGTCACTGCAGTGACAATGCTGAATCCTTAACCCACTGTACTACAGGGGAACTCCTGAAGTATCTTTTATAAACTACTGATGATTTATTTTAACAAAAGAAGATGTATATTTTACCTTGAGTAATGAGAGTAAAGTCAAATCATTATTTTTGTTTGCCTGTAGGCTCTTAGCTAGCTGTAAATGCCTTTTTATTTAAATTGGGCCAGCGCCTGACTAGTTATTTGAATGGGAGCAGCCTTCACTGCCTTATTTATCAGTCAGCTCAGGATTATGCTTAGTCACCATACTTCCTCATTTATGTAGGATTCTCATGATCTTTCCTACATCATTTATTTTCGCATATATATTTTTGATTCCAACCTCTCCTTTCATCTATTCCTCTCCCACCTCCCCTTTCCTAGCAGACATCACAACCTAGCTGTTCAAGCTGGAGACCCAGAAATCACCCTAGACTCAACCATCGCTTGACTCAACTATCATCGTTTTTTCTACTTGGCCTCCCATCCTTAGTCTGTGTGACCCCTGACCCTCACTTTCCAGTCAATCTTTCTTCCTTCTTTTGGCAGAGTCTTATTAAAATGCAAATCTAATTGTGTCACTGTTCTCCTTACCAACCATGGTGGCTCCCAACAGCCTCACCCACCAGTTTTCACAGCAAGCCCTCTGCCCACCTTGCCAGCCAGCCCAGCCCTATTTCCTCTCTTCTCCCAAAAGTCTGGGTTTTGCCAAGGAGGAATTTCTCACCATTTCCCAAGTCAGGTAGGTCCTTTAATAACACTGTTTTGATATGTGTCATTCATTCCTGTCTGGAATATCCTTGTTTATTCCTCCTCTTTTCTACCCAGGCCACAGGTCATCCTGGGACATCTATTACCTAAGGCATCACTTGCTCTGTGAAGCTCCTTCCTAACTCTCCTAGGCACTTAGAGATTTCCTTCACTGTGCCCCCAGAATCCTTAACTTAAAAAAAAAATAGTATGTGGTATTTTATGTAGTAATTTATCTTTTAACTGGTCTGCTCCCCCACTAAATAGTGAATTCTAATAGGGTTGGGTATTTCTGGCACCTAACGGAGGGTCTGATTAATATATGTGGGCTCAATACATGTTCTCAGTAGTTGTTCATCGGATGACTGAATAAGCAAACAAACCTTGACAGTCATACTTTCTAACAGTGACACACTAATTGAAATGAGTTGGGTGGGCTCCTAAGGTGACAGCACTATTTATTTGTTTTAATAAGATCAGTAAGTCAAAATTCAAGGCGCCTGAGTCCTGGTAAGTTAAAGCAATCTCTGTAATTACTTCATGACTGGGGTACAGGACAGCCCTGTGGGGAGAAGAGAATACTGTATACAGAATATTGTATATACGGCAAAAGGGTTGTGTTTCTTTGTGCTTACAATTGCTGAGTCTTGGGCAACACAGGCTGATCCTTTCCATGCTCTTGAGTCTTCTGGGGCTACTGGAGCTCTAAGTTTACCAGCAGGAGGACATAAACACACTGAAAACCAAAATAATGCAAGAGATGCCTTACACATTCTCTTCTCTGTTTCTAGGTTTTTCCCTCAGAAAAGAGGACGTTACCTTTGATGTAATTTTATCAATCTTTGTTATTTGGGCTCTATAATTTATCACTAGCTTATCAGAAAAGCAGAGTGTACCCAGAGTATTTGGTAAGGCAACACAAAATAAAAAGACTGGAGGTTGACAACTGATTAACTTGAGGCATGACAATTTTGATCACACCTGAGAAACCAAACCTCACTTCTGAGATGGCCAGGCACACCAGATGAAGGCTAAGTTGCTTCCTTTCCTAACACCTCTCTCCCACTCTGGATCTCTGCCAGGTTGAAGAGAGGTAATGAACTCCAAGGGGCTTTACTGGCCAGCCCTCTCAGTCTCTCCTGGGCTGACCTTTGATCCCACTGGGAAACCCGCTTTTTGCCACTCATTCTCGTTGTAATTTGCATGTCTTAGGTCACAGGCCAGCCCAACAATAACAGACTTCAATCCGAGACAGCACTAAAAAATCCTTAACCAAGCTATTATTTTTTTTCCCTCTATTCCCAATTTATTCAATGGTGGGGAGAGAGACTGTCAAGGACCAATTCTGGATTGTGAACACTGATTTTATTTATGGTATCTTCACCTTCTTCTCCTTAGTACCTGACATTTACACTTCTTTTTTTTCTCATTGATTTCTCTCTCTCTTTCCAATAAACCAGCCTGTTCTCCAATAAGTGGCAATAAGCCATTTTCTACTTAAACTTCTCAACAGAAAAGTTTTGATTTTGGTTATTCCATAGCGATTGGACAGTAAAGATGGGAAGGAGCCTCTTAAACTCTACCGCCCCAGTTGGTACACCCTGTTGAAGACAAGCCTAAGAACTAATTGTGAGTGTTTTGCCTGGATCTGTGGTGTGCTATCCAAGAGACTGGTACCGACAACTGTGTTAGCTCAATACCTATACTGCTTGGACGTGTCAAAAGGAGGTATCAGGACCGAAGAGCATTGCCCGGACTGTGTGAGAACAATATGTGAGTCACAGCTACTGTGGCTGCCAGGGGAGGGAAGAGTCTCAATGCGTTAGAACAAACCTCTGTGAGAGTAGAAACCTTTTTTATTTTTTTTTCACTTCTGAATCCACAGCAACTTGAATGTGCCCAGCATATGGAGGACACCCAGTAACTACTGTTGATAATAAAGGAATAATGGAATCCAAGGCTGCAGCGTCAGAAGTTTTTATTTAAGATGGAATCACAATGGGATCTGAAAACACACAGGGAGCAGTTGCTAGCTCTATACTCAAGGTGTAGGTTGCTTTCACCCCTACCAACCACTGTCTCTAACCCCACACATCAATTTACATTATAAAAGGAAAGAATCACATGGACTAGAGAGTTAATGGAATTAGTATGTTTCTCTTTTGTGCTTCCCCAGAACTGTGTGATTAACATTTATTTTATAATGTTGCTCTCTGTATTCCTGTTTTTATTTCATTTTCTAGATTAAAAGGATTTCTATAGACAAGAACTGTCTCTTGAGAGCTTTCTATCCTTGGCAACTAGTGCAGTATCTGACAGCAGAAAGTTGGAAGAAATTGGTTAACTCTTCTGAATGGATGTCACAGGAGAGAATACCCCTAAGGAGAGTCCAATGGTATGTAATAAGTAGGCTCAAGATTAAGCAAGAGTTAGTGGGGATCTAAGCTTTCCCTTTCCTTTGACACTGAACCTTCTGTCTCTCCTTTCAACATCAGTAATGTCTGATAGGTGTGTCAAAGGCTAGCGACCTTGGTCTCTAGCCTCACTCTTATGACATGCTTCTTTTAATGTGGACTCCCCCTGGGACCTGGTTAATGCAGTATTAGTATTTTCTTTTTACTGGCTGGTATATTGGAAAACTTTCTGCTTAACAGGAAGTGCCCAAAATATAATGGATGGGATGGTCATCAGTCACTGGCCAGTTAAACCAGTAAGTGGAAGGAACCATGGGGCCCTTGTCAGTCTTGGTATGTAGATGGAAAAGCAGGACATACTGCCAAGGGAACAACAGGCCAGCACTGCAGGCTGGGAGTCAAGATCCAGGGAAGAAAGGCTCCTTATAGGCTCCAAGTGTCATCTTGGAAGTAGAGGTTATTGAATTGGATATTAGGTTTACAGGATGTTACCAACTGGTCAGAGGATAAATCTCTACCCACGATCACATTAGGGATTAAGAAAGTCCCTCAGACCAAATCTCCAAAATGCATAGAAGTACATTTATGATGCCTCCGCCTTTCTTTACTGCAAATAAGTTTATTTTGGTTTACACTTCTTACCTCTTTCGCCACATTAAAAACTACTTGTGGGAAAGGAAAGCATCTAATCTATTTATCTTCTACAGTTGTTATGCCATTACCATAAACCTAACCTGTGGAGTGGTAATAAGTGGTGGATTTTACATTCAATTTGGGCAGGTGTCAAATGGAAGAAGGTTTGTTAAAACTGTACTTTCAGTAATCAAGGAGCTTCAGGTAAATAAAAGGTGCTTAAAAATAAAATTGTGGAGGAATTCCTGTCGTGGCTCAGTGGTTAATAAATTCGACTAGGAACCATGAGGTTGCGGGTTCGATCCCTGGCCTTGCTTAGTGGGTTAAGGATCCCGTGTTGCTGTGAGCTGTGGTGTAGGTTGCAGACGCGGCTTGGATCCCATGTTGCTGTGGCTGTGGTGAAGGCCGGCAGCTACAGCTCCTGTTAGACCCCTAGCCTGGGAACCTCCATATGCTGCGGTTGCAGCTCTAGATAAAAGGCAAAAAGACCAAAATAAATAAATAAATAAATAAAATAAAAGTGCTTCAAATCCTCAGGCAGTTGCTCCGTTCTAGCCATTTTAAGGCTTTTGCTGTATTTATAAAACACATCGATACCATTCTAATCACTGTTTTATTTATTTATTTATTTATTTTGGCCGCAGCCATGGCACTTGAAAGTTCCTAGAGCAGGGGTCAAACACATTGATGGCAACTCTGCATCCTTAACCTGCTGTGGCTCCAGGGTACTCCTCTAGTCACTGCCTGCCCTGCATTCCCATCCCGGTTGTTCCCTCTGCAGGGCCATTGTGTGCTTGCCTCAGGGGCCACACAGTACTGGGCTACTAGAGGTCAGGGCGCTGCCTTTTACCTGGGAATCCCTAGGACAAAGCAGAGCACCGGACATCAATAATTTCATAAATTAATATGAACTTTGAGTTCATTAATCAAAGGGCCTCTATTTGCTTTCCTAACAATATAATTATTTCCAGATGGTACCAGAAATACAGCCAGAGTATCTACTATGACAGACATCAAAAATGCCAGTAGCATTTCAGGACCCTAATTTACTCAGCTTTCCACAGGGACGTGCCCTCTAGTTTCTTGGCTCATTTGTTATTGGGGGTTGCTGTCTCCTGGGTTCACATGGCAGTTCCTGCTATTTTATAGTACTGACAGGATGGGTCCTTCTTCATCAGTGTAGACAATTATGAACTGAAGGTAACGATTAGAAGTAAATAGGCCATAGGCCATCTACAAAGTGGATTCTGAAAATACCTAATATCCATTCCATTATGGCAAACTGGGATCTTTCCTTCTGGATTAAATATTTACAAATAAAATATAATTCATAAGAAATGTTTTAGAAAGCCTAGTATTATCACCATCAAGTGCTGATCAAGGCCTATATAGCCTTCTACCTTATTATTTTACATGCAAATTAAAACTTCTATACATTTATGTCTCCAAATTAAATGACCTAATAATCGAAATCAAACTCCTTTCAATTTACTTTCCATATGGTATGAATGCTATTGATATACGAATCTGTGGTCCCCAGAACCTTAGACCAACTTGTAGCTCGTAAAATCACATTTCCCATGATGTCATACGTTATGCTGATAAGGAACACTCTTAGGTTTTCTATTCAGCCACCTCAGATTTCATACGATATTACGAAAGCTAGAGAGAGCATTGAGAAATGAAAACCAGAAAGGCACCGAGAGGAAATACTTAAGGGAAGTGATGACAAGAAGGGGGGAGAGAAAGAGAGAATAAATAGATGACAGAAATTGGGAGAAGAGGGAGCAAGGGAAGGACAAGGAGTAAGGGAGAGAAGCTGAAGGTGTTGTGAAAGAGAGAGGGAAAAAATAAGCAAGTGAGTACTTCTAGTGATTGCTTGGTATGTAAGCCAGTCTCTCCTGGCATAAGTGCTCAGCACTTTATGATCTAACATAAAGCTTTACCCCAGGCCTTCAGCAATTTTGCTCATCCTAAGGCCTGACCCTGGCAGCAGCTCAGCACCTGTTGTCCAACTCAGGGAGGCCCAGTGGCAGTTACCAGCACCACAAACCACTCTCCACGGGCCCCACATAGCCTTCTCTGGCGAGTCTCTGTGGCCTTGGGTTCCAGGCCTCCATGGCAGCAGCTGCCTGCTTTTATAGTCAGGATGACTTTAATAATTTCAGGCATTATCGCTGGAAATGTACTATAACCTGATTTTTAAGTTTGGCATTTCAATTTCTATAAATTGTGAATTCTGTGATTTTGTAAGCTCAGCGGTAAACTCAGATTTTTTATTTGAGCCCTAATTTCTTCCATATTATTCATTAGGTAATTACAAAAACAACATTTCCTCTTCTATGGCAAGAAGAGGAAATTAAACCAGTCTTCCCGCACTATCAAAATATTAATTTTCCCCTTAGTTGAATCTGTTCCTCAGCAGTAACACCTACCATTTATTGAGCATTTACCCTGGGCCAGGGAATGAGCCTCTAGCTTTGCATAAATCTTTTAAAAATCCTCACAGCCACTCCTCCACTATGACTGTTATTCTACTGATGAAGACAAAGAACTGCAAAGTGGTTCAAGACCTTGCCGAAGTTCACAAAGCTCATCAGTAGTAGAACCACATTAACCAACTCAACGTATAAGCTCCAAAGTTCACTCTCTTAGCTACCTCATTATTCTGCCTCTGCAAATTTGGCCCATCTTAAAGACTGCCTAACTTGTGTCTATGTTTTTGTTTTTTTGAACACTGACTCCCAGCCAAAATGGGTTAAAGGTTTAACAAATTTTATTTTTCCATAAAGGGATATATTTGTAATTGAATTCGTTTCTGATGAACAGTCTTATCCAAAACGTTTTCCTTATTGTTTTATTGTAATACCCACTGAAGGGAGGGTAAGGCCCCTTCACTAATATTTTGGATGCAGCTACCTAGCTAAAATGTTAGAGAGGTTGTTAAAAACCTAAGGAAGGAAAGATTGTTTAATTTTTTCCACCCCTACATTTTTAAGACTAGGAAGGAAGTCCTCTGCAATAACATTTGGGCTGTATCTACCTGGATAAAATAAAGGGTAGGTTTGTTGCAATTATTAAAACAAAAGCTGCAAAATTTTAAGTTTTTGTTCCGAAGGAAAAAAGGTTGCTTTACATTTTTTGGCACTTGAATTCTTTAGATTCACAATCTAACTGCTCAGCTCTTCATTTCAATTTCTGGAATAGATAAGCGATGCCGAGACTGCTAACTATGAAATGACATTTTTGGCTGGGTTTGAGGGGTGAAGGTTGGGGAAAATAGAAGAAATGTATGCTTTTATGAAGATACTACTGCTTCTCTCTGGGCAAAGCTATAGGATCAAGGAGAAATATGCATTATAAAAATTCTTTTAAAACTGGGTACATAAACTCTTTTCATTCTTTTGTTTTCAAAATGACACTAATAACACTGTGTTACTTTATAGGCCAGATGGTAGGAAAAGTAAAAGGAGTAACTATATAAGTCCCCAATTTTTCCCAGCAATTACAGGAAGACAGAGCAAGAAGTGAGAGCTTCTTAAGTGAAAATTTCCCAAAGTCCAAGGAAAAGGGGGAAACTGCAGGAGAGTTTCAGGAACCACAAGACTTGGGTTTTGCATCTTGTCATAAAATCCGCACTGTTAGTAAAAGCCTGGGGAAGGGCTGGCACAGACCTGACTCAGCAGAGAAATGCCACCCACAGTCACCGACTCTGCTTCCGCAGTGGCTTAGCTGCCCTATTTTCTCTGGAGGGTTCCCCAGACAGGCCAACACACACAAGCCTCCCAGATGGGAAACTGGACTTTTTGAAAATCGAAATTAAACAAAGTTGTATAACATTTAAAAGAAGTTTACAATTATGATGCTTGGCTTTTTACATGGGCTTAAAGTCAATTTTCTGTTGAATAAATAATATTAACCACATATTAACCACTTAATCATTTTAAAATGCCTCAAACAGCCATCACCATCATTCTGAATTGAATCCCATTTCTTTTGAAAGTCCACTGTTAAAAAAGATGAGGGGAAACAGTGCCATTAAAAGAGGAAGCAACACACGGTACAAAGTCTCTTTCCATGAGGTAATGCACGCAAGGGACTAATGTCAGAAGAATCCAACCTATACTGAGATGAGGTGTGAAAGTCAAAGCAGGTGGCTGGGAGAAGTTAGAACCCCTCACCCCAACTTATTACTTTATTGCTAAAGCCAAAGAGACAGGTAGAAATCAATGAAAGCTTTGTCGATATGACACAGAAACAGGTACACGGAAAGATGCATGTTATATACCTGAGTTCATCGGCTGGAAAGACTGCCAGTCTCACAAGCTCACACGAATAGCACGTATGTGTGTGTGTACAGCATGAAAGAGTTTTCAAAGGATCTTCAGAATTATTTCTGGACAGATGTATTTCTACATAGTCATTTTCTTTTTTTTTCTTTTTTTAGGGCCTCACTCACTCACGGCATATGGAGGTTCGCAGGCTAGGGGTGGAAACGAAGCCTTAGCTGCCAGTCTACACCACAGCCACAGTAATGCAGGATCCGAGCCACGTCTGCGACCTACACCATAGCTCATAACAACACCGGATCCTTAATCCACTAAGCGTGGCCAGAGATTGAACTCTCGTCCTCATGGACACTAGTTGGGTTGGTTTACCGCTAAGCCACTATGGGAACTCACTGCATAGCCATTTAAATCTTTTTCCTCCATAAGGCAATATTTCACTTTTATAATTCAGACTCCACAAAAGTTAGGTTGATTTATTTTAGGAACGTTTCTTTCCCTAATCAAAATATAACAAACAGCTTGCTATCATACAATGTACTACATTTTCTCTCATAGAAATAAAATCTCTCATATTTGTAAGAACTCAATTGTGGAAAGCACTAAAATATTTCCCCCTTTCTTCCACTGTTGATCAGCAAGTGCTTTGATCTTAGCAGCTAGACATCAGGTGCAGAGTTCATAACCGTGAATTTGTTATACTTCCTATCGGTAAAATGAGGGCTCCGATGGTTGTCTTTCCTCAAATCACAATTCACTTTTGTTAGATCTTCAGAATGCAAAATAGGTGTGGTTCAGGAGAGGGTGGCAAACAAATATCAGTGGTTTAGAAATGATATCCTTTCTTCAGAAGCAATATACATTGTGAGTATGTGATTGGAATATTTAAAACACCTGTTCACTTGGAACTAAGCCAAATGTGTAATATGTTAGCATGTGCTTGGCTCATTTCCAGTGGTTACTGCCATCAAAATACTAAGGGAATTAGGGCAAAGATACAAGTTAGAAGCAATGTAAGACAATAAATGTTAACATTTTATTGTTAACAATGTTATCATACTGAACAGTGTTGGATGGCTAGTACTTTAGTGAAATCAATAGTTTTTGTGTCAGAAAAGAAACTGGCAGTGTAGGGGCACTCTTGTCTTAGTTTTGCTAATTACCTCCACAGCCTTAAAATCTCAATCAGGCTATCCCCTACTCTCCATCCCACTTTCTTTTTACTCTGTACCTCCCAGGATACATAGTAGTTCAAAAGGAGCACCAGGGAATAAATTCTATGGGAACTCTATTTACCAGAGTTAACCAACAGAACTTGGGCAAACCCCTCTTATCTGATGGGGTGCCACCTATTTTTTTTTTCAATTGTTTTGCCTTTACTTGGTCACACCTCTTTGTTTTTACCTTTCTCTACCTTTTGCCTAGTTTTAAAATCTGTATAGTGAAGCTCTTATCTCTGAAGAATTTCATAACTTCATTACACAAGAAATGGTTATAAATGTGTTACATAGCAATTTACAAAATGTGTCATTTTGTTTGACTGTAATCATTAAATACACTGAAGATTTCAATGTCCAAGGTGTGAATATGTGTGTATGAGAGACAGTAAAAAGTTAAAAATGCTGCCTAAATTTAAACATGCAGAGGAGCAGCAGGAAAGGAAATACTATGTTTATGGGCATCATGTGCCTAGGAAGTGCTAATGCTTATTATATATATACATTATAAAAGTTAAATTTCTACAGAAAGACCAAAGTGAGATGGATTTATCCCTATTTCAGTGCTTCAGTGGAGAAGAAGAAACTTAGCCAAGTGCATGGAGTTTATGAAAGTGGGAGAAACCAGGTTTGTCTGACCATCTAGATTGTGCCTGCCCCTTCTTCCACACCATGCTCTTACAATGAAAAGGCTGGGCTTTTATATTACAGATGTGAAAGTGAGGATAGAGTTTTTATATTTGCAGTATTGCATGTAGAATTTTTATGTGGTCATTGAAGGTGCACATGCTTCATTCGGAACTTCTAAATTTATCGATTTTGATTTATTCTTCAATTTAATCTAGAGAAGCTAACACCGTCTGAATACACCTGGTGAGGTCTCTATAATTTGTTCTTTTAAGATGCTACATCTGATGTATCATCTTCAGATAAATGCATGTACATATTATCAGTGCAAACTGGAATTACATGCATATTTCAAAAACAACTTTTTATATTATAATCTTAGATGTTCATAGGATGGCATAAATAGCTTAAAATATATAAGTATAATGAGAGGTTTCAGGCTTTATAGCATGTACACAATATGTTACTTATAAAAATTAAAATGATTTGGCACTTGCACGTTTTACTACTACATTGCTTCTAACTAGATATATTTTCTAGTAGAATCTCCTTCAAGAATTGGTTGTCATTATGCTATTCTGCTGCTTGAGACCACACGGTATTGTTCTCCTACCTCCCACATTACATTGAAATATTTAGAGCACCTGAATTACATGTTTCCTCACATCCCTGGCTATCTCTGAATGTCAATCTTCTATTCTTATCAAACTAATATTTATCATGACTTTGTCTCTTTCTTCTCGTGGATCTTTTCATAACTGGCCTTCATCAATTCATAACCATCTTTCTGCACTTAACTTGTTTAAGCCTAAAAGTGACTACCTATCATGGCCACCTTTCCTGACTTTTAAAATATTCTGCTTCCTTCAGTTATTACTCGACTACAAGGTATCCTCATCACTATAAACCTTAGTTTGTGACAGACCCTGTTCCACGCATTTGAAAACGTTCAATCACTTAATTGTCACAATAACCATGTACTATAGCTACTATTATTAACCCCCATTTACGAATGCAGAAATTAAGATGAAGAGTGCCTAAGTGACTTGCCCAGGGAGTTGCACGACTAGTAAGCAGTGGAGAGGGAGAAGAACTCCCACAGCTTAGTTCTAGTTTGGGACCCGAGGTTCCCTAATACTGTGCTATGCTGTCTGCCTAATATCTCATAATGGCTCTTAGATGTTATTTTCTTTGGTTGATTCATGTGTGTATTTTCTACCTCAGCTGGACTACAGGTTTTGTGAGATCACAGACCATGTCTTCCAAACTTATATCTCTCCTATGATTACTATGAAGTTCTTTACATCCTAGGAATTGAGCAATTATTATCAGACTAAAAATATCTACAGGTCAAAGTGGAAGTAAACTTCTAAATACACATGTTGGAAGGTCACTTCTAAATTTGGAGATAAAAATGGAACTAAAACCTTGCATGCTTTGATAATTCACAAAATAAATCTAATGTCCTTGGTTATCACCAATGAGGTGGTCATATTGATTTCTTTGCTATTGTACTTAATGGTTATCAACTATCTTTATAAGCATTGGATGCATAGAACAAACACACTTCTCTTGTTTAAACCAATCTGCTTGTGTCATTTTGGCTTCTATTACAGATAAATAATACTATAGACATTTCAAATTCCCAGTGGCTAGGAGGTAGTCAAATCAATATCGGCTACATAATACATAAAGAATGGATGCAAATTTTATAGCAAAGAAATTAATTATTAATTTATATCTGCTTACTGTAACAAAAATTTTGTTGTCAGCTTTTTCTGAAGTTTAACATTGCTAGGACAAGATGGATAAATTATGCATCAAAATATCACTACTTAAGGTAAAAAATTCTACTCAAACAATTGTACTATTTAATATTTAAGAATGTTATACAATCTGTTATATGTAGTAACTCATGTTCTACTCTTGCCATATGACAGTCTAGCAGTTATTGCAGCTTATATCACTACATATCTAGCAATATTAAAATGAATTTTTAGCAATTAAAAACAGCAATATTTTCCATATTGCAAAGGCTTTGCTGAAAAGTCAGAAGTGAATATATTATCAAAAGTAATCATTTCCAAAACTGAATTTATCCTGCACTGCACAAATGACTCAACAATGAAAATTTTGTTCAAAAAGTGTGCATACAAAAGGCTTTGTCCTGGGAATGTAGCTCTCAGTGGCTCACTATCTAGGTTGAAAATGGCTATGTAGGGTTGTATGTCCTATTTTTCCATGCCTGCAGTAAAGATACAATATGGGAATTCAGCTTGGTAATTACTAATACACCACACAGACACAATTACACCCTGTGTGAGGCATGAAGGAATCACTTGTGGTCTGCATCCGTTACAAAGAGCAGTAGGGGGCCACCGTGCAAGATGACACAATGCTTTACAAGAGGGAAGGAGACCAGAAGAGTCGATGTACACAGATACAAGGACCTTGATTCTTCTCGCAGTGATTTAAGTCTCTTTCCATCAATTATTGTCCTTTGTCTCAAGAGTCTTATCACCAGCAGCATTACAGGAACTGAACATAACAATGCTTAGACCCATATAACCCCGTGAACTGTGCTGACATTTCCACACCCAGTTGCTATGTTTGACCTGGTTATTCAGATTACTTAAGCAAAACAAAATGAAGAAAGAAAGAAAAAAAGCATTACTATTGCAAAACTGGCCTATGTATTTTTTTTAATGGCTTACTCAGAATTCCATTTCTCTAAACTGAAAGCCATCCTACACTTGAAATGTTCTTTTTCAAAGTAGTTTCTATTCTATTTAAAAACTTAAAAGTGAAAATCTGCTTGGATGAAAACTATAATTGTAAGAAAGAGACTAAATATTGGTATAACAAAGGGATATCTACTCAACGCAAGAATTTTACATCTAAGGGAACCAAACTAAAATAAGTCAGCTGCTCTCTTTAGCTACAGTGAGTCACAGGAATAATTTTCTTTCTGCGAAACTCTTTAAAGTTTGGACTTTAACTGCAAGCAGTAAGCGGTTTTTATTATAACAGTTTCCTCTTAATTATTACACGATGCACATTATTTTACAATACTTTCATTTAAGATGCTCTTTTAAAATACATGTTATAATTATGAATTTTTAAGACCTTAGGAAAGTTGGTTAGTGATGGCAGTTTGTCAGGTCCTGTGAAACAAAGCCTAGTCTTTCAGAAAATGTTTACAACCTATGAGAAAAAAAAATGTATCCTGGGGCTAAAATGTTTATTGGCACCTAGAAGTCTGAAGAGAGAGTCAGGCCTGTGGTTTTTGGAGGGCACTTTATCATCGCCCGCATTCTCAAAGGTTTCTCTGAATGAATAGAACTGGATTACTCAGCCTTCTATTCCACGCCTATTCCTCTCCATTTTCCTTGGCACGACTGAGAGCCTGGCTATTTTTAGTTAGGCAGTTTTCTATTTTTAGACAACTACCAGTTAGAAGACATTTGTTAGGAAAAAATTTAAAAACACACACACACACAAAGGGAGGAGGGAAAGAAGCTTCCCTTCACATATTGTAAAGCAGCCTTCAACCTGTAACTCCAGGCATTTCAGCTGCTTTCAATCTTGAAAAAATAAAGAAAAATTCAGAGTTCAGGGTTTTAAAAATAAACCTTCCCTCTGGCAAACAGACCAAAATACAACAAGCTGTTACTATGTGAAACAGCGACTACAAAAACAAAGAACATTCTCCAATGATTAAACTGCGAGAAAAGTTGTAGAACGATTAGGTTATAAGAATGTTACACAGGCATGTAACAATTTTCCAGCCTCTGAGCCAGATGTATCATGTTTTGAATTTAGAGGCAGGAGGGGAGAAAGGCATCTGTAAAGTTAAAAGGAGGATGTGGGATGTAACTTTAAGGTTTCCTTTCTCGACACCAGAGACCCTTTTTATCAAACTTACAGGTAATTTTAGATTCACTGCATTTTTCAAACATTTGTATTCTATAGAATTTCTTTAAAAATTATAACCACATGTTTACAGAGAAACTATATATTAAAAAATCCAGTGCCCATGGGAAACAAAAATAAAGGCCGCTTTATACACATATACACAGAGGCGTGTGTCTGCATTTATATATATCTAGATCATTACGTTTGTAAGTCTCACTTCTACTTTAAATGCGGATAAATAACTTGCCCTCCAGCTTAGCCTATCAATTTATTCTACTTATCATTCAAAGTGGTGCTTTCACATATAATCATCATGAGCTGGAAGCCCTCAAAAGTTCACAATTGTAATTATTTTCTTTTACCTCAGTTAGCCCACTGAACTCTAAGCCTTATTGTGGTTCAGACTGTTGGGTAGGATAGTCCCAGGTGCATCGCCCGTAAGCAGCACAATGTCTGGCACAGTGTTATCAGCAGCTGCTAAATGAGAGAAAACAAATACTCTGAATGTTGTGTTCACAATGGAGTATCGGCCCTGGAAGGCAGTGGACATGTCATAATCATTGTCACACTTCTCAGGCACTCAGCATAATGCCTTGCATGTAGAGAATGTTTCACAAATACTTATGCGGTAAAAAAGCAATTCACTGGCCTTCATTAGATCTTCTTAATTTGTAAAATGCTATTGTTATTTATATTGATATTTATTACATGATATGATTGTTAATAGAAAATGCTGTGTGGTTTTTCCCAAATTAAGAATTTGCTTCTTCTGTCCTTTGGTAAAACCGTTTTAACTACCTGAAACTTGTCCCCTGCCGTTGAAAATAAAAATACCTCATCTAACTTAACAGTTTACGATGGGTTCTGATATATTTTACCGCCTGTCATCATCATGACAGCCCGGTGCGGAAGGATGGGTCAAGGTTGACACTGCAAACTCAGAGGAGGAATCTGAAGCCCAGGAAGGTTAAATAACTTGTCCCAGGTTAGAGAACTAGTATGTGGTGTGGCCATCACTGGAATTTCATTTCTCTCCAAATTCCTAGGGTTTTTAAAGTTCTCTTTCCTAAATGTAAAATTTAAAAGGTGAGCTCTCATGATAGCACTTCAACAACATTCTTTAGGAAAATCACTCAGCTTTCTTTTTCCCCAAGTGAAATCAACTCAGAACCACCACATTTAAGGAGAACCCAGTCAACGAAGCCCAGATGAAGATAAAATTCCTCACATACCTAATAAGGAAAAATGAGAAGAACCTATGCCCGCCTGCACATTCCCTTCCTGGTGGAAAAGTTGAGAAGTGACCTGGCTTGTTTCTGCTCCCCTACAGCTCTTCTTTCCTGCCCCTTTCTCTGTTTTCTCTTTCTTTGCAGGGTAATTTCAGTTTCAGTGTCCCCTCCAATGTCTCATCTCGCTCCACAGAATCCCATTTACTTTAACAAATATTCTGTTCCTGGGAAGTCAGTGATGATTGAGTGACTCAGCTTTCCAGATTGCTTCCCTCTAACCTGGTACAGACCCTGTCACTCAGTGGGACACAACCAGGGATGAGATGGCCCGAGTAGCCTCGCCAGTATAAGAGCCTCTTATTAGGCTGTAACCACCAAACATCATGCTAGTTACCTCAGTGAACTAGAGCTCCAGGTTGGCCAGTTTCACCCCTACATCAGGGTCACCCAAAAGAAAGTTTCTGGCACGACGAACATCTCTGTACCTGTCCTGACTCATATGGGTGCCACCAGCTGCATGTGGCTATGGAGCACTGGAAATGCAGCTCGTGAGACCGAGTAGCTAAACTTTTAATTTCAATTAATTAAAATGTAAATAGCCATATGTAGTTGGTGGGTACCTTAATGATTAGTGCAGATTTGTATCATTTCACCTGAAATCTGGTAATATTATCCAAAGAGAATTCACAGGACAGAAATGACTGAATTTGTAATTGTCAGGCCATAGGCACTAGATATATTACTTATTTACAAATGTGTGCAAGTAACCTTGAAAGGAGTTTGGTTTCTGGAACTAAATGGAAAAGAGAGTGGGGGTTGGTTTTAGATTTGCAGCTCATTCTCAGGGTAACTCTGACCTTAATTTTTCTCCCCTAAATAGTTTTCTTGAGATTATAGTGATGGTATTTGTTTATGGCTAAGCAGTAATTTGCATGGCACTGCAAAAAATAGTTTCTGATTTAGAAATTTTGGAAAAGAGTTACTGTTATTAATTCACATATCAGGTTTTTTGTAATAATGTTTTATTAGACACGGGGAAAAAAAACCCAAGTACCTATTGCACAGTTTACTGTTTACAGCATTTCTTATCCTAAAACAGTGGCTCTAAATAGTTACTGAGTTTATTTACTAAAACATAAAGATAAGAGATTTAATTGATATGAAGAGGCTTTCAGAATCTAATTAACCTCCCAGCTAGTCATTAACTCTATGACCTTTAGAAATAATTGACAGGGATTTTTTTTTCCCTTATTCAAAACTTCCATCAGGTGGGTAAACTTCAGAGTAGCAGAATACATTAAATGCCATTGAGACATGACTGGATGTCTTCCCAAACAGCTATGAATAAAATGAGATACACTTCCAATAAGATAATCTATCCACCTAATCTGTTGTATGCATATGCAACATTTGCCTAATTACAGTTCTTTTAATGATTGGGATTGGAGTCTTTTCCAAGAAGGTCCTATGAATTACTTTGATCATGAGGATATTCAGGAAAGCAAAGCTGCCACAACTCTCGGGACGGAGGGCACACACCCCTAGCCAATCACATCACACTTGCCCACTGAGTCAGGTCCTGAACTCAAAAATCTTCCTCCACATATGCTCTAGGGAGTCAGTGCCAGCTGGTGGGCACTCATAAGAAAGGGGCCCAGGATTTACCGCCCTCACTACGATGTGTAAACCCCAAGTTTTTATACCATACTTCCAAAAATCTAACACACTTGCTTTCAAGAATTAGTTTTAAAAAATCTATTTTTATGGTGTGAGAAATGTTCAAAAATGTACTTTCAAACACCATGGCGGAGAAAATAGATACATGGAAAAGGAAGTTTAGATCTTTGCTACTCAAAGTTTGGTTCACAGACAAGCAGCATCTGTATTACCTAAGAGCTTGTCAGAAATACAGAATCTTGGACCCTGCCCTGTGATCACTAAATCCAAATCGGCCTTTCAGCAAGGTCATCTGCGATTCAGACAGGGCCACGGGCATTTTGTTTGAGGCCCTCTGATCACTCTCATCAGCCAAAATACCAACGTTGCTTCTCTTTCCCAGGAATCCATGTACGTTGCTCTGAAAGTCTTTTACTTTCCACCAGGACTATCAACAGTATTTCTATGTGGTCTCCTGTGCCCATCTGCTTTTTTCTTACACAGCAACAACCTTTACTCATCTCAGGTTTACTTGAAAGATTCTCACTTTTATTATTATTGGAATATATCTGCCTTCAATGAAGAAAACTTGGTAAATTTTAATATTTATACCATCATTAAGTTATTTTATATATACCTATGTATATAGGTGTGTATATATGTACATAATATTTATTAAATATCTATAAAGTGCCATGCATTAAGCAAGCAATTGGAGTTACAGAGATTTAATAAAACATCATTATGTCTTTCAGGGAAGGGAGATAAGATTTATAATAAGAATTTTTAAAAAATGCAATGAGGCAGTTGAAATGATAAACATCCTTTGATTAAAGACTCGTCATCTTTTATTCTGACTCTAGGCAGGACTCTGGAATTATTCCTAAAGGTTCACTTTTAATATTTCACAGTGATATACTTAGTGCCAATCCTGAGGATGTAAGGATGTTCTATTCTTTGTTATCTTATTCGATACCTTTTAAAACCAAAGTTACTTTTATTTAGGGTCTACCAATGACTAGATAGCAAACTTTGGTTCAAATTTGCTGTCCAAGGCCAATTTCTACATGCCATGAAATCTGTGAATGTCATTAAAAGTTGATGACTGTGATCTGGGCTAAATATTTTTCCCCTTTCACTCTTTGATATTGAGAAAAAAACATCATGAAGACTTTGGTTTGCTCCAATTGAAGGTGGTTCATGTAAAATAATAATGATAAAATGGTGATGATTAATAATGATAAAGTAGTTACACTACTGAAAAAAGGCTGTATTTTGAAATCTATTGTCTTTTCTGCTTCTACTATTATTAAATAATTTTATGTTGACTCTGTGTTAGTACTAAGCCATTAGAGCTGTGCAATAACAGAGATGAAATTCAGTTTTTTTTTTGCCTTATGCATATAACTTAAGTAATCTAACATGCAGTTTATTTGTTCAGCAGTGATTTTCTTAATAAATGAGATGTGAAGCAGCTTTTCATGTTTACAAAATGTATGCAAATTAAGCAAGAGCATTACTTTTAAAAAGGAATGGATTTTCAAATCTGATATATAAAAATTCATTGTGGTAGTGATGAGAAATATGAATACATTTTTAGACCCGTGTCTTCTTTTAGACTTTTTTAGACTTTGGGGAACAAATATAAACATGATTTATAAAAATCTTTTAAAGATATGTAAACAAAAATGAACATTACAATGTATGATAAATATGAAAAACCTTTTTTAAAAAACAAAATTCACTTTTTTTCCTCATTTTCTTAGAGGCTTCAACACTGACAGTTTAAATCTTTATGGAATATACTAATCCTTTCTTCATTTTTCAGTACTATCTGTTGAAAAGCAATTATTTACTTTGTTTAACAGAGGACAAGGCAGAGTTACTGAGCTACCCTCAATAAGAACTATCTTAATTATAATTTATAGCAATCCAAGAATTTTTAATGTAGCTCAAGAATATTACTTCCATAAGTTCCTGAAAAAAACTGCTTTTCTGAAGAAATTAATTACTAATTATAAAGTTAAATACTGGTCCATGTTGCTTCAAGTAAGCTTAAAGTAGTAACAAGAAATACCTACCATCTTTCCGTTCACAAACTTCACATTGAAAAAAATAGCACATATTACTGAGCTCTTGCAGCTAGTGCTCCTGTCAGCCTGGACAAGTCACAGTGCTTTCTGACCAGGTAGTAAGTTTACTGATTGTCTCTGTGGTTACTGCTGTGGGGGTAAAATGTATTTTTAGTTTTACAGTATTTAGTTCCAAATTGGTGTCTCTCAAGTGAATAGTTATGCTCCGGATTCTAAAAGCTCAAGGCTGCACAGCTCTTCACTTCTGAAATGCACTGCTCAGATTTCATATTGAAGAATTAATCCTGCTGGTGCCACAGAGAACTTTCTGGATGATCAATGCATTCTACATCTCCCCTTGTCCCATTTAATATGGGGCTAGTGGCTATTAGCACAGATCTAGGTTATCTTAGTTTTTGATAGTGCTTTCATAAAATTTATCCAATTTTATCGACTTTTTCATTGGAGCCATAAAAACATTTTTTATACTTTAAATGAGTAGATAATCACCTAGCTATATCCTATTGTAACTGTTTTCCCCGGTTTGTTTTTTCTATAAATATATTCTAAGGACCTAACATTCTTATGAGACCTCAAATAAGTCCTGGAGATATGATGATAAACAAAACTTCCCGACCTCTAGGATTTGAAAATCTAGTGTGGGACAAAAAAATTGGATAACGGCTTCAACAGTGCTTTGATGGGGAAAAAAGAACATATTATGACTGTAAGAGAGCAATAGCATCTAACACAAATTATGAGGTATTTCAAGGGTGGCTTTCCAAATGTATAAACTGAGTCTTGACTTGAACGAAGGATAAATAAAAGCCAAGTAAAGACCTAGTAAGGAATGAGAAAACTAACAGGGTTTGGAGAAGGTGAGGGATGTAAACATCATTAGGTGGCCTGAGTACAGGTTGGGAGTTGGTGGGAGGTGCTGACTGGAGGGAAAGAGCAAAAGCTGAGGCTAGAGAGGCAGAGAAATACAAAGGTCAGATCATTCATGGCCTTGTGAGCAACTGTAAGGACCAAGAGTCCTTGAGGGAATTTATGTTCATATCTCCTGGCATTTCATAGCACTGAGCACATGGCAGGAATTCGGCCAATCTTTGTTATGTGAATGCATGAAAGAATGAAAATTCAACAAACAACCAAATAAATAAGTGCACGTGTTTTTTTTTCTTTTAAGAAAGTACTTGTGTAATATACATCTAAAAAGCATGCATCAAAATAATTTCATGTATCTATGTTTTTATAAGTATAAAATTGGAAACTATTTAATTGGATTAGAAATAATGAAAGTTCAGCTAAAAAAGACACATTTTTAATACTTTACATCTATTCTTGAATTCTGTAATACAGAGTTTGTAAAGAAGTCCAATTCCACTATTTGATACATTTGCCTTCCAACAATAACTGTTCTTAATTTTCACCAACTATGTAAAGGTAGTTAGCTTATTGATAACCTCTAGCAGCTCTGTGGAACAAAAACATTTATAAGCTACTTTAAGGTCTTATCAGTCCTAATTCAAGCCTTAATTATTATCATCCAAGGAAACTTTTGCTGGAATAACTGTCCTTAGAAGTCTTTAAACCCAAACAGGAAATAAAGTGGCAGAAAACAAAATTTCATGTGAATATAATCTCTTATTCTCCCTTTCCTCTCTCCCTCCCCACTCCTCTCTCACTCTTCTTGCCCATTCTTGCATCTGAAAAAAAAAGTAAATAAATAAAAGCCAGTAATATACTACTGAGAGGGCTGTGAATCAAAGGTTCCTTCTGCAAGAGTCACATCCATTTTTGATTTCCTAGGGAGCAGCAGGGGGCTTTGTGCTTTATTCCATGTCCACACTTAGTCATGTGACTACCTGCCCAGACTAGATGAGCTGCTTAAAAGTTTCTCTGAGTCACTGAGGGGTAAGAGGTTCGCTACTGGCCAGGTGCTCAGTGATGCTCCCGTATGTGTTTATGGTTAGAAAACCTGTACTGGATGTGGGGTAACCTGCCTGGGACTTCTGTCACTCCAAGAATCACTTGGAATGATCTGGTGATCAATGACCTGTTTTAAAGTTTTGTTCAATTGTTTAGCTTAAGCCTTCCTTTCAGGAGCTTGCACGACATTAATGAGATGATTGCTCCTTTGCCTTCCAATTGTTCCCAAGCTGATTTATACCTGTTTTACATTCTCAACAAAAACGCCTGTCTTCTGGCTCAGTATGCCTTGACCAGTGCTGAGCATAAACTGGTGCTTCCTAAATCATTGCCAAGTGAAGGCCTTATAGGATTTACACATGTTCTGTGGGACCTGTGATTTTCAGCTCATCCTGAAGTGTGGTCATGCACCAACTGTTCCTCCAGGAAGAAGAGCCAGCATCAACTGTGAGAGGAGGAGGCAGCTAAGAGAAGCAGGAGTGGAGCTAGATAGGTGGAAGAGATGGAAAAGTGCAGTTTCTTAATACTGTCAGAATCCTGATGGAATTTCAACAGCCTCATAAACTAGCATTTTGGATAAATATCCAGTATACCTGTCACAGAGTTAAATACAACAGAATTTTTTCGAAGCAAGCGCTTTTAATACAATAACTGCTTCTGTTTTTGTTTTTCTAACCACTGGATTAAAAATTTAACACATTTACAAAATCTGGCATATTTACATATTGTATCTAAACAGATATTCAAGCTGCATTATAATATAATAATAATAAAAAAGATCTCAGTCTGTCTATTAAGTCTTTGTAAGTCTCTGTGCCATTGTAACAGTAGGGCTAATTATCAAGCAAAGACATGATAATTACGAAGAACTTTTTTTTTACTAAAAGGAGGAATCTTTTTCAACACCCACACGCTGCAGAATTTCCTATGACCCTGTAACACTACTCTGATATGGCCCAGAAATTTGTATTTTAGTCTGAACGCTGGGAATCGTATTATTTCTCTCTCTGTGCCAATCTCTTTTTTTTCTTGTGAGTAAACTGTTTTCAGAGGGTTAAGGGAGAGGGGTAATGGTCCAAAAGGGAAATATAAAACTAATGACCCTTCATGAAACATACTATGCTCCTCGTTATCTTATTCAGTTAAATGTATTCCATTAAATTAAAATAAACAGGATTTAAAATTTTACCCAGGAGTAGTTAACTACCCCCCTCAATTTTGTGTTAGATCCATTCTAAGAAGTGATTGCTCAAGTCCCTGATGTATCACAGGTTCTTAGCCTCTAACACAATTTATGTCTTAGTGTTCCAGAGGTTTTCAAATTTACTGGGCGTAAGAATTACTTGGGAAACTGGTTATAAATGTAGCTTCCCACCCAAATACTCTCTTTTCCACCAGGATTTTTTTTTTTTTTTTGCCACGCCTGTGGCATCTCTAAGTTTTTAGGTTTGGGATCAAACCTGAACCACAGCAGTGACAATGCTGAATTCTTAACAATTAGGCCATGGGGAATTCCATCCACTGAGCATCTTAAGCATATGTATTTCAGTGAGCTGGATTTGAAAAATACTCTGTATTTTTTATGGTGTAAACTCTATCAAGCTTAGCGTTCCCACTGCTTTCCCCCTCATCTCTGTTTTACTAAGGTGTGGGAAAGCCAAAGGGGCAACGACTACATGATTCGTATAGTTGAGCAGGGCAGCCCCATGTCATCTTAGATGTTATTATTTTTATCCAAATAATCAAAACATCTTTAGTTTTGATCTAGAAGCTCAGGAATGTCTTTCTGAGAGATTCAGAACTTTACTGATGTCAAGTGCAGGATAATAATGGAGTTGCTACTTTTTTCAATTTTTAAAAGAAAGCTGTGAAGAACTTTAGAACTCACTGCCTTCATTTTTGAGACGAGAAAACTTTAGCCCCAAGAAGTTGCTAATCTGTCACACAGTAAGACTGTGCAAGGCAAGGGTCCAAATGCAAGCCCTGTGACTTTCAACCCAATGACCTTGAAGAAATATGGCTCAGATAATCCATCTGTCCAAAAATATGAAAATCTCTCTAGTATGTTGTTTTAAATCTTCTTTAAATCACACAGTATATTCCTGAACAAAGCTCTCAAAAGATACTTTCATAGATTTTTAAACTTCCAAGAAAGCAAATTTTAAAAGTCAACAAGTTTTCAAGTAGTTTAATATGGTTTTACTGCACTTCACATACTAAGGACAGTTCAAGTCTGATGACAAATTACAATTCAAATTTTTTGTCATCCTGTGGTGTTTGCTGTAATGATTTTGGAAGTGAAGTGGAATTTTGGGTATAGAGTTGTTTTGTGTTCGGAACTTATTTTATTTTTATTTTTTTAGGGCTGCGCCTGCGGCATATGGAAGTTCCCAGGCTAGGGTTTGAATCGGAGTGGTAGCTGCCAGCCTATATCACAGCCACAGCAACTCCAGATCCGAGCCGTGTCTGTGACCTATACCACAGCTCACAGCAACGCCAGATCTTTAACCCGTTGAGCGAGGCCAGGGACTGAACCTGTATCCTCATGGATGTTAGTCGGATTAGTTTCCACTGAGCCAGGATGGGAACTCCTAGAACTTATTTTAAATGTGAGTGTACATACACACACACAGAGACACACATGATGAAGAATTTATGAGATATGATAGCTGACTAGTTCTCTTCATGTTTCTGTTTATGCATTTTCACATTTATATGTGTACATGAATAAAATACTATCTGAAATACATAATAGGTAAGTTTTATAAATAATCTTAAATTTCGCTATCAAGGCATGCCCACAACTAAAAGCCTCAGTCAATGAAAAACTGACGTGTAGTACTGCAAATCTGAAAGTATTTTACACACACACATTAGGACTACTTATCAACCACTTCTGTTTCTCTGAAATTGTTTGGGCTTAGGCAAAAAAATTATTGATTAGCTCAATACTTTTTAAGAACTTACAAATGAAAGCAAAGAAACGAGAATTAATCTTAAGATAATTATAACGGGTAAAGGGAAGAAAAATGTGAGAGGCAGATTAATTTGATCAGGATTGGAACTAGATTTTTTTCATAATATGGAACCAGTTTAAGCCATAGCAAGAATAACTTGTACTCTGGCAGACTGATTCTAAATACAGACTGCTTCCCCGCCTACCCCCCGCCCCCCTTTTAGGGCCATATCCGCTGCATATGGAGGTTCCCAGACTAGGGGTCGAATCAAAGCTACAGCTGCCAGCCTACACTACAGCCACAGCAATGCGGGATCCTGGCCACGTCTGCGACCTACACCACGGCTCATGGCAACGCCGGATCATTAAGCCACTGAGCAAGGCCAGGGATCAAACCCGCATCCTCATGGATCCTAGTCGGGTTTGTTAACCGCTGAGCCAAGAAGGAACCTACTAAATACATACTTCTGAAACATTTATTTTCTCTTAATTTTGCAAAAGCAGTCACAATCTAGGAAACCGTAAGTAAATAGATAGGTGAGGAAAACAGATAGGGAGCCTGTATCTCTGTATAATGGAGACATAGACCTTATTAAACCTCTTCCTTTTTGGTTTAGTATTCATTACTTATGAAGGGTACTGTAAGACAATCATATTCAAACATGTGGGAAGCTTTTAAAATTTATGGTGAGGTTACTTATGCTAACAAAAAATATTTGAGTTTCAACATGATGCCTTTTTGGCACAATAAAACAATGTTTTTAAATCTCACTTTGATAAAATACTAAGTAACATTTAGAAGTTCATTTTTATCAGACTTCTGATTCTGTGTATATTAATAGTGCATATTAAATGACGTAATTTGGGGGAAAAACATTTCTAGGAGAATAACTGTCTATTCTTTTAGGAAGAATTCATTAGGAAGAATGAATTAGAAAGAAGAGACAAAGTGAAAAACAAATGTAAAGTGGGGTGAGCTCATTAAAAAATCTTTTTCTTTGTGCTAAGCAACTAGTGTATACTTAAGAGAAATCATGAGAAGTAATCTAAAACGTGGGTGAGCAGTCCCCTGGCTACGGTTCATAATTCTGGAGGCCTGACACTGTGGTAGACAATGATGAGTCATGAAGGATGAGGTTAATAATTTGACACAGGTGCTTGATTTCTCGAAAGGACCCGACTCACATAGTCCCCATATCTTACCACCCTAACTTGCATTTTGAGGTAGGATGCAGTAATAGTTGAGGTGATAACCCCAGGTACACCTGTGAGAATATGAACATCTCAGGAAAAGGAAGGTTGTGCTTGGGCTGGGGAGTGGGGAGGGAAGGGTGGTCCAAACAGCTGGGACTGCCTGAGTTTGGGGGTTCACCAAAGCACGTGTGCACACTCACCTCCACGATGTCTGAGTTCGTCCGGCTCTCATGCGGCTCATTGTACTCCGTGTACTTGAGCAGCACCTTGTCCATGTCCGTGCTGGCGTACTGGAACAGCTTGTTGGTGCTGTTGAAGATGATCAGCGCGATCTCACAGTCACACAGCACGCTCAGCTCATAAGCCTTCTTCATCAACCCAAATTTCCTCTTTGTAAATGTCACCTGGAAAAAAGAAAGCAGGCAGGTTTTTTAGAGAGAGAGAGGGGGAAAAAGCACGCCTTAAAAAAAATAAAAAACACAGTATTTTTTCCTTTGTAAAACAAAGTGTGTCGCTGTCAGAGCCCTTGGGCACTAACACATTTGGAAAGAAAGCAAATAAATCTAAAACTAATTTCTGCTTAGAATTTGAAAAATGTGTGATTTCTAGCTTGTTGCTGAATGTGAAACTGTAAATGCCGGGCATTTTAATGAAGGTGACCAGAGAACTGTTCATGTTTCTTTGAGCAATTCAAGATTTAAAAAAGTTAATTTCAGCAGGTTAGCATACTTCTTAATTATAAATTTGGAGCTTATTTTCTGACCACTTGAAGACTGGACATGACATTACGGACATGATATTTTAGTTAGATCCATGTTCAAAAATCCTCAAAATTGTTTAGTCTCATGCCATTTAACTGAAAACACTTGAAGGGGTCTGACTGTACTTTCAGAGAGAGTTGTATTCTGTCTTCTAGAAATTCAGCAGGGAGTTGGCAAGTGCTTTAGCCATAACACCGTTAGGGTTTTGGTTTCATTCTTCTGTGTATCTTTCTTCCTCTCCCAGGCCAGAAAGTGTATTGTTATCTTTGCTTTCCTCTTCTTTTAATCTAATCTATTACCAAGTCCCATAATTCCTTCCCCCAAAATGTTTCTCAGGTTCCCACTCTCTTGTCTATTTCCCAGGCATTGCTATCATTCACGTCCTTATCAGCTTCCTGTCCTGGGTGAGCTCCCTGTCTGAAACGATCCCCTCCTCAATTCATCCCCATCTTCAAAATGTCACTCTTCTCCCTGCCTTTTCCTGACGAGGCGACTACAACACATCTACCTGACAATGCACACATGCATTTCACTAGTCCCACTTTCAGTCTTTTCTTGATTCAACTCCAGTCTGCTCACCAAAAATGAGCGTTCTTCATTAGAAGCCTTTATATGGTCCACTGTTTCCAAGCAGGTCTTTTGTAGAATATCATTTCTATTAAATACTCAAGAGAAAAAGATCAATGGCCCAGTACATTTGGGAAATGAGGTACATTGGTATATTGAAGGCTGAGAAACCCTTAGAATTTTAACCAAACGTACTACTGACAGAACGTTTGTTTGCCTATTGATTCATTTTGAGGGATGCTTACTATCATTCTTCAGAGCCAGGTTTTGGAGGCATAAACCCTGGGAAATGCCGACTAACTTCATTATTGTTTTCTAAGTTACAATTTTTACTCACCTTCAAATCCAAACTGTCTCACTTTAGATCCCCACTCCCTATCTTTCTCTCTGTCTCCAGATACCCAGGATGTCCTCTAGTCTTGTGTCTATCTGAATGTCCCCAAACCTCAAACCTCCAAAGCCCTAACTCATCTTCAACTTCGAATTTGTTCTTCTTCCTAGCTTCCACTTGTCACCATAAACTCGGTCATCTAAACTAGAGACCACCAACTGGATTTCTGAATCCCCCCTCCTGCCCCCAGTTCCACAAACCTAAATAAATATGTTGACAGGAACTGTGGACTAGCAGACAGAAAAGCCAGCTTCCTGATTTTCTCATTTCTCCGCTCTTGTGCTAATACCTATTGTTTTATCTAGTACCCTTTATTTCTTCTTATACCACTTATAACTTTTTATATTTTGCATAATTGTTTGTATGACCACTTATTTAATGCCTGTCTCTTCCATTATGGTGCATGTTCCACATAGGGTATGGATTATTTTATTTTGCTCACTGCTGTATCTATCCTCAGTGCCTAGAACAGCAGATACACGAGCACGTGGTAATGATCTGTAGTATAAAAAATTAAATACAGAAAACTATTATGTGTTTTTTGGAAATAACGAATTGATGTTATATAAAGTTGTGATAGCATTCTCCCACCAGATTTTTATTTAGCATCTCATAAACAGAAATTTTAAAAAGTAAATCTGTACTTAATAATGATTATATATATATTTTTTTTCTTTTTTCTTTTTTTTTAGGGCATATGCCTGTGGCATATGGAAGTTCCCAGGCCAGGGGATGAATGAGAGCAGCAGCTGCTGGCCTACACCACAGCCACAGCAATGCAGAATCTGAGCCATGTCTGTGACCTACACCACAGCTCACAGCAATGCCAGATCCCCGACCCACTGAGTGAGGCCAGGGATCGAACCTGCATCCTCGTGGATACTAGTAGGGATCCTTACCCACTGAGCTACAACAGGAACTCCAATTATATTCATCACTTTTGTGATGAAGGCAGCATGATAGAAAGGGAAGAACATGGGGTTTGGATTCAGGGGATCCTAGCTTGAATGCTGATCTGCTGTTTGATTGTCATGAGAAGTTAGGTCATTTAAATTCTTCAAATTTTGCTTTTCTCTGAGTTTGATTTTTCATCTTTAAAATGTAGATAACACCTACTCTTAGGATTGCTGCAAGGATTATATAAAATAACTTATGTACATATAAAGCTTTGTGTTTTAAGTATATACTCAGTTAATCTTAGTTCCCATCCCTTTCTTAGCTGACTTATAGGAAAAGAACTTACAAAATATACCTGTCCTCGTGGCTCGAAGAGCCTACTGATCAATGTTCTTTGAGGATCTTACTATTTCTGATAGAAAGATAAAGCTGAACTATGGAAGCCCCACTGGTTGGTCATTCTTTGGAAAATACAGCATTTAGGTATTTACCATCCCACATTGTCTAGACAGATCTCCTCAGATATGTACCAGGTAATTTTTCTTTGTAATAATTGCCAATGTCTCAATGTTTTATGTTTATTGATTGTCTTACCAAAGTGCTTCTAATAAAATATGGCCAGTGTTTTATTTTCATATCTGATTATCATACTATTTTAGAAACTTTTTCTATTCTGGTTCATTCAGATGAGTCATGATTGGTATGGGATGATTTAAATAAAGACTATCTTAACAGCATCATCTTTAATTACACAGATTTATACAAAATGCCTTTTAATAATTCTTTTAGATGCAATTTAGTTATGCAAATATACTTGCACATTGGTATTTTGTTTAGTGAAATAGGCTACAGAGTAGGTTCAATACAGAAGGCGCTGACCCAAAATACTTTCATATATCGAAAACCACTTTTAATCAGGCTTTCATGACCACAAACTGTAGGTGGAATGTCTCAATACAGTATGGTTTCTGTTGTACTCAAACCTCAGAATTTAGCACGTTACAACACTCACCATCAAAGTACATTTCAGCACAGAAATATCATTAAAGCCACTATTTGTGTTCACTTTTAGGTACTTCTCAGCCTTTGTGTAACCAAACAGGCTGCTGGATAATGCATACTTATTTAATAATACCTATCAAAAAAGTCAGTGCATATAGCATCTTTTCATTAAAATTGCAAACTAAAATGATGATGTCTATATTAAAGCATTTAAGAAAATATCTTCAAAATCTACTCTTAATTGCACTAAATTTAATTCTGTATTATGTTCATATTCTTCACAGCATACTCAAAATGTATTTAATAATGCTTTTTCTGATTGTTCCTAGTCAGATAAAATTGTTTTTCAGCATTAAGTTTTCTAAAGAGAACTGGGATATTCCTTTTTGTTTAAAATATGCCACTCAATGACAAAGACTGCAATTCAGAGCTTTTATACTTAAATATAATAATGTATTGTAATGATTACATTTTTCATAACTTGACAATAGTTTGTAATTGGGACAAGTCCATTTCTATTTCAATAACAAATTTTGAACCTTAGGTGAGATGGTAAACTGTTTTTATAGTAGTTAGGTAAAGAGATGCTCTCTTCCAGTGTTTACATCAATCAAGGTGCACCGAGAAGAGAATAAAGCCAATATTATTTAAGTGGACACCATAATTTACATTTAGTTTTCAAAATTAAAAAGACTTCACATGTAATATATGTATGGGAAGCAAGATTACTCTGCAAATATTCAGACCTTTATGTTCTTTGTCTTTACCTCTTGAAACAGCTCCAAATCTAATCATGATGTCTTATTAAGACATTTCAGTATTAAGTTTTACATTAACCTCAAGTTTTAAATTCTAGCATATGGGCAGTCATCACACATCTCATGCTGACTATTACTCTAGAACTTATTAGATAACGAATCAGAAAGTGAAATTAGAATTTGAACTGAGAAAAGAAAAGACACGTTCATGAAATACAATTCTACATAATTCATCAGTAATAAAGAAATAAAATCTATTTACAGAAACATAAAATAATTAAAACAATTTTTACCGAGCATTTTCTACAAGCCAAACATTGTGCCAAGCAATGCTGATTGAGCATTCTCCATGCCAGACATTTGTGCTGGGTGCTAGGGTTTCTAGTACATATATATCTCCCTTGTTCATGTCTCATCCTCATGGCTGGAGGAACAACAGCCATTTAATTCTTTAGTGCTTCAAAGGAACTTTATCTATTTGAATCAAAATGTATTCTTCGGCTAATAGAATTATATTTTCAGTCATGTAATGATCTGAAATCGTATTTTTATCCAGAGTTGGGGTGGATTCAGCTTTTGTTTCCTGACCAATCTTTTCTCTAGACTGAGCAAGAATAGTAACAGTAGATGTTAACCTAATCAAGAGAAATATGAAATGAAACCTACCCTATTTGGTTATTTCTTATCTAGTACTCAGTGAAAGCTGATTTTGATAATTACATCCTTCCCCCCCTTCCATGTGGCCACTGGCAAGTACCCACGGTCGTTGCAAGGCTTCATTTAAATGCCAACTTCTATAAAGCTCTCGTGGTCACATTCAGATAACATTCATTCCTCCTCATTGTTGTTCTCAGAACTTTTTACCAATCTTTATTATGAGACTTACTCTAACATGACAGCGTTGGTTGGCTGTTTGAATCTGACTCTCCTGCTGGCTTTTGAGTTCCCTGAAGACCCTAACTCGGGCCTCACACAGACTGAGCAATGGACCCTCAAGGAACATCTAAACAAATGGATTACAGAATGGAAATATTGTATGTTAACTCTGACAATCTTAATAAAAATTAGATACTTTTAAAAAACTTGTCTTTTTGACTATTTAATCTCAAAAAAAAAAGAGCTTTTGGAAATATGTACTTGTTTTCCTAAAAAGTTTAACGTGTTAGTGATAGAAGTCTTGAGAGAAAGTAATTACACCATTTGGAATCTGTAATAGAGAAGCTAGAAAATGTCTGGAGAGAAATATATATGTATATATGCCCCTGGCTCCAAGAAAAAAATATTTCAAAACGTTCAGAGAGAAGTGGTCTTTAGTGCCTGCCCAGATGACTCATCACGAAGGATAGAAAAGTATAAAGACAGAAACTGAATTTTACAATCCCAGGATACAGAGGTAAAAGGCGAGGAACTAAAAGTTTGAATGATTGTATTTGTTGAACAAAAATTTACTGAACTTTCTGATGAGTTCAGATTTTCAAAGAATATGTATTTGGGAAAGTGAAGAAATCCTCATCACAGTATTATAGATTTCAGACTAGCTGGTAATAACTGGATGATTTACATATGAATTAATTGATCAGTGTTAAGTTTAAGGATAATCTCTTGCAAAGGGCCACAGAGTTCAGTAACTTCCCTGTTCTGGGCACCTTTTTTCCCCAGTTCAGCTCATGGTTATTTATAAACTAATTTAAAGTGGAATCAAGATACTTTTTTTTTGTCTTTTTGCCTTTATCTAGAGCCGCACCCACGGCATATGGAAGTTCCCAGGCTAGGGGTCTAACAGGAGCTGTAGCCACCGGCCTTCACCACAACCACAGCAATGCGGGATCTGAGCCGCATCTGCAACCTACACCACAGCTCACGGCAACGCCGGATCCTTAACCCACTGAGCAAGGCCAGGGATCGAACCCACAACCTCATGGTTCTTAGTTGGATTCGTTAACCACTGAGCCACAAAGGGAACTCCAAGATACATTTTCATGTTTGATATGATGTGTGATGAACCTCCAGAAATACTGGGCTCTGCAGAGGTCTTAAAACCATCCCGTCCAAGTCACACGTGACCTCTTACACCCACTGCACTGGGCGGGGATAGAACCCGAGCCTCCACAGTGATCTGAGCAACTGCAGTTGGATTCTTAAACCATTGTGCCATGGTGGGAACTCCCTAAAATATTTTTAAAGAAACAGTATGTATTATGCATCACTACTGAGGCTCTGTGGTGTGGAAGCAAAAACATGGGAATTGAAAATCAAGTCGGGGCTCCACTATGTATGAGCTGTGTGCCCTTGGGCAAAATGTTTAATGTACCCAAATGCCAGTTTCCTCACTTGTAAAGTGTGTAATAACGGGCATCTTATAGAATTGAGATGAGAGTTAAATAAAGGAACATGGAATTTTCAGTAACTTGTTGGCTGCTAAATACTATACAAGGTAGGTAGCATTTTTTCCCCTGATGTGTTGGATTCAGTCACTTCTTGTTACATACAGTGAAAGATTGCTCTCCAAGGACCTGTCAATTTGTCTTACCATTATCATGTTTAGAGTTTCTTCTCAACTAGACCTCAAGCTTTCCTTGAAAGCTCGGAACATCTCCTGTCTGCTTTTGTGACCTGGAGTCCCAGAATGATACTTAGTTAAGTATTGGCTGAATGAATGAATGAATGAATAGATGGAAGAATTACTCTTTTTTTTTTTTGCAATCCAAAATGAATAGCTAAAAATGAATTTCTCTGCACGCTCAAACGATGTTAATGGGAAGTCTGCCACTGAGAGAGGGAAATTTTGGTTATTTTTCTTTTTTTGGGGGGGTCATATTACAGCAAAGATGTACATTTGGTAAAATTAAATAAAAGAAAAACTGGACTGGGTCAAATTTTGTGTGTGGGTTTGTTGGTGAAATTAAAGCACATAGCTTTTTAAATAATTGTTTTTAGATAAGAGTGTTGACTTGGGTAACATTTACTTTTTTCTTTTTTTTTTTCTTTGTCTTTCTAGGGTCACACTTGCGACATATGGAGGTTCCCAGGCTAGGGGTCAAATTGGAGCAGTAGCTGCCAGCCTACACCAGAGACACAGCAACGCGGGATCTGAGCTGCACCTGCGACATACACCACAGCTCATGGCAATGCCGGATCCTTAACCCAGTGAGCGAGGCCGGGGATCAAATCCGTGTCCTCATGGATGCTAGTTGGGTTCGTTAACCGCTGAGCCATGACAGAAACTCCTGGTAACGTTTTCTAAAGAGATTCAAAGACTTTATAAGCTATCTCCCTAAATTTAACAGCATCTCTTTGAAGTCATTATTTGGCACAGTTTATCATCCCCATTTCTCAGATGATACTGTAAACAAAGACATGAAATTGCCTTACCCAGGGTCACAAAACTAGTCCCTGGATGAACCAGAAATAGAATTCTCTTCACACAATTTACATCTTGCTTTCTATTAGTTAGTGTTCCTTTCTTTCCTTTTTTAGATAACTGTGCATTTCAGGGGCTGTAGTTCAGCACAGTATGGATGGATCAAGCACTGCACAAGTACCTGAAGGATTGTTAGTAATTCTGATGAGTACAAGCAGAGTAGTGCACAATGTGTTAATTAGTATAAGGAGAGCTTTGTAGCTTAAAGTAAAAAAAATAATGTTAATAATCCTAAAATTGAGAAGTCGGTTGCTAGGTTCTGACAATAAACCAAAGCTCCTTTTACGTGGACTCTGTAGCCACCTCTGCCCTCAGACCTCCAGACATTCCCACTAAAGCCAGTGAGAACCGCATGCATGCACTAGTGGGCACACACTAGTTCTATATTTATGGATGTTTATTTAAGTGTCACAAAATGAGAAGCATTTTTGGTTGGTACCAAATATAAGTCTGTTTACAGCCAGAATAAGAAAGGTGTGTCTCTGATTTACACACAGTCAATGTAAATAACAAGTTCTAACAAGGAAGACAAGTCCTGTATCATTTCCTACAGGGTAGGGAAATTAGATGACTGAGTAACGGAAAAGGCATTCAATAATGAGGCTCCACGCCACATGCAGGCCTCCTCTGTTCACCCTTCCAATCCTGGCTCCATTTATAAAGTCACCTCAGGAGAACTTTCCGGCCATATTTTAACTGTGGGAGTCCGTGCATCTTACAGGGAAGAATAAATGAAAGAAAAAGACCTTTGGAAATGGCAGCTATTCACATCTACAAGAATAACGGAGGCCTAACTAAACGACTTCAGATGCATTACTACAGGGAAACAAGGATAATTTTATCTATGGGTTTCTAATACCACTTCCCACCAATCAGAATTCTCTCAGTGTGATCTTAATAACTGTTCAATGAGTCTGCTCAGTGATTGGAGAACATTACTCATTTCTTTAATTCATAAAGTAATTTTAGTTTCTCTGTTTTAGAATGCATTTGGGATTAATATAGCCAGCTAAATCTATTTTCTAAGTTTTGAGGTTTTTTTAATTAAGTTTTTTCTTGTCCAAATAGAGTCATGATTAATATGACCATTATCTTATGAAAATATTTCAGATCTACCCCTCTTCACCCACAGCCTAGAAAATCTGTTTCCTCCCTGTTAAGGAAATGGAGTGACTAATGAGGGACAAGATGGACAGTTCACAGATACAATGCGCTCTCTAATCCAGAGCCACTAGGTCTTCCTATGTGTTTAAAGGGTTAGGGATGGAGTCAAGAGTCTGCAACGACAATCTTTAATTGAAAAAAAGGGAAATGCCGTCTTAAATGCTCTTTTTCTTCCCCCAGCTTATTCCTGACAGTAAGTAATGGTGCAACTGTTCTAAAGTATTCCTCTTCCATTTTATTTTGTTTAATTCAGTCTGTCATTAGAAAGGCTTGCGAGCTTTAGGCCTGGTGATTACTCTCGGTGGGAGGAAGTAGTGCCACTGCAGACTTGTGTTCTAGACAAGCGTTCCTTTATACAATGATGGGGCCTGCCATCATCAATGAAAGGCTCTTTAAAGAGCAGTGAGGGACTCTTTTAAGCAGACTGCTACCATGTGCTTGTAACCCTCCAGCATAACTTGCGAGGATGAGACAGCAGTGTGTTCTGCTGCAAAGAGGACTATTGTCCTCATTAGCCTCCAGCAAACTGAGCCCAGTTTTGCTGCACTGTAGTAGGATTTCCAAAGGACGGTAGTTCCTAAAATTCTGAACATGATAAAAGGATTAAAATAGGGGGCCGAGAGAGTGGAATTTAGAACTCTACTGGCCCTTACCCTAAGTCAATATCCGAAACCCCAAAATAAAACTTGAAATCTTGTGCACTGCACATTATTTTAAGGGAAAATAATAAAACAACGGCCTAGATTACAATTAAAGAATTGAATGCATACTAATAAACTTGAGTGCCTGTTAACAAACTCAGCGTCTGGGTTTTAAAACTTGTCACAGTTGATTTCTGATATATTTATGTTCCGGAGGAAAAGGAAGAAAGATGAGCTATAATTATTCAATCTAGGATTTAAAAGATTTTATTGTGGTCCATTTATAAGCCTAAGAATGTTTTGGATTTTAAAAAGAGAAGACTATAACACAATGTGTTTTTAATTTTTTTTATAAATGCTGCTGAGTTCTGCTTGGTTTTTTTAAAGGGCTGATTTACATTCTAAATCCAATCTGTAGATACAGTCACAAAAAATACTTGTTTCTTTATACCAAATATACATGAAATATAAAATTTGAATCTTAAAAGAATCAAACAAACCAGATTTAAGTTTTGGGGGCAAAAACATGTTTACTAGTTTAACAAAGCCAAAATGTACCTAAGGTAAAGGTCAAAGACGACTTCATTCCCTGCTGAGTAAATGCTCAGGAAGCACATTTGTCTATGTTTCCTGTCATAACAGGAAGAGTGTAACTTCTTCCTTTCCACAATGGCTTCAGTTTTACCTCCTAACTCCAATATTTTCTCCCTCAGGGCCTTCCAAATCAATCCTTGTAAGACAGAAGGCAGGAGGCTGTCTCCGTTGTAGTTTCCAAACAGTTACATTTGTTGAAATGTTATTTAAATGTTAGTGATTTCTTAAGCTCAACTGTTCCAACTTAAAATTAAAAGTCAAATATCCAAACATTTAGAGTGAGTCTCTTATTCCTATTAGTGGTCCAACATATTTCAAAGGAAACAAACATGCATATTCCATATTATGGAATTGCATTTAATTTAATGATGTTGTTATTATTTTTTTAACCAAAATTCTTGGTGGTGGCAGGGGTTCCAATTGTCTTCAATAAGACTATGTTGGGATGTAAGTCTTCAAAATACTTTTGCTATAATAATTTTTCAAGGAGCTCATTTTAAACAAATAAATTACAATGTTAAAGGAAGTCTGGACTGCAAAGGCCATGGCTTCTGAAGCAATCAGCGACATGTTCTTTAATCTACAGTTTGGAAGAAACCTCTTGGTTTTATGTGGTCTATTTATAATGTTAATATTTTTAGTGTTGGTTTCTCAGTAATACAATGTCATACATAGTTTGTGCATTTGCAAAGCAAAAGGGGATTTGTGGCATACAGAATGGTGTGTGCCAAAAGTGCATTCAGAGATGATGGAAGGTATCATTCCATGTCAACTTGCTACACAAGATGACTGAGACACACTAAATATAAGCATTCTGGTTTTTCAAAACTACATTTTCAAATGGAACTTATATGAAATAAAGAAATTAGAATTGAAACAACAAAAAATCTTGAGGTCCTCAAGTTCAAGGAAGAGCTAATTTCTTAAATTCAGGGACAGAACTTTAGAGGAGATAGTCATCTGTTTCCTTGTGAACATTCTCGCCTCTCTTTGATTTCCTACTAAAGGAAAGCTAATGAATAAGTTTTATGCAGTTGAGACAATACTTTTTTGGCGGTAAAGGGATAGATTTAGCTGTGTAAGTTTAAAATGCCTCGTTTCATATGGGATGTATAGAAAGTCTGTGGTGCACAGTCCCTGTGATTCAACTACAGAGTGGAGAGACCACTTGTGAATTGCTTTCAAACTGAAAGAAATAGAATGGAAAGGAAAGGCTTGATGTCACAGCTGTTAAACATACATCTGAGAACTCTGGCCACTGCTTTCTTTGATTTGGAATCTTGCAAGAGTACAGTTTGTCATTTTTCCCCTCTGCTTTTCTTTTTTAGTCTCTTACCAGTTAATTCTAGCCCTCTAATAAAAACTTTTTCCTTGGTGATTTTAAGATGAATAAAGACTCATGTAACTTATATGCATGGGGAACCTTTAAGTAGGCATGTACAGGACATACCAATTTTGCAATCTGATTCTGAGATGTATTACTATTTTCTAATATATTACTATGATACAACCTGTTTTAATTATTTACTCATTTTACAAAATAAGTTTAAGAAAAAAAATTAAATATGAGTTTAGGGGAGGCAGTCAGCTATTAAGAAATGATACTGAGGGGAAAAGGGTATAGTAATAATCATTATGAGGTATTTTCAGGCTTATTTTGGATTTAGAGATAGAAAATTCAACATTTTTGCACTGAATGAGATTTCTATTCACTTGATTTGAAACAAGGTTCCAGATTTTCATTGACTAACATGGATAACTCTTCTAGAGTATTTAAAGAATAAATTCCTCTCTAATAATTTAATAATATTGTATGCTTAATATGCATACAAGCAACTGACAAGTTGGGAAGTCTGTTTGTGGAGATGACAAAAGGAAATTTTAAAAAGAGAAAATTCTAAACCTCATGGCTTAGAATTCATAACAAAATTCTTTTCTTGAGGCAATTCATTTGTATTTCTGTATTAGCCAGTTCCTCACATTTAAAGAGTGAATCTATCTCAGTTTCAAAGAATTCTGTATTAGGTTAGTAGGTTGTCACTTTCAAGTTTAGACCTATAATTTAACTGGCCCTTTTATTCCCTGATTTTTGGTCATCACCTTGGAGGAATATTACAGTAAAAATTCCATTGAGATTTTAGCTAAAATCCTAAGAAGCACCTAAAATAGAGGACAACAAGGGGAAGTAAGGAATAAAATGTATTTCTTTTTAAAAGAGAGTCATCTGAGGAGTTCCAGTCGTGGTGCAGTGGAAACGAATCCAATTAGGAATCATGAGGCTGCGGGTTTGATCCCTGGTCTTGATCGTGGGTTAAGGATCTGGCATTGCTGCAAGCTGTGGTGTAGGTTGCAGATGCGTCTCAGATCTGGCATTGCTCTGGCTGTGATGTAGGCTGGCAGCTGTAGCTCCGATTGGACCCCTAGCCTGGGAACCTCCATATGCCATGGGTGTGGCCCTAAAAAGCAAAAGAAAAAAAATAAAAAATGAGTCATTTGAGAAAACCAATGCATCTATTTTTCAGTTTAGTTTAGAAAATTCAGATATAGTTTAAAAATGTCAGTATGTAGAAACTGTCAGAGGCTGCATCTACACTGAGCATATTTTTCCAGTTTTCTTTTCTAAGCCCATTTAAAATAATTTTTGTCATGTAACAAAACTGAGGTAAGGAGATAAGAAAAGGGGAGGAAAAGTTAGACAATTTAACAGCAATAAACTGAATTCTTTTTAGTCATAAGGGGATTCTCCTGTTCTATTAACAGGAGAATGTAGCTAATTGTCTTTCATTTGTGCTCCAGTTATTGCAATGATAATTACATGAAATTTTGTTTGCTGGCAAAAACTGTTAGTGTGCCAGATCTGATGGAAGAAAAGAACCTGAGATATTTAAAGCTGTTTTTTTCTTTAACTATATTAGGCTCTAACTGTGTTATTTGGCAAATATATTTCTCTGATAGTTAATTCAAATATTATGGCTTTTTATAATAAGCCACACAAATAAACTCAGGTTTACCTCTCCTATCCTTCCAAAGTGGGAAAGTTAAACATTTTAAATACAAACATACAAGTAAACAGGTTTAGGTTAAGCATGCCTAATTTTCATATATCTTTCTTCTTGATATAAAAGATATAACAGATTTAACAGACTTCTAAGTATATTCTGTTTGCAAAGAGTCATACGAGGACAAAACTCACCTAAAAATCTGGCTGTTTCAGAAGCATAGTAACAAACTGTACCATATGAGGGAGGTAAGTTTATTCCCTAATTGATGCTGGTAACTCTCAGGTAAGGACAAAAAATGCAGATGGAGAAACTGAAATTGTAGTGTGAGAATAAGCTGGAAGCCAGAAGTGATAAAAAATGGTGATAAATAGTTCAAAATAATTTGGTCAGTAACATACTTTTGAAAATAAGTCCTACAAGCATAGAATTTGGAAAACTACTTCTTCCCATCCTCGTCTCAAACCCTGCTCCACAAATGTTCTGCGTGATTTTCCTTCCTGTCCATAAGTCATTCTCTGTCATCAGCTGGCTCTTGCTCTGAAATGATTCTCTTGCTTCTTGTTAGCTTCCAAAGGCTCCTCTGTGCTCCAGCTCTACTCTGTTCTGCTTTCCCTTCCACCTCCCTGATTCTCTTTGAAGGAAAACACCCTCTTGAATGAAGGTTCAGGTACTATCCTTCAATGTGCTACACAGCACAGGAGTTGTTTTGATAGAAATCATATTAACTATAAAGCTACTGGTTCAAAGAGTGTGTATCTTAATAAAAATAGCTAACAGGTAAATTCACCAAGCACTTATTATATTTATCCTCCAGTTTAATTATCTCAATGAGGTGGGTACTTTTTAAAATCTTCTACCAATGAGGGAACTGCTAAGGCTCAGAGGGGTTAAGTTACTTGCTGGAGGATCACACAGCTAGTAGGTGTCAGAATTGGGGCCAGAACAAAGTTTGTATGTCTCTAAAAAGCATGCTCTTCATCATTATATTATACTGGATGCAGTATGATGTAACTGGGGAAAGAAATGGCATAAAACCATGCTCTAGACATTATATTATACAAAATGCAGCATGACATATTGAGAAAAGCTTGTTTTTTTTAATTTATTTATTTTTTATTTTTTTTTTGCTTTATAGCTGGTTTACAGATTTCTGTCAGATTTTCCAACTGCACCGTGTGGTGACCCGGTTACATGTACATATATGGATTTGTCACATGTAATTAGATATAGTTCCCCATGCAATACAGTTGGATCTCCTTGCTATTCCATCATTAAAGCACTAGTTATCCCCAGTCCCTCCCACGCCTCCCCCGCCCCCTTGGCAACCACAAGTCTGTTCCCCAAGTTCGTGATTTTCTTTTCTGTTGAGATGTTCATTTGTGCAGTGTTTTAGACTCCAGTTATAAGAGATTTCATATGACATCTGTCTTTCTCCTTCAGACTTGCTTCACTCAGTATGAGGGTTTCTAATTCCATCCATGTTGCTGCGAATGACATTATTTTATCATTTTTTTATGGCTGAATAGTATTCCATCATGTATATATACCATATCTTCCTAATCTAGTCATCTGTCGATGGACATTTGGGTTGTTTCCATGTCTTGGCTATTGTGAATAGTGCTGCAATGAACATGCATGTGCAAGTGTCTTTCTCAAAGAAATTTTTGTCTGGATATATGCCCAAGAGTGGGATTGCTGGGTCATATGGTAATTCACATTGTTCTGTTTTTGAAAATGGGCTCAAATCTTGGCTACCTCCTAGTATTAAGTATCTGACTTCAAAGCTTTGCATGATCTGGGCCCTGCCTGGCATACTGATATTCTCTCTCATCTCTCTACAGTTATTCACATCAGGGTCAAGTTTCACGGGCTTTCCTCAGACTCTGTAGCAGGCTCTTTCCTTTCTCAAGGCGCTCTGCAAACACTGTTGTTCCCTCTGGAATGTTGTCACTTGCCTAACTCTGAATCATCTTTTAGTTCCCATGTTTTTAGCATTTCAGCTCAGGGGGTCTTTCTTCCATCCCCAATCTAAATAAATTATCTTCATATCATTCTTTCATAATATTTGGATAGTTTCACTCATAGCACATATGATCAAAATTTCTATTACATATTTGCATATTTCATGTCTGGTTCATCCCACTAGGCCAGGGGTCCAGAGGCCAATTCTGCCTGTAAAGTTTTACTCAAACACAGACACATTCATTCGTTTACGCATTGTCCTTTGCTGCTTTCACTACATGGGCACAGCCTAGCAGTAGAGACAGAGACTGCAGGGCTCACAAGGCCAGAAATATTTGCTATCTGGTCCTTTAAGGAAAAGGTTTGCTGACTTCTGTGGCAGACGATTAGCTGGATGAGAGGCTCTTCTTGTTTGCCTCTGAATACTTTATGTTAGGTACTTTGGAAACAAATGATATTTGTTGATTTAACAAATAAATGAACTAGTCAGCTGTAAATGGAATTAATAAAGATTAAGTAGAATAATATATATGGAGTTTTTGATACACATAGCTACTTTAAAGTTATCTAAAAATTCCTGTAAGACTAATCGACATTCCATGATTTTATTTATTTTTACATACTAGCTTAAGAAATCTACCTTGTTGGGGTTAGAGACTGAGAAATAAGTAGTTTTCATAAACTTGGAGGCACTGGAAAATTAAAAAAATAAAGCAAGCTGTTAATTTTTTTCCTCCCCTAAACTATTTTATATATACAATCAGAGTTTCTGAATTTTAGCTATTGCCTACTGCCATAATGAAAAATAAAGGGCAAAATTCGATTTAAACAGCCACTCTGTTTTACCACAGTTTTATTTAATGATAAACAACTTATCACATCAGCTCTGTAATATTTCATTTCACACTTTAAGTCAGTATTCCTTATTCTGTGAAAACATACCCTGTTCTCTGTATAGCCAAATATACACCTGCAATGGCAGGGTAAGCTTTTACTACTTTTAAGAAAAGATGACAGTGAGCTATTATGTGAGGTTTTATTAAGGAGTGGGGGAAGCTTCAAAAAGAGCAAGGCAGTAACTTTTTCCTTTTCAACATGTGAAAACCTACTTTAAAGGAACACTCCTAGGTTAGGAGTGTCTCCATAGTTCTGTGATATGTGGCAGCAGATCTGCTGGTGTTGATTGTTAGAGGTGAACTACATCTTTTCAGCTCTCTCCCAAATGGCTCTTACGATCACTCTTGCAGTAGAGGACAGGCATGCATGACAAATATTTATCAGCAAGACGGCTGTTTAAGATTGTCAATAGCCATTTAAAATAATCACTGAAATACATATTACAATGTGGAAGTTTTCAATTTTACTAATGCCATTTAAGAGTACAGAGTTAAAGGGCCAATTGACCCTAAAGACTGAAGAAAAGACTACAGAGACCCTATCCTAAAGTTATCTAACTTCTAACATGGGTGAGAGCAACAGCAATTGGAGATGCAGCTATATTTAAAGCAAGAAAAAATGTTCCATTATTAGCTCAAATGTATGATGTTAAAATCCTTGTATGCCCATGTGTGTTTTATATTCTTTTATAAAGCAAGATGAGAGATCATGAATTCAACCTGCAAAAACTTTTGTCTTTCAGATGCCATATGAAATCTCTTATAACTGGAGTCTAAAACACTGCACAAATGAACATCTCAACAGAAAAGAAAATCACGAACTTGGGGAACAGACTTGTGGTTGCCAAGGGGGTGGCGGAGGGGGTGGGGGAGGGGGTGGGAGGGAATGGGGATAACTGGTGCTTTAATGATGGAACAGCAAGGAGATCCAACTGTATAGCACGGTGAACTATATCTAATCACATGTGACGAATCCATATATGTACATGTAACCGGGTCACCACGCGGTGCAGTTGGAAAATCTGACAGAAATCTGTAAACCAGCTATAACGCAAAAAAATAAAAAATAAATTATAAAAAAAAACTTTTGTCTTTGTAAGCAAAAGGAAGATACAATAAATTTCATAAACCTAAATATTACCTGGCATTATTAATGAAGTGAAGACGCTAATCCACATTATTTTGGATTGTACCTCAAATAGATGTTAGTCCAAACAACAGGGTCCAAACAGTGCCATATGATGTTCAATATTTCAGTCCTAATTTCAATTTCAAGCTATAAATCAATTTAAAAATACTGTGGCTTTATATTGACAGAATTATTGCTTTTTGGCTTGACCCATAGCAATAAACAATGTACAGGAAAACACCGAAGGAATTCACCGTAAATCTAAGCATTACTCATCTGCTAAGCTCAATTTTCAGCCAAAAGTAGTTCAAATCATATGTATCCTAAATACAGTGATTTAAAGAAGTATAAACCTAAAAAAGTCTCTTTAACTACTTCTATTTATTATAACTTACACATGTAGCAACAACAACTTTTAAAGCATGAATCATCTCTAGTCTCACTTGCAGATCCAAGAAGACAGGCTCAGTAGGACAGAAATGGTGTCTTTGGAAGAAATCATGGATGGTGGGGCATCTCCAAGGCTGTCCTCTTAGCTTTCCCCAGTGTAAATGGACAACAGGCAAAACACTCTCCTCTTCCATGGTCAAGAAATGCCTGTTCTATAGGTTCCATTAGCCATGTGCAATGGTTGGGATCTGGCAATACTGTAGCATCTCTCAGGAACTATTATTTGATATTTAACATTAGGATGCATACGAACCACCCAACTATTCTTATAACTAAACTAACTAAATCCATTCTCCCCAAGTGTGAAGGAATATAGACTCAAATCACAGACATTCATAATGTATTAAGTCTTCGCTGAGCAGAGCAGCATTCAGATGCATGAAGTCTTTAGAATAGATTAACTGTATCATACAGGTATCACTGGAGTTCTAGAAAAAAATTAGATCATGTGCCCCTAGATTTATAAAATTCAGGGTTTAAAGAAAACAGTACGAATTAACTAATTTCTGTGCCAGGGACCAAACAGATGCCATAGCAGTGACCCAAGCCTCAGTAATGACAACGCTGGATCCTTGAGCCCACTGTATCACAACGGAACTCTCAAAAGTCATTTTTATAAGAATATTTAGTCTATATTACAAACCTTTATATAGATGACCACAAAAGGCCTTGTTCCCAGGAATATAAGAATATCTTTGTTTGATGATGAGTGCAGTACAGCAATGTTATGCTTATTAACTCTTAATTACTAAGCTATTCATGTTACACAAATGCAGCTCCCATTTAAAATTCATGTTGAAGGAAAAAGTGAATAATCACGAATGTGTAAAGTATACATATTCTTACAGATAGGGTGATTTTTTTCTTTTACATATAAGAGACTATTAGCACTTAAACTGACCACATGTAATTCACCAAAACTTCCCTCAGTGGTTGTTTTATAAGCTCAAAATGTTTTCAGTACCCTTAACATATCTGAAGGGAAATGTAAGAAACAGTTCATGTAGATAATAATGCCCCCAAAAGTTTACCCACTCACCTGTCTGTTACGTTCATCCATAATCCTCGTAATCTGAATCTTTTTTCTCCCCATAGTCCCCGTTTTTCTTCTCTCTCTCGTCCCTGAAATTATGTATTTTTTCCTTCCTTTTCTTTCTCTTTCCTGCTTCCTCCAAACAAATCTCCCTCTTCAGCACTTGCACTGCTCAGTTCCCAAATTCCTGCATTCGTTCCTGCTGAACAAAAAATAAAAATTAAACACTTTAACAGCAAGCCGGTTCCATAAGAACAATCATATTCTAATTAAAAAAAAAAATAAAGCTCTATGGAAGTAAACCAATCAAATGAATGAAAATAAGCAACTATAAAAGTAAGTACATGGTATATATACATCACATGCAGGAGCATATCAAACAGGAATGGTTTGTTTTTATAACTAAAATAAGATCATAAGTAATTTAACAAGTCATTTGAATGACAAAAACTATGCTTTAAAGCCTTACACTTGAAATGTATCTTTTGCAAAGAGTTTCTTAATATTTTTTAATGAAATTAGGTGACTATTTTCACCTTTCTGTTATGAAAAATTACCTAAATCAGAGAGTTAATGAACCTTTATGTACCTGTGTATGCTAAGTAGGGCAGCTAATTCATTTCTGAAGGGAAAACAATCTCATGTTTTGACAGCAGAGGTGATAACGTCCCTCGTTATGCAAATAGGATGGACTATTATGAAAGTGGTATTTGATATATGTAAATGTCAACTAATTTAAATCTAAATCCTTTAATCTTATTTTTTAAAAGTCACTGCTATGAGAGCACTGTAAAAATAATGTGGGGTATTTAATCTTACATAACAAGCAGCTATCAGCAGTCAGATCTCCTTTTCTTTTTGAAAGCCCTTAAGCTATAGCTTGAACACAAGAATCAAAAAAGGTAATCATTTACAGAAAGGAAAGAAATGGTGCAAAAATTAAAATATTATTCCATATATAACTAATTTTTATAAGCCATCATTCTTCTAAATTTAAGTATTTTAATAAGATATATCATATCTCTGGGAAATAAAATAAATTACAGAAGCTCAGTATATGCTGGGTATCTTTAGGTCATGAATTAAAATGAAAGGAGTGATCATCAATAATATAAGATAAACTTAGAGAACTCAGAGTATTAAAAGTACATATTTTACTTTGTTTTAAATTATATCTGAAAATATCTGAACATAAAGAAAATGAATTACCGTGAAATGTTAATGTGGACGTTAACAAGAAAGAATTATTCTATCCCGTCTTATGTCAAAGAATGCAATTACTTCACTTACACACTGCTCAGAATTCCCCTGTTTATTTTAGCTGGTGTCTTACAACTGACCTGACAAATTCCCACATGTACTATATAATGCTAAGCCAATGTCCTGGCTACTTAATAGATTATTTGGCTCCAATTCAAAGTTATTGGAATGAGAATTGGAACTGTTACACACTTGGTCCGATCATCAGCTATCTTTTCAGTTCTTTAATTTAATTTCTAAATTCTTTATCACCTTGAGTAAATTTTTTTTTCATTTAAGTTTTCTGTGATTATCTAATTGCAGAAGCTATTATGATATAATTAGTTCTGGTGGATTAAGTGCTGCTTAAATACTACTAAGACCATCCATTCTCTTTTGCCCAATGCCTTCTAGTTACTAAACTTCAACTTAGTTCTGCCTCTGAGAATATATATATACATGTTGAGTAATATCATGACCACACAGTACTCATCAAAAACTATTACTCCAGCGATAATTTTGAGCATTGGAAGTAGTTCAAAGTTTTACAGTTATATAAATAACATATTTGACAAACACATAGGAAAAAATTAGCTATAAGATATATTGAAAATCACATTAAAATATGAAAAAACCACAAAGCACAAATATATCCTACATTCCCTGCTGCCAAACACTGTCCACCTATCTATTTTTAGCAACAGTCTTAAACATCACTCCACTCGACAACTTTCCTGTGTTTCCTATAGTCTTACCTTAGAAGCAAGCAGCACATCAGAATGGTATTTCTCACGCATGGGCAACACCCCAAAGAGACAAGTGGGCTTCCTCTATCACAGAAAACTCAACCCATGAATCTACAGCACATGCATATGGGACGATTTCCTTTCTTTCATTGAGCTGAGGCCAGTGGCACTATCGGCTTACAGGACTACGCCTGCCTAAGCGCTTATTCACTTTAAGGTGGAAGGTCAGGGTGAACAGATTAGAGTGTTGAACAAGGCAGGCAAGATGAGAACCTCTACAGATAGTCACTTCAAAATACAAATAACCGAACAAGCAGAGAAACATCCTTGGAGAAAAAGTGAAAAGGTCTCTTCAGAATGACAGAGTTCCTGATGACCCAAACTTAGAAGAGTTCCTCACTATCACCACCCCCTATTTCACAACTTCGAAACGAGAGATGCTTCTGAAAAAGAGCAAAGCAAGGATTTTCTTTTTTAATTCTTAGACCATGATGGAAAACACTTTGCCAGAAAGAACTGATATGTATCAATATGTATAATACGACATTAAATATATTTTCCTTTTTGAAATATGCAAGGTAAGGTAGAAGAGATGCAAGTTTATATTTCAACAAAATGAAAATATTTTCTTGTTTCCCTTAAAAATGAATATTTCTTGAAGAGTTGTTGCTTTTGAACATTTCTGAAATGCACAGTTTTACATGATTAAGTATATATGCAGAATAAGATGGGATGATGAGACTGTTTTCATGAAGTAAACTGTCTCTTGGAATGTTTGGCTTAGAACATTTGATTACGGGTCACCACGTTTCAAGGTTGTCAGTAAAAATTCAGAGTTAGGAAGGTCAACAATAGTTCAGTAGCTTTTTTCTTAGCATAACTATTTTTCTAATCTGATTTTTATGCAAAACTATACTGTAAGGTCAGTTTCAAGTCTTAATTTATAGGAGGCCTTGAGAGGGTGAAAAAGAGATTATATAACTTTAGTAATCTGAAAAATTGGTCCGTATGTATATGAAGAAAAGAATGTAATAGCTAAACTACATGTAGCAGATTTCAAGTTATGCTGAGAACTTTCATTACATACAATCAACCATAAGCCTAAAATAATTCCAGCAGCCTTGCCGCTCGCTATTTCTTCCACATGAAAGACGGGTTCTTGGAAAATGACAGAGTAACAGAGAAACAATCAGTAATTAAAAAAAGAAAAGAAAAAGAAATACTCCACCATAGTTACACTCTACAGAGTTACAGTCTTCTGCATTTTTTTCCTTTTTGCCAACCTAAATATAAGAAAAATAAAATCAGGCTGCTTACTAAAAAGGGGAACTTCATTATGGCAGGCTTCTGTTCACTTTGACTTTGGCATAAGCAGAGAGACGAAGGCAAAGTGGTTTGAGACCCAAGGAGAGAATTTCTTGTGGACAGATGCTAAAGATCCTTCTCCCGCTCTCTCATTTACAAACAAGTGCCCTGGAGTGACACACACGCCTCTGGCCCTCCCCACCTCCCCTCCCTCACTTCTTCATGCTCTCTTCCTCCCTCCCTCCCACCCTCCTTCCCTCCGACAAATCCCTCCCAGTAACACAGAAGAATCTTGACAGAATGGCAGGAAACACGCACAGACTGGTCAGGGAAGGATATGATGTCAGCAACCACGAACAATAAAAGGTGTAAAGGTGCTTCCTTCCCTAAACTGTTCCAGAAGTGTAAAATGGGAACCAAAACTCTTCACTTCCTTCTCTGAGCAGAACTGTCTGAGTGTGCTGTGCTGCACACCCCACCGAGAAAGGCCTTTGAGAAGTTCAGATAAGGGACAACGAGACAAATCCAGACAAGGGGACAACATTTCTAACTCCCTATTTTTAAAACACCTGAGAGGAAAAAGAAAATCCATTTCAGCTCCAGACTACTATTTTGTGTGACGGCTTTAAGAAATAAAAATAAGAAAACAAATGAGTTCATTCTGGTGAAGTAGGAGACACGTTGCAATTGCCATTAACCATGCCTCATCAAAAGCACATGAGACAGTGAATGCGGCCATACAATCTTCATTTACCCCCTGGAGGCAAGTGAAGAATTCTATACAGGCAAAGAACCAAATGGAGAAATTTTTTTTCTGTTTTTGGCAAAAAATAGAATCATGAAAACTGGTGCCCCGAAATCAATGCTGGGAAAATACATGGACTACTTATTTATCCCCTTAGCTTAAGAAAAGATATAATTGGGGTGGGGAGGTAGGGAAAGAGCTTTATATGTTATTGAAGTTTCCACCCTTCTTAAAAAAAAAAATTCATACTAAGAACCAAAGAAGATAAACTTTCAGTACATAGTGAAACTATTTATTTTAATCTCATCACTATTAAGTTCTTTCTAACATGGAAATGGAAGTCTACCATAAGGTTTCCGTAGGAAGAAAACCACATATCAAGTGGATCTGAGTCATCTTCAGATTTCAATCACCTTCCCACAACACTTTGATTTAGAAATTAAACATAACCTTCAGTTATGTGTTTTGATCTTAGAGTGAGACTGCCATGCCACATTAAAAGATGTGGGAAGAAATTAATTCTCTGCTGCTAAACTTATCTTTGCAAAGCATGTATTTTGCTACAATAAGCACAGTGCAGTCACTTAAATAAAAACAGCCTATGAATAATAAAAAAAACATTAAAATACGTGATGTCAGTTTGCAAAGAAAGAATTATGATTTTCTTTTACTCATATAACAAATAACTTTTTCACTGATGCACAGACTCGCTAACACCAGCATCTTCATAGAAAAACTCAAGGCTGAAAACCACGCAGGCTATATATCACACAAAAAATTATATGGTTAAATAAATACAAGCTGGCTACTTTGTAAGGGATAGAAATAATCATAAGCCCAGTTGCTTCGGGCCTGGTATAACTAATTCAAACAATTAACTGATTCATTATTAAATGTAAAACTTTGCTCATCATGGTGCAACTAGATACACTTACATTGATATAAGGAAAGACTTATGAGACCTGGAATCATGTTTTTGGTTAAAAGGAACAAGTAGAACTTTTACTTTTTTTCTCTTATGAAGTATTCTGAACTTCAAAAGATATAATAATAATTAGTAATCTAATTGTTACTGAACTACTTGATGTCTTCTGAATTAGGGAATATTTCCTTGGTCCTGAAAGTTACTCCATTTATCTCTAAGCTCATCATGTATGATACAGAATGTTATAATATCCTAGCTAGGAATGCGAGCTGAGTTCATTCTAAAGACGTATAGCTAAGACATCCTCTTAACGGTAATAAAATCACCTATTCTTCCCCACTGGATAATTAGCATCATGCCAAAGTTATTTTCTTGACTTCTTCCAATTCAGTGTTAATATGATGAATTTTGAGTCACTGTCAAGTCTCAGTAATATAATACCACACATACAAGTAATAAATAATAACTGTTTTTCAGTTCCTCATACCTGCCATGCTCCTTCCTACCACAGGGCCTTTGCATATGCAATTCCTTCTGCCTGGAATGCTCCTCCTTCCCCTCTGTTCCTCCTTAACTTCTTCCCTTCCTTTCTGTCTCAGTTCCAGTTTCTTCTCCTCAGAAATCACTCCATGCTCTCCTGATGACATCAAATTCCCCCATAAGGACTAACAGCACCGTGTCCTTGTTTGTAGCACTTGTCACAACTGAAATTGTCTGTCTGCCATCTTTCTCAACATCTGTGGCCAACATCTGTTTTGTTTCACTTTTGCCTTCTCAGTTTCCACTCCAGTACCAGGCGTCCAGTAGGAGCTGATTAGTTGATTAATGGATTAATTCATTAAGATTTTTAATCCTTCAGGTAAGTATTTTCTCTTTTTTTAATGAAAGACTTTATTTTTTTAAAGCAGTTTTAGGTTTATAATAAAATTGAAAGGAAGGTACAGAGCTTGCCCATAAACCTCCTGCCCCAACTCGTGCATAGCTCCCCCCATTATCAACATCACAGGTGAGCATTTTCTTTAGTTGCTATTTTCAATGATTATTAAGAACATTTTCACATTTTTATTTCTATGGAAGTAGACTGACAACTTCACTTGATCTTTCACTATGTTTACACAACATCTCATATATGGAATAAGAATAATTTACACTGAGAAGTGGAGGCTGAATGGATTTTGGAGCCACGAAGCTCAGGGTCTGAATGAGAGTTTGGCTGGCACTTCAAAGCTGAGCGGTTAAAGGCTGATGATTTAATGGAATGGAAACACTGTTCCCTTGCCCTACAAAAAGTTGGGAACAACTTCATCTCTAGGATGGTTATAATCATTAAATGTGGTATGACAGCTGAAGGGCTAGATACATAGTAGTACTGGGAATATGGCTTACTACTTGTAAGATTGCTTTAGTTTTGAGATATAAATTGAAATACACAATAAGGTCATCAAGTTAATTGTAGTCCTTACATATATCATGAAGACCTCACTTTGCAGAGTTGCTGATGAGCAACTTCTAAAGGAAACGCCTCATTTATCCATTAACAATAATCATTGCGTGAAGAAAAATTTATAGTGTTATAAAAATTAAGAAGTTTCTCATAAGTATCAGTCATGGAAAAGCTTCAGGCTGCAAAAGTAGAAATAACTAGGGAAATATATCAATTTTCCCAATGACCACGGCTGCTGAAAACTCTACATTAATGCTTTTAGTCCTACTTTAATATCTTTCCCCAAGGACAAAGGGAGATGAAATGTATGTCAGAAATGTAATAAGGCTAAAAAGGAACTCGTTTTGAAAACCCCTGCAATTAATTTAGTAAGTGGGCCTAACCTTCCATTATCACTGATGTAAATCACTTTATTTACACAGGTCTAGAATTTAGAAGACACATACCTTTAAACAAGTATGTTGCGTTATAAACAATTTAATAAACACAAGGGAAGTACAGCTTCCCTGTCATGGACATCCACAGTATATTTTGCCTTGGACATTTTTTCACACTGGAGCTTAAAAAGCATCCTCCAATCCCTATGCTAAAATAAACTCCAAATGGTCTAAATATGTTAAAAACTTCATGTTATCCAACTTCCCCACAGGTTTTAGTCTTTCCACATCATATTGGGTAATTAATTCAGGGTTCTATCAAGTCCTTGTTTTCCTAATTTTTCACAACAGAGAAGCCACCATGTTTTCCTTTGAAGGCCATGCAATGATGTGGCAGGGCTTACCAAAAAGGTAAATCCAGCACTGCCTCATCACAAAGCAAGAGCTCCTTCCTATTTAGCATCACAGAGTGTTCTGTTCCCCAGCTGTAACCTCTCAATAAGCACATGCAGCTGGATTTTCTGTTGCTGTTATTGAACAAAGCAAGTTAAGTACTATACAGCACCAATATCAGTGAAACAAAATTGCCAGAATTCAAAGCAAGCTAGGCTTGCAATGGAAGATGCTGCTATTATAAATTTTATCTTGTTGTGACAAAAACATGAATTGCCAGGCATTTCATGATCCTGTCAGAAAAATAATCTTATGTTCATTATTTTCTTAGTATTTAATATATCATATTTCATTATTAAAATATAAATATTCTACAAAAAATTTTCTCAGAAGTCTGTGTGTATTAGACAGTTTTCAGCTTTACTGATAAATTTGTGTGTGTGTGTGCTGGTTTGTACAAAGGGAATATTTTTCTGTAAAACTGCAGCAAATGGAAAAAACACATTTTTGTATTTTATAATATGTGAGTAAAACAACAAGAGTAAATTTTAAGATATCTGAGTAGTATTGAACATTATCCCTAGGTAAATAATCACAATATTTTTAGGACTGTAATATGAATGGTTAAAAGGACATTTTAGGTAAAGGCTTTACATTATTCTCTATTCAAGTATCGTTAAATGATTGAAATTATGTCCTTGAAAAATAATTTGTCTCTATTACTATTTACTTTACCAATTTATATAACATTTAAAGATGACCTTAAAATGA
>PVHT020004020.1:11521155-11534296 GCA_004024745.2 Catagonus wagneri
AAAATGAGAAGAAATACTATTTTCCTCCAGCCAATATTTTTGTTCTACATTAAGGAGAATATGCCTGATAAATCATTTGCCATTTACACTGAATGCCATTTACTTTTGTCTCTAGCTAAACTTTAGAAATTTAGAAAGTTCACATAAAAACAATTTATATAATATTCAAAATGCTGTAATCATATATGTCAAAATACAGATATTTGATATTGCTATTATATGTGGCTCAACACAGAACCCAGTGATTCATCAATTTTTCTATTCATCTCCTTTACAGCATCCTAATCAACCTAATTAAGGCTTTGTTCATCTGAAACCTCTGATGACAATTTGTTTAGCTCTATCCCACTGTGGTCTTCTTATAAGGAGAATTAAATCTGATCTTCTGACAGCAATCATTAAATGATCCCAACTGGCCCCAATTAAGCCACATGGCTCACGGGCTTCCATATAGATCAAGTGCCAAATTCTCTGTTTCATTTACACATCATTTTTTACCTTGGTTTATTTTCTTAAAGCCAATTAAGTATATGTATCTTATCGAGTGGAACTACATTTCCTTGTGTATGCTAGCTCAAGACAGTGCACCAACTGACTTCACAGTCACACTGCAGTGTCACGTAGGACTCCTAAAGTCATCCTCTCTACCCGTAGTGCTATTAATGAAAAAAACTTCATATTTACTCAGGAGGAAATTGATGCGCAGGGAACTTCTCAAAATAATACACATTTAACAGTTTTGGCTAATATAAGTCCATAATAACTCTTCATTTGGCTTTTAAATAGAGAAGTAGCTGCTTTTAATGGAGTTTAATATTCCTTTTTTTTAACATATAAAATGATATCTTTAAGACCCTCTAAAACAGCAGCACCCAAGTAAGACTTCTAAAGTTAACCTTTCTTACCCTTAATTTCTGCTCTAATTTTTTCATATATGCTCAATTGTAGGTTCTGTAATGATGTTCCCAGGCCTTCTTATGTGCACAGGTAGCCTCAGGATTTAGAGCTCATTGTGTGCTACTCTGGGGAAATGGCTGATTAAAAACAGCCTCTTGAGGAGTAGCTCCTATTCACATCTGACTCATCTTATTCTAAACTCTAATACTTGTATGGAAATTTGACCTCGAGCTTTGGCTTTGAAGAACTTCAGTTTACAGATCCTTTACCTTAGATGGCAAGGCGGAAACATAGTAAAATGAAGTCTAATATGACTAGTGTTTGACACAGTTTCTGAAGGCCTTAATCAATTGCTCTAACTACGTCCCTTTGAATATAAACAGATGCACTGGATTTTATATTTATTCTACAAGAGCTATCATTGATCATCTGTTGGCATCTGATGCAGGCTATCTGCCACACTTCTCAGAATAGATGGATTAGAATGTATCTGTTCATCCTAATCATATATTAAAAACTGACATTAGGATAGATGACTGAAATGGATGTTATGCATCTTATAGGACATTAACCGTGATGGAACATGTAACTACGAAGAAAAAAGAAAATACAGGGGAATCTTTAGCATACTGATGTTTGGCAACATCTGGAAAAAAAGAGTATGTACATTTTCTTTATGACAGCTACATACGTACTTGATCAGCTGCTCAAATAACTGTTCTTTTCCTCTGACTGACTTCTACAAAATGTCTAACAAATGTATTAACATTTTAGTAAAGGAAAACAGACGCTGGGGTGTTGTATTATGAAATATTTCTCACTGTATTATAGTAATCTCCAATACGATTTGATGTTAATTTTAGAGCATGCTTCTGCTAAAAAGGGCAAACCCTGCAACAGATTTAGTACAAAGAAGCTGAAAATATCCTGTGGAAAAAAAAATCTGTAGCGAAATCAGCCAGCCCAAATCCTGCCATTACTCAGCACTGCAGTGACGTGCGGATGTTTGTAGTGGTTTGAGGAGCCAGCAGGGGTGGAAACTCCACATACTTGACTCCAGCATGATTGCAATTGAACCTCATCAAAGTAAGAGCTCATAATTTGTCACAGAAAACAGCCAATTAACATATGTTAGAAAAAGGCTTCATAAAGATAATATATGATTAAAGACCCAGTGCAGCTGCTGAAAATCAAAACTATGCATTTAAAAAAGAAATCTCAGCCTGAGCTTCCGTATGGTTAATCTGACAATGGCTACTATGATTTTTTTTAAAGTAGAAAAATATAATTACAGTGCTTTTCATAAGTTTGGGGTTACGGCAAGCGAGGACTGGGTACTGTGGCACTATTTACTATGCCTTACTTAGTTCTATAAATAGTTGAAGCCCTTGCCAAAACTCTGTAGTTACTTTGTTATAGTGCTATTTTAAAACACAGACCTTCATTGTGAGCTAAATGGCCTTCAGGATGCACTTTGTAGTTATAGCATTCCTCTCAAAAGTATATCCTCCCTTTATCTGTGTAAAACTCCTGGACCAGAGGACACTACATGACTGCATCAGTGACTGTAAAACACTCTCGGGCTGTGTAACACATGGTTTCAATACTTCAAAACTTCTGTCAGAACTGATGGTCAGGAAGGGTGACAGTTAAATGTCAGAAGTGAGATTAACGTGCATGCATGCTGTACAGATCCTCTATCAGAACACAAGGCAGGCTACCAGCCCTAGCTTTGGAGCAGATGAACTATGTTAACTATATACCTTTGGTATATTCTCGCCATAGATTTTGAATTAAACTCCAGCATGGACCACGTGGGCAATCAAATCCTGGCTAAGCTGACATTGGAGGCTTTGAGCCAAAACCATGATGTTAAATATTCAGATGTTAATGAAAAAGTATGATCAACAGTTACAGGGACATAAGCATGTCAAGCATGATGCTAGGTGCCAGAGACACCAATGTGAACAAAACAAAGGTCCTGGTCTTCATGAAACTGAAGCTAAAGGGACAATGAAGCAATAAACAAGTACACTAATCAGATGATTTTAGATAGAAAAGTGCTATAGAGGAAATACCACAGTAGGACATGCTACGTGGAGGGTGACTGAATAGGCAAGGTTTCAGGTGGATAATGCTGTCAGAAGAGGGTTATCTGAAAAGATGACGTCTGAGGAGAGATGTAAACCACGGAGGGAGCAAGCAGCACTTTGAGGTTGAATACTCCAGCACTCCACCTGTCACTGGTGGTACAAACTTGGCTAATTCATAGTTTCCTAAACCTCAGTTTCCTCAGCTGCAGAATGGGAATAACACATATATTTGATAATGAGGTGGTGAAGCTCAAGCAAAAACAAACAAACAAAAAAAAACCGAACCACATTCACTTGTGAAAATTCATTTGGATGCAATTCAATTTCTTAAATTCACTGTGTAAACTGTTTTTCTTCAATATTATATAATTTTATGGAAATTAAAATTACTTTGAAACACTGAGAATATAGCATAATGCAAACGGTTTCTAAATTTATATTAGTTGAACCCAAAGGTTGTCTTCCCTTGAAGTGTGCATATTTCATTAAAGCAATGCCAACTGGTTGAAACTGTTCTTAGAGATATAAGCTCATTTTGCAGTGCTAAATATGGATGGTACCAGGATGAGCAACCTGATAAATACAAGCTAACATTTCTGTAAATGTAAAATACAGAATTGTATTTTTAAAACTTCATTTTTAAAACTCTTTTTAGAAATAAACAATCTTATTTTACTAACGTAACTGAGTCATTGTTTTAGGTTGATTTATTTCCTCTCTCATAGGGCCCAACTCCCAAGCAATCAGCACAGTTTTGATTAAGATCTCAGTGATAATCCCAGTGTCTCACTGTATGGGAAATATTCACACATCTTTGGACACAGGCATCTAATGAGAGTAAGCTCTGTAGCCTCAAGCCAAACAGATTAATTTCCAAGTTAGAATGAAGAGACAAATTGAATCATCTCGCATTTTTTAAATTAAAGCATTTTAAGAGGAAAAACAGAAAATTTAAGGATTCTGAATTTTGATAAAGTAAGAAATTAGAATGAAGGACAACAGACACACTTTAATTTTAAAAGTTGTAAAATATTCATGTCTAATGAAAACCTATAGTATCTTAAGGGGAGGTATCAATATTTCCTATATAAAGAAATTTTAAGAAATAATGGGTATACATTTTTAATTCTCCCTCCCCTGAATTTTTTTGGAGAGTGGAATAAATCTGATCCTTTTATTCTATCCCTTTCTATTTGTGTCTTATTTGGTAAACATATTTTATCAGTTTAAAAATACGGTAAGCTGTATAATTTACCAAGAAGCCTAAATTAACACTAATCTATTTTCATTATTATTGATCAGATGTCCTGAACAAGAATCACAAATTTGAAATTTTTTTTCTTTTTAAGTCAAGCTGTCTTCATTCCTTCCCTAAATGTATAAACATTTATACCAATTAAAACTAGCACAGTGTTTTATTTTATTCTCAGTACTAAGACTTCACATTACATATTTACCTCCTTTCCCATCTTATAAAAAAAACGACCTTTGGAGGACACTTCCCACTCTAAAACCCAGTCATAACCGCATACAAAGGCACATAAAATGAAGTTCTTCACTCTACTTGAAGCATTCCCCCTTGATTTTTTTCATCAGCTTCCTTTATCTCTTTTTTTACATGTTTAGAACTGAGGGGATATGGAAAGTGAAACTGTCAAAGAGCTAGGAATAGAGGTGTTCTCAGAAGAACAGAATGCCTCCTCCGTATCCGGGCAGGGCAGGCAAGCGAGTTGCACAGAGTGGGTGCTGTGGGCCGGGGTCTGAAGCTGAAGGCCTGGCAGGAGGCTCCTTATCTCAGCATGTCTACATATTCTGTCCCAGGCTCTTTCCAAGGAAAGCCCAAGTCATCCTTGGCAGATAATACTACATGGAAAGTATTATAGTACTTCCCCTGTAAAAAAGCCCATGCTGCGACAGATCAGAAGTTATTGAAACGGACAGTTTTTCATCCTGATTCTCTAAAACCTAGGATCTAAAAGAAAGCATTCATGGGTGGAAGCGAGTTTACGACTCTCCTTAGAAATCCCAAAGTGGATTCCAAAGATCACTGTTTTCTGTGGATGCAAACAAGTGATTGCTGCCTTCAAAAAGTCAGGAAATCAAAAATTATTCAAAAAATAGATTTTTTTTTTGCTGTAGCACTCTTCATATTTTTTAACATGATGGATGCCAGAATCCCGAGTATCTACAAATTTATCAGAAATATTTTTGGGGAAATGTTAGCTTTAACAAAGGAACAAGCTTCTTTCCTTTGACTACTGAATACAAATGCCCCAAACCAACACTTAGCTGGGTGCCTGGATCAAGAAAAAACGAACAGGAGTTCCCTTCGTGGCTCAGTGGTTAACGAATCCGACTAAGAACCATGAGGTTGCAGGTTCGATCCCTGGCCTTGCTCAGTGGGTTAAGGATCCGGTGTTGCCGTGAGCTGTGGTGTAGGTTGCAGACGTGGCTCGGATCCCACGTTGCTATGGCTGTGGCTAAGGCCGGAAGCTACAGCTCCTGTTAGACGCCTAGCCTGGGAACCTCCACATGCCGCGGGCATGGCTCTACATAAAGGCAAAAAGACAAAAAAAAAAAAAAAAGAAAAAAGAAAAACCAAACAGTATTGTTGAATAATTGATAAAACAACAAACTATTCTTTTAACTTGACAAAGAAATAAAAACATGATATTAGATGTAGAAAATTGTTCTTTTAAAGTAAAAATATTGAAAACTGTTTCACAATGAATACAATTTGTTTTCAAGGTCCAAAGCACCAAAAAGCAGTAGAGTGCAGTGTAAAGAAAGCTCTACTGGGTTTGGTTCTGTTACCTGGGAGCCACATGTCTCTGGACCAGTCAGCTTGGAGTCTCATTTTCTCCAGACATAGAAAGGGAGGTGGGTTCATAAAGACCTTTTCAAGTTCCCAAATGGTATAAATTCAATGAAAGTGTAAAACAAAATGAGATTGTAATGTTTCTCCAAAGGATACAGTTATAGAAAAAGTGAGCTGACAAAAATGTTTAATTTCCTGGTAAATATAATGGTTTTCATTTTTTTTTTTTGCATTGAAAAGTTGGTTCACCTCAGCCTCAAGCAAAACAAGCCACTAAGCTCAAGGTTACATTATGTACTTTGGACTGCTAACCATATTTAGAAATTTAATAAAAATACACCTATAAGTTATAAAACACTGCGAGACTAAAAACTTAACATATATTTACTCTAATCCTCACAGCAGCCTATGAGGAAGGCACTATTACCATTTCCATTTTACAGAAAAAAAGGCTGGAGGACAGAGGGGTGAAATTACTTGCCCAAGGTCACAGAGCCTGTGTGCGAGCTATTCATTTGAATCCCTGTAAATTCAGTCCCAGACTTAGTAATCAAACCAAATAGTCTGTTATTTCTGTATGCTGCAAGGTAATACTAAAAATAGTACTTTAAAGTTAAAACTATATACAGAAAATTTGATGTTGAGAGGGATTTAGTGGAATCTAAGAAATACTTTTGAAGTCAAGTATTTAAAATCAAGTTCTTTTTTCCCAAGGCAATAGAAACAAAAATACAAATAAATGGGAGCTAATCAAACTTACGAGCTTGTGTACAGCAAAAGAAACCATAAACAAAATGAAAAGACAACCTACAGAATGGGAGACAACTTTTGCAAAGGAAGTGACCAATAAGTGCTTAATTTCCAAAATAGACAAATAATTCACACAGCTCAATAACAAAAAAACAAATAACCCAGTTGAAAAATGGTCAGAAGACGTAAATAGACAGTCTCCAAAGAAGAAATACAAATGGCCAATAAGTACATGAAAAAATGCTCAACATTGCTAATTATTAGAGAATTGCAAATCAAAAGTACAATGAGGCACCATCTCACATCAGTCAGAAATGGTCTTCATTAACAAGTCTACAAATAACAAATGCTGGGGATGCTGTGGAGAAAAGAGAACTGTTGGTGAAAATGTAAGTTGGTGCAGCCACTCTGCAAAACAGGAAAGAGGTTCCTCAGAAAACTAAGGACAGAGTTACCGTTTGATCTAGCAATGAAACTCCTGGGCATATATACAGACAAAACTGTAATTAAAAAAAGATAACATGCACCGCAATGTTCATAGCAGCACTGTTCACAACAGCTAAGGCATGGAAACAACCTAAATATCCATTGACAGATGAATGTATACAAAAGATGTGACATATATATCTACTGGAACACTACTCAGCCATAAAAAAGAATGAAAGATGTGATATATATACATATCTAATAGAACACTACTCAGCCATAAAAAGGAATGAAATAATGCCATTTCCAGGGACAGAACTAGAGATTCTCGTACTAAGTGAAGTCAGAAAGAGAAAGACAAATACCACATGATATCACTTGCATGTGGATTCTAAAATATGATACAAATGAACCTATCTATAAAACAGAAACAGACTCAGAGAGTCTGTTGCCAAGGGGGAGGGGGTTGGGAGAGGGATGGAGTGAGAGGTTAGAGTTAGCAGATGCAAGCTATTATACACGGAGGGGATAAACAAAGTCCTATTGTATTGCACAGAGAACTAAATTCAATATCCTATGATAAACTATAATAGAAAAGAATACAAAAAAAGAATGTGTATGTATATATTCGTGTGTGTGTGTATATATATATATACACACACATATATGCACATATACACAACTGAATCAGTTTGCTGTAAGCAGAAATTAACATGACACTGTAAATCAACTATATTTCAATACAAAATAAATAAACCAGTAATCTTTAATGCATCTAACATTCATATTCTTGGAGGAAAAAAAAAAAAAGAGTTTACTTCACTGTGCTAGCGGGGGAACAGAATAAAACTTGAGTTAGATACCTGTCATTAGAACATTAGTATTTACTGGCTGATGGCACCAACGGTTATTTCCCCCTCCTTTCTACAAATGAGTGTGCTTGCTCATGAGGGAAACTAGGTGAATGCGTATGAATCAGTATATATTCATCTCGACTCCTGGTAAAAACCATCAAAACAGGTGTCCTCCTGAGGACAGGTCAGGAGAGTCAACCTCACTTAGTATGAAGATGAGAATTACAGACAGAATTATAGACATCTTGTCTCCAGGCTTGGGGCAGTCATCTTGCTCTCCTTTGAAGTATCTTGGGTAGGTTTCTGGCCCAGATCTAACCAACCCTGGTACTACCCGGGTCATTATGTCTTCCCTTCCCTGCTTTTCTACTCCTCCTCTTCTTCTTACTTCTCTTTATGCTTTCTCTTTCTCCTCCTCCACCTCGTCAAACTATGGTCTCCTACAACATTCTTCTATAGGCAGTAGTTTCCATTTTGGAAATTTTATACATATACCTACTTCTTTAGAATTTTTTGTGTTTGAGACCTCTGGGTGTAACTGCAATTCAAGAGCTTTAAATATATTACTTTAGAAGTAATTTTATGGCTATCAGTTTTATAACACATACACCTAAAAACATACAAATTAACTGCACAAAAGTAGTTGACATAATTGGCAATATATTTATGATTGTTGAAGAGAAATCACACACTTTGTAGTATTATGGAAGCTCATGTTTTTTTTTCCACAGTGTATTGCCTACCCTTGCTCTATTAGAGCCTAGAGAGTGTGAGGATATAACATTGTATATATTTTTCAGCATGTTATCATCAGCCTGTTCTCCAAACTTCATAGGCAGAACACTGTAGCACAGATACACACACACACGTATTCATTTATGTATTTACACATGTTCATTGTAGCAGGTGATGAGCACCATGCGTCAGAGTGACTCAAAAACTCCAAAAGCCACAGTGGCACATTCTATCCAAGTCTGAATTCAATTTAAGATGCTGGGCAGGTGACTGCGCAAAGTGAAAGCTCAAAATGGCTGCCTGTATATCCTATGAACTTTGAGCAGGTTGGTAGTAAACAGGAAACCTCTGAGATTCCTAATTCAGGAAGAAAGGACCTGTTGGCAAATACTGCCTTTCACAGTGAAGAAACCTCTGCAATAAATTTTATAGTGGTGTCACTCATGTCCGCTGGTGGATCCAGTACCGAGAGATCTGAGAAGTAGACGAGTGCATGTTACTTTCAGGAGCTGGGAAAGTGAACATGATCATCAAGCAACTAGTTAACAGACCAAGTCATTATATGGCCACATTCCTGAGAATTATAAAATTCAAAATTATATAAAAATGTCCATCTTTTATATTTTATGAATTGGAAAACAATGAAATATGGCATAACCTCTATGCAGCAGCTCCTTTGAAAAAATAGTTAAATGGAATATTTAATAACTACTTCTTTAAATTTAATATGGAAAATTGCAGGATGGGCTTGGATAGTTTACTCGCCTTAAAATGGCTCTTTATGAGAAAGATAAATTTCGCTATGTTACAAAAGAGCAAAAAACACTTCTTTTGGTAGAAATACATGTCTACATTTCCATTCAGGTAAGAGTAAAATGGCTGGATATTAATAGTGGCAGGGGTCATGCAAGGTCATATCATTTTTCCCTCCTTCAGATAATATCATACCCAAATTACTTCATAAAGATTCCACCTCTCCTATTTTTAAGGCCTTCCGGAAAAAGAGCAACATAACCTTCCTCAGTAGCCTATTTTGATATTTCACAACTCTCACTCTCAGGAAATTCTTACTTATAGCTAATCCCTCACAGAATACTTCATGTCCAGTCCTGTTGTCCGAGCCTCTGTACAGAGAACAACATGGGGTGATCATGTCTTCATGCCATATGCTTTAAGACTGTGGACTGAATTATACCTATTTTGGTTGTCCTTTCCTGGCTTTAGTTTCTATTTTTTCCCCATCTCTGTGGTTCTTCAACTCATACTTACCTTTAGTTCTAGAGTCTAAAAATATACCTTGTACTAAAAAAAGGTTTCTGTATACTCCTATCATATATATATAAAAAATTATCCAGCACTGCATGTATTTTACAGTAAACGTTTACCTTTTCATTTATTCCAATTTTGCATTTTTTCCCCTTGCCAGATTTGCTTCTAACCAATTCTTCCACATTTTGTATTTAAAGAGTTTTTTTTTCTCTCCTTGGCTTCTAGACTTCTAAACACCTTTCTACTTTACCAAGGTCACGCTGAGTTCTGATCTTGTCTTTCAAGAGCCAGACCTCAAAAACTCTCTTTACACAGGACTCTTTAAATTTAATGAATTATTTATTCCACTATTCTTTTGCTACCATTAAAATTTGTGTGCTTTACAGGATATTTTCTCAATTTATGCATGAGGATGTCATAAAGAGCAAAATCAAAAGCCTTGGGAAGTTGAGGCTATACCTATCTGTTCTTCACACTCTACAGTGAAGGTGAAGGTTAAAATATTCTCATAGGACCAGTTTTTAAACTCACACCCAGGGTGTTAAACAGGATATATAACAAATGTGTAACAAATCACTGTGATTTTTTTTCCTTGTATATTTTTAAGTCTGCAAATAAGTGAGTTAGTAATTGTGGTTCCTTGGGTCATCCTTCATTTTCTTTTATAAATGTCATCACTGTGATAGTTACTGTCTAGTCTATATTCAAAAATCCTTAAGAATAGTAGCTTGTGGCCCTGCAGTGGCATTATGTTACAAGAGTTCCTGCTACTAAAATTATCTTAGCCTTTAGCTAGGTTTGGCCAGAAGTTTCTTGAAATTTACTTTTTACCGAGTATCACCTGATTCCTTAGATCATAGGTCACACATACATATGTTACATTTCATGGATGTGGCCAAAAGCATTAGGTCATTTCATGCTTAATAAAGTTAAAAAATAAAGCAAACATTTAATTCATTGTCATTTAACAATTTTTTGGAGTAACTACTATGTTTCAGGTGCTATTATATATGTCAGGAACTATTAAAGAATAAAGCAGACAAAAAGTCATGCCCTTCTGGAACTTACTATATTTCTGATGTTACCTATATTTACTTTTACCTCCACATGAAAAACAGGCCACACTTTATCTTTTGTTGTTGTTGTTGTTGGTTAAATGGCATAAATTTATAAATATCATATCTTAATTTTGACTCTCCTTACCAAACTTTAGGCCTTAGCTATTTCTTAACTTGCATTTTCATATTATTTTTAATTTCTTTTTTTTCTCACAATATTTTTTTCCCAATCTTCATACAGGTCTTTCTTTAGCCAACTAGATATTCTCCTCCATTTTTAAATGTCTAAGATACAAGACTACTTGTGCAACCCTCCATCCTACATACTACAGTTTCTAAGAATACTTTTTTAAAATTTGCAAGTCTTTGAAAACCTGTTCCATTAAATTCATCTTTTTTTTTTTTTTTTTTTTTTGTCTTTTTAGGGCCACACCAGCAGCAGATGGAGGTTCCTAGGCTAGGGGTTGAATTGGAGCTACAGCTGCTGGCTTACACCACAGCCATAGCAACTTGGGATCCGAGCTGCTTCTGCGGCCTACACCACAGCTCATGGCAACACCGGATCCTTATCCCACTGAGCTGGGCCAGGGATTAAACCCGCAACCTCATGGTTCCTAGTCAGATTCGTTTCCACTGTGCCATGATGGGAATTCCAGATTCATCTTTTTCTATGGCAGAATTCTTCAGCTCTTTAATTTCTGCCTGTGATTGGACTCTAAAATAGGGTGAATATTTTTTATCAGCAGGTTTGATAAAACTAAACCCATTAATGAATAACTGTCTTAGTTTTATTGAAAGAGAAATGAATTCTAATAAATTAAGAAGGCCAACTCATTTTCATGTTTCCTGATTATATGTCAGAATAATCTGTGACTGTAATATCTGGATATTTCTATTACAGTAGGATGAGAACAAGTGATCAACGACTCCCTATTGTATAATTAAATATAGCAGATTAGAAATAGAGTGCAATTATAAGCATCAGCAGTATGGAAAAAAAGAGACCAAAAGATACACAGAAAAATACCTTCCTGAGAATTTATGAATATAGCATCAGCCACCAAAATTACAATAAATAAAGAAGTGAGAGATACTGTGATGACTCTTTGTCAAAATTTTAGTTTTCATTGAGTATGCTGAAAAAATTCTCAGGAGGAAAAATAGTAAGACAAAGGAGAACACATCTCTTCCATGTGTCTAGATGTGTGCTAATATGCCGGTTCCCTAGGTAAATTTTTCATGTATTTATGAGAACCTAAATAATAATTTTTAAAGATGCTATTCTAAATTCGGATCACAATGGTTTTGCAGAAAAGCAACTTTTCTTTTCCAGAAGGCTTGAAATTCGGATGGGCACCGTCCCAGAGTGAAACGTCAGAACTGGAGAAGGCAGGTGATAAGGCTCACCACGGCCACCTACCCTTAGAAACTTAGAGTCCCTCCTCCAATACTGCCCTAGAAGGAGAAAAGAAAGCATGGTGCAGAGAGAGGCACATCCCTGGCAACCAGCTGGGGGATACAGCAGCATGAGTTATCCTGGAAGATTCTAATACCTGGGGTGGTGTTGCCTCATCTAACTTAATGCCTTTCCTATCTTCCTTCCTCCCTCCCTCTCTTCCTTCCTTTCTTTTGGATGCAGAGCTTTGCATAATGTCTCTTTAGATTTCTTTTGTATTCTGTTTATTTTTTTTAATCAGGTCACAAAAAGCATTTCTATTTGAGTCTGTTTCCCATTAGCCACCTTTGCTTAAACCTTCTTAAACACTCAAACACAGAATGTTCCATCATTTTAAATATTTTCAAATATTTTGTGTATATGTATTATTTGAATTCTATTTTATTTATTATAATTTTTTTGCTTTTTAGGGCCACACCCACGGCATATGGAGATTACCACGCTGGGGGTCTAATCGGAGCTACAGCTGCCAGCCTACGCCATAGCCACAGCAACGTGGGATCCGAGCCACGTCTGCCACCTACACCACAGCTCAAGGCAACGCCAGATCCTTAACCCATGGAGGGAGGCCAGGGATCAAATCCGCAACCTCATGGTTCCTAGGGGGACTCATTTCCACTGCATCATGACGGGAACTCCCTGAATTCTATTTAAAAAAAATTGAAAATCAATAAACTTTTGAAATTAAGATAAAAATCAATCTTTAAAATTCTATTAAGACATTGTGCAGGAGTTCCCGTCGTGGCGCAGTGGTTAACGAATCCGACTAGGAACCATGAGGTTGC
>PVHT020004020.1:11535296-11573823 GCA_004024745.2 Catagonus wagneri
TTAATCTATCTGCCTATCTGTCTGTCTGTCTATCTATCTACCTATCTGTTTATTTTTCACCATGCCTGAGGCATATGAAAGTTCCCAGGCCAGAGAACCCACGCCATGGCAGTGACCCGGGCCACTACAGTGCAATGCTGGATACTCAACCCATTGCACCACTAGGGAACTCCATGTTTCTTTTATTTTAATGAAAGATTTTATGATCTATTGAAACGACATCTATGATTAATCCAGAAAATTATCATGTTAGGAGATTCTATTTCAGATTGGAGATGTGGAGAGAAAAAAAGATTTGAAGAATAAAATGTGAAAATCTGGCAAGAGTCTTAATTCATGTTTGATAGTTTATTCCTATGAAACAATTTTTAATCATACTAGTAATAGTGAAAGTGAATGAAAATGTCTCAGGAATATTATTTCTATTTTTTCCACTGGATCTCATATCTGGATAAGTCTAAACTATCATTATCATGCTTCATATTATATTTCTGGTTCAGAGAAAAATCAAGGCACAGAAAAAATGCAAAACTTGTGCAGCTTTACACTGGGCAAGTGGCAAAACTGTGTTTTGAGATAGGGGAGTGTGACTCCAGATTCCAAGACCATATTATATTCCTCTTCTACACTGCCTCATGGGTTAGGGGGCTTTATAAAATTCTAAGAAACTATTTTCATCATCTAGTTTTAAAATTTTATATGTAAAAGTTCTAAATCAGCTGACAAAGAAATATATAAAATCCAATACATTCATGATCTGAGCTTTTATCTAAAAACAAGCCTTAAAAATTTGATTCTCCCTAGATGAAAGGTGTCTCATTTCTCTTTAACTTTTCCATGTCATCCTTTGGAAACAGATTAAATTATATTTCTATTTGTAGTTTAGATATAATATACCCAAAATACTAAGTCACTTTAACTCTTTCTCTGATTGAAACTCTATTTCTTTTTTTGGCTTATTAGGGCCGCACACACGGAATGTGGAAGTTCCCAGGCTAGGGGTCGAATCTGAGCTACAGCTGCCAGCCTAAACCACAGCCACAGCAACGTGGGATCTGAGCCACATCTGCAACCTACACTATAGCTCATGGCAACGCCAGATCCCGGAACCACTGAGTGAGGTCAGGGATCAAACCCTCATTCTCATGGATGGCAGTCGGATTCGTTTCCCCTGTGCCACAATGGGACCCCCCTGAAACTATATTTCTTTTCTTTTTTTTTCAAGCTCAGGATATTTATTTCTTAACTATTATCCAAAGCAAGGTAAATGATGAAATTTTTAAAAAGTCATGTTCAGTGCTTCTTCAGTAGCCAGTCTCAACAATTATCCTTTCAATTTATAGTTAAAGAATTTTTAATGTAAGAAATGGATTCTGGATCCATGAATTTCCTGTGCATGGATTTTCTCTTAATAGAAATATTTCTTAATTTACTTCTATTACAGTTATTTCCATAACAACTCCTTTTCCCCATGGTTAAGATTTTAAATAATGGTATTGCCTGTCAGCAACCATTTACTTATAATTTATAGCCAGAGATAAGATACTTCTAATTTGCCATTTGGTGCATGCCCTGGTGATGTAAACATAATATAGGATTTTGATTATATAGAGCAATTTGACAATAAATTGGAAATAGGTGCTGCTTAAAGTTAAATTTATAGGTAAACTGATGAGAAATTCAGGATATCATAATTTATTGCACATGTCTTACCTAGTAAATTTCTATATCCTTCTTATCAAATGACTCTTAAGGGTTGTATTATGACAGTAATTTACCTTGTGTATTTAAAATGACTCACTGAAAGAAGCTTTCCAATACTCTACATACATGTGATACTCAAAAATGTAAATGATGAGTGGTTTTGCTTTAATTCTAAAAAGTAACTAATTTGGCCTGCTTTTTTTAAATTTTTTTTTTTTTTTTTTTTAAGGGCTGCATACACAGCATGCGGAAGTTTCCAGGCCAGGGGTCAAATCAGAATTGTAGCTGCCAGCCTATGCCACAGCCTAGCAACACAGGGTCTAAGATGCACCTGTGAACTATACTGCAGCTCACGGCAATACTGGATTCTTAACCCACTGAATGGGGCCAGGGATTCAACCCACGTCCTCAGAGATACTAATCAGGTTCATTACCACCGAGCCACAACAGGCACTCTGGCCTGCTTATAAAATTTAAACTAGAATGGGGTGGGAAGAGATGGATTGGAGGTTGGGGATTGGCATATATACACACTGTTGTGTATGGAATGGATGGTCAACGAGGGCCTGCCATATAGTACAGGGAACTCTACTCACTATTCTGTGACAACCTATATGCATAAAGAATCTGAAAAAGAATGGATATATGTATATGTATAACTCACTGTTGTATAGCAGAATTATCACAACATTGTAGATCATCTACACTTCAATAAAATTTTAAGATAAAAAAAATTTAAACTAGAATGAACGTTATGAATAATGAACTCTGAACAGAAACTGTCATATCCTCCAGTGTCAGCAGCGTCTATAAATGCTGTTGTCAACAGCTGGTTCAAATTGCCAAAAGACCCTAGAAACAATTCAGGAAGGAATAGTTTTTAAACGGACCCACATCTGTGGGAAAAATGCTCTTCCTTTATAGTCATCGTTCATTTCCTGTACTGAAATGTGACGTAGAAGCACATATAAGAAATTATGAACTGCTTAGAGGCTTTTTACTAAGCCCAACTGCCATTATATGAAACTTCTTTCTTATAGGCATTTCAGTACAGATTAGTACTAAACATGTGATTACAACGGCAGCAGGATGTTTTAATAAGATTACAACTCTACTATTTGTCATGATCTTTTCCATTAATTTACCTGAATCTTTTTTTGTTGTTGTTACTTTTTGCTTTTTAGGGCCTCACATGCAGCATATGGAGGTTCCCAGGCTAGGGGTTGAATCGGAGCTACAGCTGCCAGCCTACACCACAGCCACAGCAATGCCAGATCTGAGCTGTGTCTGCAACCTACACCACGGCTCACGGCAACGCTGGCTCCTTAACCCACTGAGCTGGGCCAGGGATTGAATCTGCGATCTCATGGCTCCCAGTAGGATTCGTTTCTGCTGCGCCACGACAGGAACTCCTACCTGAATCTTTTATGGGCCACAGTTTCCTTCTTGTGTGACAAACTCATCTGAAGTAGGAAGAAACAGGCCATGATACACTTGAAACTTCTACTGCAAAATCTAAGAAGTTATGATAAAAATACGTTTCATCCTTTATAATCCAAATAAACCTTAAGTAGTAATAATAACAATAATGGTGCTGAGAGTTGAATATATAATACAGAAATCTTTCAACATCGAATTTTCAGCCGATATCTTCTTTATATAGGCTTCCTACTTTTTAGAACTTTGGTTATAAGTGGGATAATAAAACCTGACTACAGAGTTATGCCTATAATAAAAATAAAATCAACTTCAGCCCTTTATGAAAGTGTTACTATAGTATATAGCTGTCCTTCACAATGACAGAAAAATGACAGCAATAATATTTTGGAGTAAACTGTCATTTCAGATAGTGAAGGGAAAAAGAAAATCATTAAGGGATCATTTCAAAAATATTTTCATTAGGATAAAAGAAAATTATAGGCTAAAGTTCCAAAGAGAACTTCTTTGTGCTTAACATGTAGAAATATCATTCAAATAGTTTATCCCAGCAAGGAGATTACCTGTAATGCTGCCAAGGTCATTGCCAAGTTGTACTAATGACCATGTTCAGTACATGTCAGTCACATAAGTTAGAGCTGCCTTCTTCTTCTTTTTCTACTGCATAATGACCTCTCTCTTAATGCACACTGACAAATTGAGGTGAGTGAATATGTTTTTCCAAAATATGGATGGAAGAGGTCCATTCCTTCACTCTTCTATTTTAATTGTACCAAACATGTGGAATGTAAAGTCTGGAAGGAAAGAGGCTTTAAATATTCTATTCTGAAAATTGAACCGTTTTTGAAAATGGCACTTTGAGTCTTGCAGGGAATTATTTGTGGCTGCACTGTGAATTTTCTTTCAAATGCACATTTGCTTACATTGCTGCAAAGCACAAAATATTTTTTAAGTGTAGGAACGACTTTTTTTTAATCTAGAAAATGTCATTGGAACACAGAGTTAGTAACAGAATGATTTAGTGTTCAATAGTTAAGCTCTATTGCAGATTTGTAATTTTCATTTATCAATATTATTCATCATTTACAGAAGAAATGTGAGAGTGTAGGCATATTGGCTTCTGAATACATCTACTGACTAGAGTGTAGCAGACATATTTATGTACTTAGAGTAAAAATAGATTAACACATCTCCTTTACAGGGCTTACATTTAAATAGAATAAATCACACCCTCAAAGAATAAATGATATTCTAGTATGTTATAATAAGACTTGCTTGTAAGAGACATCTCTATTAAAAATTTACCACTTTAGTCCTGAATACCAATTTAGTCCTGATCTTGAGATTAACAATATATTAAAAATGTCTGGGGAATTAGCAATTTCAATTCTCAATTTAATATGAGAACTTGGTGCTGATTTCTTTGTTTCACTTATATACTTTAATTCATCAAAACATAATTAAAATGATTGGGAAAGAAAGAAGACATGAAGAAGCACTCCCCTGCTTGCATCAGCTGACCTGAACAATATTTTAAAACTATATTTAGAAAAAGATAAAAAGAGCTGAGTACAGTGACAATTCTCCATACCAACTTCCCCTATTACCACTTTTCTTTTTTTCATTTAGTAACTCATCTATAAAACAATGACTTTAAAAAAAGAGAAAGAATAATTTCAGAACTTCTAGGCAGAATTTTAACAGGCTGATAAGCTACATAATTAGTTATAAGACTAGATCAGGCATCAATCTATTGCTTTCACATATCACTATTTCTAGTTTGTTTATATCACATTTGCACAATTTTTGGTAACGACTTGGATCACAAGTGCATTACAAAGGAGTTCCTCAAAATGAAGTTGAATACAAACACCTATTTTCTAAATTACAAAAATCAGAGTGAAATACATTGCTTTTATAAAGTACATGAGTAAACTGGCATCACACAGAGTGCAAATTCCATTCTGCAAACTTACTATAACTAGCACTTGGTCAGAGGGTAGTGTAAGTAAAATTAATGTACGATATTTTAGCTGAGATTTATAATCTTACGAAAACAACTTTTACAAAGATGATGCAAATTTGCTATTTAAAAAAATTCCCGGAGTTCCCATCGTGGTGCAGCGATTAAGGAATCCGACTAGGAATCATGAGGTTGAGGGTTTGATCCCTGAACTTGCTCAGTGGGTTAACGATCCGGTGTTGCCGTGAGCTGTGGTGTAGGTCGCAGATGCGGCTAGGATCTGGCATTGCTGTGGCTGTGGTGTAGGCTGGCAGTTGTAGCTCTGATTCGGCCCCTAGCCTGGGAACATCCATATGTCACAGGTGCAGCCCTAAAAAGCAAAAAAAAAAAAAAAAAAAAAAAATTCCCCAAAGACACATAGCAGAGCAATGGAGAAAATCTTCATGATTTTCAAAACCTAAAAACAATCTGTATTTGAAAATCCAAAACTGTTTAGTAGAAAATAACAAATCAACTTCCAGAAGTTTGGTTCAATGGCTACAACTTTCTAGTTATATAGTATTTCTTTGTAGGGTATTGGGTAAACCTTACATGAATGAAAACTATCTCCTTAAGATAAAAAGAAAATTTAGAGAACACTGTAAACCAGCTATAACGGAAAAAAATAAAAATCATTAAAAAAGATAAAAATTCACACTTTCACAATTTATATCTTTCTATATAGAAATTACAATAGGTAATATGCTAAGTGCTTTACATATATTATTTAATTCTTCTAACTGTTTTAGTCACAATGAGGTAATAAACTGAGACATACTTTGATAACTTTAAGTAGTGTGACTTCTCTATTTCATTGACGTTTTACTTTTTTTTATAAATTTTATTGGTGTATAAGTGACTTACAATGCTGTGTTATTTCAGGTGTAGAGCAAAGTGAATCAGCTAAACACATACATACATATTCATTCTTTTTCAGATTCTTTCCCCATATAGGCTACTTCTTAATCCACAAGATTAACTAGTTATTTGCAACCTGAGTAAGCACATTAAAAAAAAGTCATTAATTCATCTCCAGTGATGAGTGGGGAATACTGATGAGAAAAAATAAAGTTTAGAACTTGGTTAAAAATGATTCTTAGGGATAAAATTCTGTTTACTAATGATAAAAAAGAGCTTGTTAAAAGATTCCCTGTGTCAATGGACTGATTATTGAGTTACAGGTGGTCCGTGTGGGAATATTTTGTTTTCTCAGATGATACAAAAATCCTTCAATGATGCAGAATATTTCCTAGAAGAATATGGTTATGTCAAGCACTTTATAAAGTACTTTTAGTTTACTTGTTTCTAAACCAGTTAATTTTAAAATAAAAGGCATTCATAAATTCACGTTTTAACTGTCTAAATCCTAGGATTCACACAGCTAAAACCTAGCCCCACAAGGCTTTGGCTATTCTTTTTTTTTTTCTTTTTCTGTTTCTTTTTCTTTTTAGTGCCACATTTTTGGCATAAAGAAGTCTCTGGACTAGGAGTCAAATCGGAGCTGCAGTTGCCGGCCTATGCCACAGTCACAGCAATGCCAGATCAAAGCCACATTTGCGAACTACAACATAGCTCAGGGCAATGCCGAATCCTTAACTGAGCAAGGCCAGGGATTGAACACGCATCCTTATGGATACCAGCTGGGTTCTTAAATCGCTGAGCCACAACAGGAATAAGGCTTTGGCTTTCTATTGAATAAATCTCTCTTGTTTACCAGGACTGTGAAACCTGTTTGTTAAAAAAAATCATACAGGAGTTTCTGCTGTGGTACAGTAGGTTAAGAATCCTACTGTAGTAGCTCGGGGCACTATGGAGGCACAGGTTTGATACCTGGCCTGGTGCAGTGGGTTAAAGGATCTGGTGTTCCCAAAGCCGCAGTGTAGGTAGCTGCTGTGGCTCATATTCAATCCCTGGCCCAGGAACTTCCATATGCTGTGGGTGTGGCCATTAAAAACAAAAAGTCATACAGACATAATAAAATATACTGAAAATGTATGATATCTGGCTAGTACAAAATGTTGTCTAAGGCTTAATTTAAAAATCTACAACAAAAGTTTCAACACATTTATCCATCTGATTTGTGTCTAAATGTTAACTTTATATTCAAAGGGATTAATGATTGACCACTATTACATTTTCTCTGATGTTTCAAGGAGATGAATCAGAAAATTCCTTCAGGAAATTATCTATTGTTAATCAACACTTCAAAACTCAGAAATTTCCAGAAATTGGAATCTTGTATTCCCCAGTTCTATTTCAAATTCAACAATATGGACTGAAAACCTTAAAATTCTACTATAAGAATTTTTTTTAAACTTTGAGAAGATCAAATCAAATAGTAACTTTGCCTTTAATAACTTTAATTTGTAGGATGATGTGGGTAATCATAAAATCTATTTCCTAGACCCTTCTCCTCTCCCCAAAAGGCAAAAACCAGAGTTTCCCATCGTGGCTCAGTGGTTAACGAATCCGACTAGGAACCATGAGGTTGTGGGTTTGATCCCTGGCCCTGCTCAGCAGGTTGGGGATCCGGCGTTGCCGTGAGCTGTGGTGTAGGTTGCAGAGGTCGGTCAGATCCCGCGTTGCTGTGGCTGTGGTGTAGGCCGGCAGCTACAGCTCTGATTAGACCCTAGCCTGAGAACCTCCATATGCTGTGAGTGCAGCCCTAGAAAAGGCAAATAGACCAAAAAAAAAAAAAAAAAGGGCAAAAACCAAACTTTCAATGCAAGATTTCTTGAGTGTAAAAATTAAAAAGGATAATGATTGTTAATCCTTGTTTTGTGTCTAGCACTGTTCAATTTACATGTATTAACTCATTTAATCCCCACAACAACCTTATGGTAGCATTACTGCATCCATATGAGGAAGCTTATGCAAAGAGGACTTCTCTTGTCCAAGGTAAGAAGTGGCTCTGGGGCTGGAACCTATGAAATCTGGCTCCAGCATTTGCCTTTTATGTCATGATAAAAAGAATCCAACATTTTAATGAAATATGATGACTTGATCTGATTGCTTTAAGAACACAGCATATGAATGGTAACTATCAAAGCAGGTAAGAGGATGGAGGTATTTAGAAAGCCACTGCCCTTTAGGGTAACTATGATGTTCAGAATGCTCTTTATTTTATTTTATTTTAGCCGCACCCACACTGTGCAGAAGTTCCTAAGCCATGGATCGAAGTCCAGCCACTGCAGTGACAATGCTGAGTCCTTAACTTCTAGGCCACCAGGGAGCTCCTGGATGCACTTCATTTTAAAATGGAGCAGCAAGCCAAACAACCAGACTTCATGTACTGGCTCTGACTCTGGTGATTTTTTGACACACATATATACAAACATATTAGATATGTACATATGTATATGTGTGTGTAACTTATTTACCATTAAGAACTTATACATACTGAATTTTTAAATGAAGAATATGTATTTTTTTATTTTGAACTTTGTGCTTTTTAATCATTAGAATAGTGCCAAGTTTTTGCTTTGTTTTCCAGTAAATATTAACACATTTTAATGTCAATCAACCTGTCCTACAGGTATTGGATAGAGATTTAGTGAATTTACTCAGTGAACACCTAGCTGCTAATATTTGGCTGATTTTCCACTAACTTTAAGCTTCTACATGCTTACATTCTATAAACCACAAATGTTCATTTCACATTCTGAATGACCAGTTAGCTAACTTAAGGTATAAAAATCCAATATTTAGTAATGTGTACTTCTCTATCTCTTATTTTAAAATAGCAATTTATGCATTCAGTTATGTGAATAAGCTAAATTTTTTTATTGTAGGTACTTGAAATTATAAAATCTATTTTCAGCATCTCAAAAAGATTAAAGGATTCTAGTTATACTAGAATGTACTGGGTAATTACTACCTGAAGTTCTATAATGCAACCAATACAATCAGACTCAATCTGTATGGGTTTTAGATACCTAGAATACAAGCAAACTATCAGACTGTTTTTGTATTTTAGGAGGCAACATCTCCAAAATTACAAATGGAAATTTAAATGACTAAAAGTGATTATATATGGAAATAATTTATGCAGAATTCCATATAGTTCTTAGTAATACAGTTGCACAGAAAAGGTTTTTAGTATTTTCTTAGATATAACATGATTAAAACAATTTTAGAATTACATAATGATGTATGTATTCAATATTCATTAGCAAGAGTCAAACCTTATATTTAAAAATCATACCCTTTTACTATATACCTTAAATCTCTTTTATATAATGCAAACATTAATTTTAAGACTATTTCTACTACTAATAAATATAAGGAAAATATATATGCAAAAGTACCAGGGACAGAGATGGCACAAATATATATGTAAAAGTACCAGGTGCAAGTTGAGATGAAGAAAGTACCTGAAACAATGAGAGGAGATTGGGAAGAATGACAAGAGTAAGAATTATATTCTAAAGTCATTTCCTATAAAAGAGCAATCAAAGTGATCAATTTATTTAAAGACTGGCTTCTGGATGCATTAACTATCATCTGAAATAAGTGTACTATAAAACAAGAAAAAAATTTAACAAGCATTTTTTTGATAACTATATTTCCCAAGTGATAATTAAAATGATATGCATGCTGCTCTTAAGAATGCAGTGTTAAAAATGTAGCTCTAGCTGAGGTGGGTACCTAACAGATAATGAGGTCTTCCAGGCTGGACTTGTATACCCCTGAACAAGAGTCAATTATTAAACAGCTGCGTACACTGGTAGCCAAATATATTCTCCATTAGGACTACTGAGAAAAAATGTTTTCTTAGCCACATAATGCCTGGACCTTCGATAAACTGAAAACAATGGTAAGTGACTATACTTAAATGGATAAGGGTAATTACAAACTACTTGAATAAACAAAATCTGTGCAAAATAAAAATATCTTTTTTGGGCCACATCTGTGGTGTGTGAAAGTTCCCAGGCCAGGGATCAAACCTACGCCATAGCAGTGACCCTAGCCACTGCAGTGACAATGCCAGATCCCTAACCTGTAGCGCCACATGAGAACGCCAAAAATAACTATCATTTTTAGTTAACAATATCATTGAAACAAACAGCACGAACATCGCTAGTGAAGAGTAAAACTTCATGATTGACTACCATTTTGTTTTCCTTATTTCCATCACACACTAACCAGTAACGGAAGAGAAAAAAGGCTTGAATTGGTTTTTGTTAGATCTTGACTTAATAGATTTACAAAAGTATAAAACTTTCAATGTACTTCGTTCCTCATATATTTATGAAATAAAGAGATCAACCTAGTCATGTTCATATCATAAAACAAAAAAAACCCCTCCAACTTATGTGAATTGATTGGATAAAACTTAAACTCCAAACAAAGCCAAAAAGATACACGACGTCTTTTTTTTTTTTTTTGTCTTTTTAGAGCTGCACCCACGGCATACGGAGGTTCCCAGGTTAGGGGTCCAATTGGAGCTGTAGCCGTCAGCCTACACCACAGCCACAGCAACGTAGGATCCAAGCCTCATCGGCCACATACACCACAGCTCACAGCTACGCCGGATCCTTAACCCACTGAGCAAAGCCAGGGATCAAACCTGTGTCCTCGTGTATGCTAGTTGGGTTCGTTAACCTCCGAGGCACGATGGAACTTCAGATACACTATGTCTTTTAATGAATCATAAATGTGTCTCTCAACATTGCTTTGCCAGTTACAACAGTATTATCTCATGATTTTCACTCATAAACAAGAACCATAAAAATTCTTAATTTTTACATGGCGGGCAAAATCTCAGAAATATAGTATTTAAGTAAGGATGCACAATCATTACTTGTCTATTACCTGCATATGAAATGAAATAAAGGCTATCGAGAGCAGTTTTTTGTAGCTATGTAAGAACCTTGATTTCTAATCGAGACCAACGTTTTAATCTATGTGACTTAAACATCAGTTTGCCTAACTGTAAAAATATGTATTAGTATACCATACATTATTACCGTGGGTTCAAAGAATAGTAAGCAGTAGCATTTTACAATAGGAACTGGGAGCCTACCCCAAGGAAGAATCTTTGGTTATGATCAACATCCTTCAGCCAGTCAAGTAGTACAGCAGATCAAGTGCAAAAAGTAGTTTGTTTATTCAGATATTATAAATTCATCAGGGTGTATATCCCGAATACAAAGACTGATAAAACTTCATCTATGTCCCCCAGTGAACTTAAATTTTACGACATTGAGAAAGATTATTTATTTACTTATTCATTTTTTAGGGCCGCACCTGCAACATATGGAAGTTACCAGACTAGGGGTCAAATTGGCCCTACATCACAGCCACAGCCACAGCCACAGCCACAGCCACGCAGGATCCAAGCCAAGTCTGCAACCTACACCATAGCTCAGCGCAATGCCGGATCCTTAACCCACTGAGCGAGGCCAGGGATCAAAGCCGCAACCTCATGGATACTAGTCGGGTTCGTTAACCACTGAGCCATCATGGGAACTCCGAGAAAGATACTTTAAATATGAACTGTAGTACAAGACAGAAAATGGTACCATAAAATAGATATACATAAAGCTCTCCAGAAGTCAGGTACAGGAAAGATAATTCCAAAGGAAAAGGCTTCATAGTGATAGCACTTAGCTGTTTTTCCTAAATCTCTCTCATTTGAATTATAACAATTATTACCCTTGGTTCACTTGTTTCACTTTAATTAAACAAAGATTTATGGGGCATCTATTATATGTAACAGACTTATTTAGACCAGAGAAAGAACACAGATGAATAAGGTGCAGACCCCAAGCCTAAGGAGCTTACAATCTAACATAGGTTAAAAATCACTGACATTTCAGAAGGAGAAAGACATATGATATTACTTATATGTGGAATCCAAAACACAGCACAAACGAACCTATGGACAAAACAGACTGACAGACATGGAGAATAGACTTGGGGTTGCCGGCGGGGAGATGAGAGGAAGTGGGATGGACTGGGAGTTTGGAGTTAGTAGATGTAAACTATTACATTTAGAATGGATGGGCAATGAGGTCCTGCTGTATAGCACAGGGAACTATATCCAGTCTCTTGGGATAGACCATGATGGAAGATAATATAAGAAAGAGAATGTAGGTATATATATGACTGGGTTTCTTTGCTGTACAGCAGAAATCGGCACAACACTGTAAATCAGCTATACTTAAGAATTACTGACATTTGTACAGGATTTCCATTTTACAATGCTATTGTACATATATCATTTCATTAAATCCTTAAGACCCGTGGTTACTGAAAACACAAAAGTTGACATTCTTTCTACTATGATAAGAAAAAGGGACTGCGATGAAGTCTTAGTCTTCACTAGAGGCTTTAAGGTTTTACTTTTGTGTTTCTGAGAACACATTCTAATTTGAGCATAAATGTGAAAGGACTAACCCATTCTAGGATAGTTTACATGAGGTTCACTGTCCAGAATGGCTCTATGTGCAGGAAGAGAGGTGAACAGCAGAGTGGGAGGCACCCTGCAAGGGTAGCAGTCCCAGTGCCGTCCTTGTTGAACAAACCTGAAGAACAGACATAAATTTATAAATGAGCTCTGGAATTCTTTCTCAGCCTTACGTTTTATTGTTTAATCACCATCATTAACTTCTTGGATTTGAAGGACTCTTGCCGAATGCTACATAGAATACTTCGGGAAACATTTAAAAATGTATTCCATATTCAAGTTTATTTTCTTCAATAATCTGAAAATATTTGTATCTACCCTCTCCCAAATTACTTTACTTTTTAAAAAAGAATTGTTAAGGTTTTTAGGACAGTGCCATGTAAAGTAATATGATGACAGCTTTTTAAAAATAATTTTGGATATTTTTACTTTATTCTTTACAGCTTCTTCTAGTACAAAAGAATAGCATACCAAGTTGAGCTGATATGCAGAGAAACTTAAATGGCAAAGAATAAAATAATGTACTTCATGTTACATGAATTCTTATTCTCTTCCTTCATAATCCTGTAACTTGCACTGTGCACAAATTATGATCCAAGACTAGACGGTGCAGAGAAAAATCTCTAAGGAGGATTTTTAAAAACAATGAAGTTAATAAAGCACCACCAACAAAAACTCTTTGAGTGAAATACACGGACTACTGTTTTAAGATTCATAAAACTATGCACAAGGTACTCTCTATTAGCTTAATTTTAGCAAATTTAGGAATCTTCTGATCATGAAATCCATTTTGTGAAACGTCTAATTCAAGTAAACTCAATGCATACATCTCCATTTTCCTACATATGCAAATCACTGCATGACCAGAACTTAGAAGAGATTCTAAATTCAAGTTCCACCAAATATTTCTTCAAGTCAAATCAATTCATGTAGAATATCCACCTACAATATGATTGAGGCACTTGTCCAGTCCGATCAGGGGACCTCAAAATGAACAAGACTCCACTGAGATTATAATTTGGAAGGAAGGGAGTGGCAGAATTCATTTGGTCATTCAGTAAGTATATACTGACCATATTCTCGGCAGAGTCTAGATTTTGGGCACGTGGGCAATAAAACTCAAAGTTGGCCTTGGACATTCCTGGAGGAGACAGTCTAGTAAGAGCTCATTAGGAGCCATGAAAGGTAGCTTCATGCATCTCTTAAGGCATTGAGTATGGAGCCTGAGTGCCCAAGACCTAATGGTGATTTAGTCAAATTCTTCTCAGGCATTCTCATCCAGGCACACATCCTTGTTAATCACCTTCTGTCCTCTTCTTGTTCAGTTATCCCTTGGGAAATTCTCTTTCTTGTATGTTCCACATGTTAGCTAAAGATAACTAATAAACATTTAGAGTGATGTTTATTATATATCTGCATTAGGGAATAGCAACAGCTATTTTAAAAAGAAACTATAAACTAAGAATACGTGCAATCTTTAAGCAGTAATCCTTAAACTTCAATAAATATTCTAATCATCTGTTGAAACGTCTCCCCAGGAAGGTGGTGGCAGGAATGCTGCACTTTGAAGGAATATTGCATATGATTCTAAGGTCTGTATGCACTAGACTGCACTGTGAAACCTAGAAATTATTTTCATTATTTCCACAAAAATTCCACCTGTTTCATCAGAGTGCTTTGGCTAAGCATTACTGGTGTAGGAAAATCTGAACAATCTAATTCAGTTATTTGTCTTCCAATACCTGTACGGCTTCCTGCTATTAAAAAAAGTTATTCTAAGTACACAATGTGTTTGTGGGCTTATGTGAGAAGCCCATTTAAAAACTGCTTCTATGAAAGATAAATTCTGGGTTTCCAATTTTACAACAAAATTTTGGGACCAAAATTATTCATAAGTGGGGGATTTGACTATATTACTAGGCTCAAAGTGGCATACTAGAGTCTATACTCAAAAGGCAAAACATACAGGAATAAGACACATTCAAGATTTTCCTTTAAGATCCAGTTCAAGTGTTTTCTCCTCTGTGAAGTATTTACAGAATTCTCATGCAGTAACAACTGGCCCTTTCATTTCCTATGTTATCAAAAACTGTAGAACCAGGATGCCAGAAAAATCACGGGGGATATAGTTTAATATATGAAAATTCCTATATTAAGTAATTCAAGAATCCAAAGTGCTATGTAATAGACTATAATAGAGGAAAAGCATTTTTATTTTTTCGGTCTCCTTCACAATATCCTCAGGTCAGTTCGTGGTAGATAGAATAGTACATATCCAATGCCACCTCATTCCAAAAGATGTCAATAACTTGGAAACTAGACTGATACAACTAATTGTACGCTTTGTAAAGTTGCTCTGGAAGAGAAAAACTTCTTTTCTGCATATGTAATATAGCTGTAAAACAAATGGTGACAAAGCCTGTAGTTACGAATATATGTATGCTCATTTAGGAACAAGTCCAAGCCTTCTATTTTTTTTCTTTTTTTGGTGGGAACGAATTTGGTAGTGTTCAACAAAAGGTAGACTTAAGCTTTTTCCTTTGAGAACATAACAGACACATGGAGTACTATAAGACATCCAAAATTCCTTACACAACTTGATAAAGTTCTCCAGTGCATTCCACAATAAAAATTTTTAAACCTTACAGGCCTTATCATTTTATTAAATACTTTCTACAAATAGGAAAGTGTATAAATTTCCTTTATGTAATGGAAATAAGCTATATTTTTACGGCCAGTTCAACATTCAAGTAATGAATAGAAACACCCATGAAGTGCTATGTTCTGCAGGTAGGAAAAAAGCAGCAGTTTCTTTTACATAATGGAAATACACAGCATTTTACAGCAGATTCAACATTCTAATAATGATAAGTGCCAATGAAATCAATGAAGTGCCTCCTAATTTTCTTCCACATCCCTCAAGGCTGGAAAAAGAACAGTCCTGCCACTTATAATATGAACAGGTGAATATATGAATGAAACTATTACTTTGTAGGTTTCTTTCTTTTTGGAATGGCAAGGTAGTTCTTTGGCAACCTCCTCCTAATTACCAGAAAGCTGTGCCTGCTGGTCACTATGCTGCATTTGTCCATTCTCGGTTTCCTTTAACAATTTCCCCCTTTAGAATCATAAAATGAAATGAACTGTGGATTTTTTTTTAAGAAACTGTAAATTTTTTTTCACCTGAAAAAATGAGATATTCCAGAGCATAACTTGCACACACAGCCTTAGGCCATGTCTGTATGCCAACGGCAGCCCAAATGGGTGGTCAGACTCAGTCAGCAGAGCTGGTCTGCTCTGCAGAGCTGTAGCCATGATCTGGAAGCATCAGCCCCACCACGTGCGTGACATTAAGATGATCCACAGCAATCCTGCAAGACTACATTTTAAGTAGAGCTTCCAATTTGCTGTGGTTGGCATGACCTAATTTTGGCTCGAAAGGTACATTTTCCCCCCTCTGGGTTTTACTGACTACATAGTGTAGAAAAAAAAAATTATGTTCTTAAAGGGATTCTTACTCTTCCCTTTTTTAAGGAAATTTAGGGAATTTAACAACTGTTGGCCTCTGGCTAACACACAAACTAAAGTCTTATTCCAGCTTCGCCTACATCTTGACCCTTCATGCCAAATATTTCATGCAGTCTATTTATAAAGTTCATCACTTCCCCTGTTACTTCATCTTTAGAAATGCCAATAATTTAGAAACTGGAATGATACAGCTGGTCTCATAAACTGCGGAAAGGAAGATACTACAGAAGAGATAATTTCCCTTTTTTAACTGAAGAAGAAATCAATTTATTTCCTTCTCAATTTTATAGCTAGAAGGGAGGTAATGCTAATGTTCCCTATTTACTTCACCTTAGGGTTGAAAGATGATTCAAAGTTCTAAAGATTTTGAATGTTAACAATAGTTCTTAACCCTGGCTGCACATTTAAATCACTTGGGATACTTTAGAAAATACTGATACTTAAGTCCATTCCAAATCAACAAAATTGGAACTGTTGGAAATGGTTCCCCAGCAGTTACTTTTTAAAAGGTCTTCAAAAATTTGAGTATGAAGCCAAATCCGAAATCTACCATATTACATTCTTTCAGAAACAGAGCACCCTACTTCACGTATGTTGTTGCAGTATTTATTACGGGTAGAGTTTGTTCTTGAAATTTACTAGTCTATTTAAAGCTGATTACCATGGAAGAGCTCCTCAGCTACTGCACGATGTGAGAGAAAAACTCATCTGGATAACCTCACTGACTCTCAGCAGATTTATAAGTTGTAATCATAGAAAGCTCTGACTTTCTGAGATAAAAGAGCTCAGATAAATATGTTGCATTCCGGCAAAACCAGCATTGAGGGCTTTCAAGGGTTTAAAATTATTCAATTTCACCTGGATCATACTGAATTTTGGAGAGTTTCCAGTTGCCTTAAAAAATTAACTCACCTAATGATATTTACTGACTTGTAAATCTCTAATAAGGCATTCATTGAATTCAATGCTGTATACTTAATTTACACAAGGTGATAATTTTCTAATTGCATGTGTGATATTAATGCATTATCTATCTAAGAACAAATTCAGCACATTTCCAAAAAAGTCAACCCATTAGATCAAAGTTCTTAGTCTTTCATAACAATTTAATTCTCTACCTAGTCACTGGGATATGATATAATCAAGCAATGTGAAACTGGGCTTACTTTATGAGGAATCTGGTTTGTAGAAACAACATGATTTAGGAGCCGGAACAAAAAAGCTGTTTACAGACCTGGAATTTTATTCCATTATATAACTGAGAACACCATCAACCCCTGCTCCCCTTAATATAAAATTGGATGTGGTTCATTTTACTATAAGGCTTCCTACAAAGTAATGCAAAATCTTTCTGTGTTACTTGGGGAACCAGTATATTTGTTTTCTCATCATGTCTTGCCTTTTCTGTCTGCTAACTGGTGTGTGTGTGTGTGTGTGTGTGTGTTTGTGTGTGTGTGTTTGTGTGTGTCTCTCTGCTCCGTCCATAGAAAGAACAAGTTCGATTTCTTGGATTCTGTGTGTCTTTTAAGGCCCCAGTTTGCTTTGTCTTAAAAAACGTATTCTCTTCCTTTAGAGTACCTTTAATAGAATAATTTTTCTCCTTTCTTTTCTGTCTTTTTGCCTTATCTAGGGCCGCACCCGCGGCATATGGAGGTTCCCAGGCTAGGGGTCTAACAGGAGCTGTAGCCGCTGGCCTACACCAGAGCCACAGCAACACAGGATCCGAGCCGCGTCCGCAACCTACACCACAGCTCACAGCAATGCCAGATCCTTAACCCACTGAGCAAAGCCAGGAATCAAACCTGCAACCTCATGGTTCCTAGTCAGATTCATTAACCACTAAACCACGATGGGAACTCCAATTTTTCTCCTTTTTTTTAAAATTTTATGGCAGCACCTGTGGCATATGGAAGTTCCTGGGCAAGGGGTCAAATCAAAACTGAAGCTGCTGGCCTATATCACAGTCACAGCAACACTAGATCTGAGCTGCATCTGCGATCTACACCGCAGCTTGAGGCAACGCTGGATCCTTAACCCAGTGAGTAATAAGGCCAGGGTTGGAACCGCATCCTTCACAGACACTATATTGGGTTTTTAACCTGCTGAGCCACAATGAGAACTACTAGTACACACAATTTTTTCTTAAGGGTACGACATGCCTAATTTACTTTTATTTCTCTATTTTTGATCTTTTAGAACAGGAAAAATACCACATGAACTTCTTGGAGACAGAAGTTGAATCTCCACTACTTGAAGTATTCTAGCAGTGGTATCTTACTGGTGGTGCTCTTCTCCGTCATTCATAACTTGTTCCACATCCCCTGTCCAAACAGTGAACTGCAGGGGAGGACATGGATCAGGCCATCCTTCCTTTCAGCTGTGTCTAGGAAACAGGGCATGAGTGGGAGCTGAGGAGGAGCAAGTCCTCCAAGTTACCTCAAGAGCCAGAACAGGAAGGTTTCCGTCATACCAGAGAATGGAAAGGGGATTAGCTAGGCTCTTCCTACTTCCAGTCCTATCTGCTTAGCTTCATCAGCTGCTCCCAATTTCTTTCTTTCTTTTTTTTTTGTCTTTTTGCCTTTTCTAGTGCCGCACTCACGACATATGGAGGTTCCCGGGCTAGGGGTCTAACAGGAGCTGTAGCCGCCGGCCTTTGCTACAGCCACAGCAACGTGGGATCCAAGCTGCATCTGCAACCTACACCACAGCTCACAGCAACGCCGGATCCTTAACCCACGGAGCAAGGCCAGGGATCGAACCTGCAACTTCATGGTTCCTAGTCGGATTTGTTAACCACTGAGCCACGAAGAGAACTCCAGCTGCTCCCAATTTCAACCAAAACTAAGGTCTTGGAGAAGGTCTAGGTAGCCTCTCCAAATGAGGAGGCAAGGCTGAGAATATGGCAGGCCATATAAAAAGTTACCAAAGTCTTGCTATGCTTTTGGAGAGGAGATGAATCAAAAAAATTCTCTTTTCCAGAATACTGCCAGGATTTGATTCATCATTTAAGACTCACTTTAGGTGTCTTTTCTTCTACAGAAGACTGACCAGTTATCTCCTAAAATAGTTGAACATTCTATCACTTAAACATCCATTTTTACCTTCAACATACCTGTAGTAAAGTGTTGATCACATGACATTCACAATTGAATCTGGTATGTTCATTTCCCTCACCAGACTTTACTCCTCAGGGACAGTTTCCATCTTTCACTTTTGTATCCCTACACCTAGCAAGCCACCTGCCATTAAACACTTCGTGAATGAACTGATTAATTAACACATTCTTAGCTGATGTCCAAGGGAAAGTGTTAGATGAGATTGGTTGTTGAAGTGAAAGTGTTAGAGAACAGCAGTAGACATCTTATGGACAGAGGCCAAGATAGTTTTCAAATTATCAGTTTATCTGTTTCTTTAATTTTCAGGATGCATAGAGTTGTATGACCAAGTTCAAAATTCACATTTACCTTCTTCTAAATAGTGGTTCTCACCCAGGCTTCATATGAAAATCACCCAGACAGCTTTGAGAAACAGCAATACCAAGACAGCAGGCCGACTCAATCCCAATCTGGAGGTGGGTGGGTGTCAGCATTTTTTAAAAGCTCTGGTGTAGTCACTGCTCTCAACTAACTGTATGAAAGAGCCCAATGTTTTATACCTAAGATCCTTTCACTTAACATATACCCAAGATCAATAACAACTCAGTTTTTGAATGGATTCTGAGAGATTATTAGTTGATTTTAGTCCTTCGACGATCAAAATTTTTGAAAAGGCCTTTTTTTTTGGTCTTTTTGTCTTTTTAGGGCTGCATCTGCAGCATATGGAGGTTCCCAGGCCAGGGGGTGAATTGGAGCTACAGCTGCCAGCCTATGCCACAGCCACAGCAATGCAGAATCCAAGCTGCGTCTGTGACCTACATACACCATAGCTCACAGCAATGCTGGATCCGTGACCCACTGAGCAAGGCCAGGGATTGAACCCGCGTCCTCATGGATACTAGTCGGGTTGGCTAACCGCTAAGCCATGACGGGAACTCCTGAAAAACCTTTCTAAATGCAATATTAACTATAATGCAATCCTATTCCAGATGTATTATTAATAACTTTATTTCATTATCTTTTATAGAATTAGTCAACAGCTATGACTTTCTCCCCAGTCTTTGGGTAATTCAGGCCTTTGCAGTGAATTCTTATTTCCTGAATATTTAGAATACCTGCTCCTATATATGGATACTAAATATAAATCTGGTGTTTTATGGAGTCTTAAGAATATGCTATAAGTTGGAAGGTTCCAAAGAAGGAAATCAAATAATATAGTCAAAAATCACATTAGCAAGTAGACTAACTAGCCTTAGTTGTTTTGTTTAAAAGACAGGAATGAACACAGCATTATCAGCAGCACTTAATATTGCACAAAGCACACAAAACTCCCCCTGCCAGTGGGTACCACAAAGTGACAAAGAAGCCATTTATCACTGTAACCAATTAATTCCAAATTACATATCTAATTCCCAAACCTTCACATCACGTTTTTAGTAAAAGCATTTTTAAATACAGAAGACATAGGTTATTTGGGTGTTTGCATGGTAATCTAAAAAGCATTTTTGTCTTGAGCAGTGAAATAAAGCAGAACTAAATGTAGTTACTAAAATTCACTGTGGAAATTTACTAAGGAACCCATAACATAAAGTTATGGTAGTTATTACTTTTGAAGATAAGAGTGTGCATATTTGGTGAGTCCTGTTTGACTTCTGATCAGCTTCTCTGTTTTCAGTTCAAGAGATGGTAATGCTTTTAAGAAAAAACAAGAGAAACTATTCATTAGAAGGAAATATATATTATATATTATTTCTTATAGTAAAGTTCTAGAAGTGATCCTTTTCTTTTTTCAAAAGGCCTTTTAATGAACACAGAAATACTCAGTTAAAACCTAAAAGCCATGCATTTGATGAATAAACTTGATTTAAAATTTCCTATTTTCAAATATAATTTGTCAGTATTTCAGATCTATCTCTGGTTTTAATGCTTTGTTCTTTTTCTTTTTTAAAATTGAAATATTTTTTTCTCATTTTGGCCCCACTGGTGGCATATGGAAGTTTCTGGGCCAGGGATCAAATCCAAACTGCATCTCTTACATACACCACAGCTGTGGCCACACTGTAAACCCTGCTCTGGGCCAGGGACTCAACTGACAACACCACAGAGAGAGGCTAGACACACTGCACCACAGTAGCAACTCCTCCTTTTTTTTTTTTTTGTCTTTTTGCCTTATCTAGGGCCGCATCCGTGGCATATGGAGGTTCCCAGTCTGGGGTCTAACAGGAGCTGTAGCCGCCGGCCTTCACCACAGCCACAGCAACGCAGGATCCGAGCCGCGTCTGTAACCTACACCACAGCTCATGGCAACGCTGGATCCTTAACCCACAGAGTAAGGCCAGGGATCGAACCCGCAACCTTATGGTTCCTAGTCGGATTCGTTAACCACTGAGCCATGATGGGAACTCCAAGTAGCAACTCCTCTTTTAACTATGAGAGAAAATGAAAAGGTGTGCCTGAATTAAAAATTGTCTGGAATATCCACCTGCACTAAATTAATCAAAGATTCTGTCATAGATCTTACCTCATTCTTAAAACTCAGCAAGTAAAGGTTAAAAATTAGAACAGATCAAAAAATGAGAAGCAAAATGGACATTACTAGATAGAGTTCACATAAACTAGAAGTTCACATTTCAGTTAAAGTGAATACTATAAATGGAAAAATCTGCTTTCACAAATAGTAATAAGACGTTGCTTGTGAAAAGAAAATCTATTAACTAGTTTAGGAAATATATATATATTTCCCCTCCAGGTTGGCAATATGGGATTGTATAACAGACCAAGAATTAATTCACTTCTCTTTAAAAACCATATGAAAATATTATAAAACATACTTGTAAACATGTAATTCTAGGTTTACTGAACACACAAAATTAAGTTTCTATAGTTGAGTCATTTCCTTTCTCCTATCTCATTGCTGAGAAAATGTATGTGAGATTTTGGCTTAGTGTGTCAAAGAGTGGACTTAGAAGGCTGATTACCAGTTTGAGGTTCCAGCTCTGCCATTAACAAAATGGTTAACTTTTAGCCAAGTTGCTTAAGTTATTTTTGCCTGAGTTTCTTCATCTGTAAAATGGGGATAGTAACACTGCTTGTATTGTTTGGTTTTGAGGAAAAAATGAATTAATGCTTGTTAATGATCAAGCCCTTAGACCAGTGCCTAAATATACAGTAAGCTCTCAAAGTTACCTGTGATTGTTATCTAAAAGCAGCTGTAATTAATAATGTTTTCAAATTAGTAACATAAGCTTTTTAAACATATAAAATTTATTGGAATTATTACATATATCTTGAGTAGTGACACTGAATAAAAGTAAAAGTGGAATTCCTAAGTAAGAGTTGAAAGTATCAATTATATTTACAGAAGATCAGTCTTACTTGCAGCCACCAAGCCAGCAAGAATTGAAAACCAACTGGTCAACATATGTTGATGCAGATGGAAAAAGGCTACAACTGTCTTTAAATTTCCCAAAGAAAGCTGAGTGGAGAGCCTTCTGGTCACTGCAATCCAACCTATAATTACCTGTGCAGTGAGAATATTTGATGGGTTTCTTGTCTATGAATAATACATATTTTGGGGACAGTTTCACAAAAATAATCTTTCTTTGCTCCAAAAAGACCTATGACTAAGCAAAGGCAAAGAAAGAATTACCTCTCAACCACAAAGTAGGGTGGTACCCATGTCGGAAATTGAGGTAACTAGCAAATTCAAAAGTATTTTTGAGATAAACTGAACCCACAGTCCATATTCTAGAGAACCAGAAGAACTTCAGCCTTTAAAACTACTCTTCCCTCAATTTAAAAAAATACACTTACGAAAAAAAAACTTATTTTTTTGTAAGGCATTATTAAAGCAGCCTGTTTTTAGAAGATCGGGTATTTAAAAGCAAACCATATCTGCAAATATTCCTTCAGGTCCATGACTCTCACTAAGAGGAGTGAGCTTTTTTTTTCCCCCCCATGAAATCTAGGATTGTATTTACACACTGAGTGATTAATAGAGGGTTTTAAAGATAGTCATTCAGGATAGGTATAATAAGTTTGTCTATGGAATTTTATCTCGAAATGATCTTCTACATACTCAAATTGTGGGGAAAAAAAAGATTCAGGTTGTTCTCCAGTTCCTGTGACTCCTCCCCCAATACCAGAAGTAGTCAGTCAGCGAGGTCAAGTCTACCACCTTGTAATTCACAATGCAAGTTCGCTCTCAGCTCCACTGCTGATGGCTTTGAGGGGACAAGTAAGAGGCCCCAATATCTTACAGGGTAAGACAAGACATTCTTTTCAGTTCACCATTTGAGATTTTTGGTATAGCTCTAATAGCTTTCTTATCCCAAGAGCAAATATTCAGGATTACCAAAAGCTAAACAATTCAAGTACTACAACTTAGTTAAAAATTAAAGTTATTTGATATGTAATATCATGAATGAATTAGTGTTGGCAAGAAAAAGTGAACTCCAAAACTGACTTTTGTCACTCATCTTAAATACATGTGCCCTGTTCACATCATCAAAACCATTACAAAATCAACTTATGATAGACGTATATACATTACTATATTTGAAATACAGTGAACAAGGAGTCCTCTTTCTGTAGGTATTAAGAAAACTTACTATAACAATCACTTGACACAACTCTAGAACTTTTTTTTTTTTTTTTTGTCTTTTTGCCTTTTCTAGGGCCGCACCCACGGCACATGGAGGTTCCCAGCCTGGGGGCCTAATCGGAGCTGTAGCCGCCAGCCTACACCATAGCCACAGCAACAAGTGATCCGAGGCGCGTCTGCAACCTACACCACAGCTCATGGCAACACTGGATCCCCAACCCACTGAGCAAGGCCAGGGATCAAACCAGCAACCTCATGGTTCCTAGTCAGATTCGTTAACCACTGAGCCATGACAGGAGCTCCCACAACTCTAGAAATATAATCTAATTAATCTATACGATGTGACAACACAGTCAATGACTGCTGAGAAAATTATTTTCTTGCTAAAATTTGCAAAATTGTTTCAAAAAGGTCTCTATGTGTATTGCTTCAGTTCTATATATGGCAGTATATCAGTTCATACTGGAAAAATTTCTGACACAAATTATATTTTAAAACGTATTTCGTAAGTTTTCTTTGTGCAGAAACTTAATAACTAGTTTTCCTATATAAATATATAATTAATGTTTAATTTGTAGAATTCATCATTCATTAATATAGTTTCCGAATCATTTTTAGTTCATATGAATTATAACTCTGATTAAAAAGTGCTTCATTTGCCTGAACTTGGAGTTGATCTTGAGTTGATCAAAAATTATTTTAAAAATCTAAAATTAGCATTTAAGTATAGTTGAAAATCTTCAGTTTTGGGAGATACATACCATGATCTGTATAAAAAATGTAAATGTATCCATTATCTATCAGCATGTGCATATATATGCAGTATGTACTTATTACACACACTTGGACTTCAAATTCTGCTAACTTATAAAGCTCATTATTTCAGGGATAAATGCAGGTTTCTACATCTCAGTTTTTCTTTACATCCATAGAACCAGAGGAATTGTTTTATATGAAGAAGAAAATAAAACTCTGAATTTTTATTGAGAATATTTGATAGGAATAGAAACACCTTAATAAAAACTAAGTTTAGAAATATTTATCTCTTATGCCTTCAAAATGTGAACATCTACCAAAAAAGTTACATTATTTTGACAGTAAAGTCTATCAAATGTTTTTATACATGATAAGAATGTATTTGATAGTAACTGCTTTTGATTTAATTTAATGATGTCAAAGGCTTAAGGAAAACAGTGCTATCTATCAAGTAAATAACAGATAGGAAATAGTATATCACAATATTTAAAAAATTAAATTCTCGATTTGGGTACCAAAGTGGGCTTGTTTTTAGATAAGATATGTATTTAATGAATACATAGGTATTAACGAATAATAAATTTTGAACTGGAAATTTGGTTTTTCAAAAAACTCTTTGGTTTAAACATCCCCTTAAAAACTGACTCAAATTTAATACAACACATTTGTTCATCAATAGAGATGTCTGTGAACTTTTAAAATTTTATTTTAATAAAAAGAAGATATTTGGTCAAAATATATTTGGGAGAAAGCTTTTGGTCTATGAACATTATAAAGGTTTCTTAGAAATCTCTTAAAGGCTGAGTACAATAAAACTAGGGCAATGCATATATTCTCAGTTACTCTTTTAAAAAAAACCTGTAAAAGTGACTACAGTGGCATGTTCTGACACATTCTTTTCATAAACCAAACCCTGTTAGTGACAGCAGAACAGATTGTGTGCATCTGCTGGGAATGAGCCAGATGACAGTGGAAAAACGCACATGGATACCTTGGCACAGCAAATAAAAAATGGAGAAAAAAAAGACCTGGAAGAGAAAATGCTCAACTTTAATTGAAACATTCTTTCCAACATGATGAACTTCATCCAACCACCTCTTGTAGCCTGTCAATTTAACATACAAGAGTGTGTTTTAAAAGGGTCCTTTGTAAATTAGAGCTGTTTTGTCCTTTCCTTGCTCTAAATATTGACTCAGGTTTTGGATTATTTCTTCAAATTATGGCAAATGTAATAAGCATGAGGGTAGAAAAAGAGGCCAAACCACTTTACCACAGTCTGGTAAGAGAACGCTAAACTTCTAAAACCCTTTCAGGTTTAAGTCAAATTTTAAATATCTGTGTTAAGTTTTGAATTATATGGGTATTACACTGCCAAGTGCTACAGACACCACAACTCAAATATTCTGCAAATGTGACTATTGTAAATGCTGCCTGTACTCAATAGTGCTACAATATTTGATTTTATGCTGATCAACCACAGCATTGTTTAAACAGTTGGCTCAATAATACTAGAGAAGTCCGTACATAAAAACAAATGTGCTTCTATAAATCATATCAGGAAGTTCTCTTGGATGCTCTGATTACAATGAAAATTTATTCTATACAGTATACAATGCAAATTTTAAACTGGAGACGAAGTTGTTTAATAGATTAGTAGTCTGACAGAAGCAGCTGCAGTCAAAAAAAAAAAAAAATCTGGTGATTAACAGCCATTTTCCAGTAATCATAACCCTGGAAAGGGCTACTAAGCAGGGGGAGGGGGTTGCAGATGGGAATAATTCTCTAAGCCCATGTGCCTTAGAGGGCTCCATCATCTTCACACAGACTTATTATTATTATTATTATTTTTAAATTAAAGCTTTTAGAGGCATCCTTGATTGCAGTGTTGGGAGCTGTCCATGCTGTTTTACCATAGGGAAGTCCACTCTCCAAGTATTCCCTGCACTGAGCACGCTGTAGCCAGGCATTTAAACTGGGCTAGAAAAGAAAGCTGAAATGCAAGGTGCACGCTGGAGGGGCCTTATTCAAGAGCATAAGAATAATTTCAAGTGGTTGCAACTCCACAGGCTGTCTAAATGGGGCAGACTTCATCAACCGACACTACCTGTCATCCAAAACATTTTCTTTTCATTGAGAAATTAAGTGAATATAAAAGCTGAACAAAAAAGTGGTAAACAGACTCTAAGGCCAGATTTATTCCTATTTTCATCCAAATCTTACCTAAAGTTATTTATTTGTGTTACTGAAAGGTGTAACCCTCAGGCAAATTTCCGCATTTTCAGTACAGATTTATATTTCTCTCGCACAAAGAAAAATACCCAAATTGTTCATTTGTTCATCTCAAAGTTGATAAACTACAATTAAAATGAATAGTCTCTCAAATCTGGGGGAAAAAAGGACAATGGGAGTACCTTTTACTTATTTTCTAACTATTCCAATAAAAATGCATTTTATATTTACAAACACTATTAATCTATTCAACACATATCTATATAATATCTATGAAATGCAAGAGTGATTGTGAAGGAGTAGAAAGATGAGAAAATGACGCTCGTTCTCCACAAACTAATTTATCTCCACGTACAATCAAAATTGTGTAATAAGAAAAATAAAGAATACTAATGAACCCTTCAAAAGTGGTTAATACTAATGCGAAGAGATGAAAAAATCTTTGGAATTCTTGGTGAGGCTGTTTTTACTATTAAACCATGTAGTAACTCTATACCTCAAACATCTCCTTCAAACTGAACTTTTATTAGAATTCAACATTAATCTATCTGGAGTTCAGAACTTTCAATAAACGACTTTTAAAACTCATAGATGAAATTATTTTGTTCTTTGGTTCCATTTCTGGTTCTAAAAATAATGTGATATTTAAAAACATCTGATCTGTGAAAGACTTTGATTTTCTTGGAATATATTGTACTTAGCGATCATTAGCATTGACCTCACATAACATCAGAATTACAGATCTGCCCTTAAAATGACCCAATTCTAATGGTATGAAAGTATCATTGAAAAAAATTTCAAAATAATTATTCCCTCAAGCATTTCTAAGTGATTACCACTGGCAGGAAGATAAAATGATTAAAAATAGTATAGTGCTATGATAATAATTTACTAATTACTGATCACTTATGTGTACTACTCTGTTTAATCTTTACAACAACTCTAAGAGGTGGGTGGCATTATTATCCCCATTTTACAGATGCTGAAACTAAGGTTTTCTGGTGATAAATAAACCTACCTACAACCATTAATCAGTAAATGGAAGGATGGAGTTTGGAGTGAGTTTGGTCTTCATTCTTAACAATTACTCTCTGTTGCTTATGGGTCTGTTTGTCTATAGAACACATGTACAATTAAAGAAATAATATTAAGTATGACAATGTGGTATTCAAATGCTTTATGCTTGTAAATCGAGAGAGCTGATTTTCTCTTTCTCTTGCATCCATCCTCATCCTCTCATGCTTTTTGTTTGTCACTCTCTTTGCTTTTCTGCCCTCATCTCCCCCTCTACACACACACACACACACACACACACAAAACCTTTGGACTCTTGGCTCAACATTTCACCGAACATAATCAGGGCCATAATTTGGTTCAACTAGTCCAATAACTGTACCCTCTTCTGAGAATTCACAATGTTGTGCGTTCTTTGCCGTGGATGTGCTATCCACTGACTCTAAAAGCTGTCAGCGGTTCTTTACAAAGACACCATTCTGTAGCTTTTGCTGCTTCAAGATCAGTGTCTGGAGCTCTTTCGGGACATTGCATTGAGCTCTGATGAACTATATCCATTTCTCAAGCGTGAGGTGGTAACACCTGAAACAATTCCATGATCTCACACGTGAAGTCAAAACAAACTAAAAGTGCACTAGCTTTGTCACAATACCAAATATTCTGAAGCAAGAAGGGAACTAAGGAGAGAACCCAAAAATAATAAAAATTGAGGAAAAAAAAGAGTGAAGTCAAGAATTCTTCGATTTTTGAAGCTAAAAAATGAGAGAAGACAAAAAGTAATCACATAGTGCTCACGCTAACTCAAGAAAGATCAAAGAACCCTAGAAGGGACACTGCTCATTCATTTCAACCGGAGAGCCATAAGGAAACAAGCAATGGGACTGAGTATCTTACTTGGCCCTTTGCAAACCTATTAATATCATCATGAAATTTTCTTCTTGATTTACATAAGAGGGAGAGAAACTCAAATGTGAAAGAAAAGAGAAACGCAGTCAAAATTATTTACGAAACCTATAACCTAGACAGACTCTAGGTTACAAGTGGTCTTTTGATAAATATTAGAAATGAATAAATGGATAATACTTTTTTTTTTAAACAGCCTGTTTTGTTCATATTCATTTAGTTCAAGAAAAATAATCCTAATGAAACTAGGTCTGGGTTTATACCTTGTAAACATATTTACATTAACTAGTACAGAAGAAGAGTGAACAGATCTGTTTTCTGGACCACAAAACTTTTACTTAAAGACCATCCAAAAGTTTTAGTAAGGCTCCTCAAATGTAAACAGAAATCAGGTAGCTTAAAAAAAAAAAAAACCTGGTTATTTACTGGTTAACACTTTAAAATTTTTAAAATTCTAGCCTAGAGAATTACTTACTTTAGGAACCTCCAAGAGATGTGTATTGTAATCAGATATAGTTTTACACTTAAATAGCAAGATAATCCATTTTCTATTAAAAATTTATCCAGTGCACATATTAAACAACTGAAACTTTACCATGTGTCTTAACGATATTTATTGAGTGGTGATGATTCAAACTATCCTGTGGTTCTAGAGAATTCTAAGAAGATAAAGAAGTTTCCTACCATATACTAAATTAAACCATAGCTTTAAAGGTTGAATCTGAATTTTTAAGAGAATGTCTAATTTTGTAAGAATTAAATGTCAAAAAATTACTGATCCATCGTATATTAATATACGCAAAAAAAGTTTAATATCTTTTCCTCTTGCTAATGGGCCTTGAAAGTGTGACAGGTGTAGGGCTCTTGCTCATAACACCTACGGCAAGAATAGGCCATTGTGATCATATTCTTACGCGCTACCTTTTACATTTTAAGTTCTATGTTGTGTTCATTCTTAACGCTTTTCAAGGAAACATTTGGATCCACAGAAAAATAATTGCTCAATATTTAAACATTAAAAATCTTTCTTATCTATTTTAGTTTAAGGAGAAATAAAATCAAATTATGTTTAACTGTTGATCTGATACAGTAAATTTTTATATAGACAATAATTGGTTTAGTGGGTTAATGAATAAACTAACATTTATATGCTATTTGTATACTGTTAAATCAGTAATTCAGTTTAAAAATAAAGTTGGAACAAATGTTTATTAGACAGTAGCTTTCTACTTAAGGCTCTCACTTAATACATTTCTACAAGAGAAGGCTAGTTTTAGAAAGGTGCGCTGGCAATAATTTGACTACACTTCACGCAAATAAGAATTCTACTACTGACTAAAAGGAGCCATCGCAGCTAGAAATTATTTTTTAATAGGATTTTTAAAAATCACATTGATAATGGTTTAAAAATGTAACGTAATTAAAGGCTGGTTTTAACAATTTTTTACTGTATTTTACGAGAAGTATGAGTTTTCAGACTATAAATTTAAATGCAAAGCAAATTAATGGAGATATTTAGAAGTTGATGTATTTTGCATGATGATAAGCACATTACTTACACTGTACCTTTTAAATGAAGAACATAAACCAAATCTGAAACCAAAGCCCATATTTTCTATTTGTATTTTGAGCTAGTAATCATTAAATCAAAAATCATAAAATTTTATTTATCAATAAAAATTACTGTAGTGCCACATATTGTGGTGGAACATTGCTATTTCCCAAGATAAGTACAAAAACCACTCATTGTCAATTTGCATCACAAAATGACCTAACATACCTGGGAAATAATGCACAGGCTTCATTGAAAAGAAGCCTTTATATTTTTCTCTGCAAAAAAAAAAAATATATATATACATACATATATATATATATGTATATATATATATAGACATCTGATTGGGCCTGTCTCTGCTGGAGGAGGGGGTGGGGAAGAGGACTCATTTTCTTACACCTCCTGTTTCATGCATTCTAAACTGCTATATGAGATGAAAAAGAAAACATACTGAAACCACTCTGCAGTTATTGCCTTTGTGATTTAAGAGGCAGAGTTCTCAAGTTAAAGAAGGGAAACAGTATGCTTTTCCTTTCCCAAAGCGATTGCCCAGGAAGAAGGCCCTCTGGTCCTTAGCCTACGCAAGGGGAAAAAAGGACATTACTTCGGGCTGAAATCACTCTGAGACAGAAGAGGGGAAGTTTATGATGTGGCACTGTGCACTGTATCTGGTCTGCAGCCAGGAAGTTTTCATTTTGTAGCTCTGCTGCCAGTACCTGCCCTGCATATTCAGAAATAAAAATACACCAGAGCTCTCTACCTCAGAAACTGTGGATGTTACAAAGAATTAAAAGAGTTTATTTTTCTTTCTTTATTCTGAGTGTAATTACTGTTTTTAAAAAGAAAGAGCTGAAACTATAGTAACTGGAGGGTTTTTTTTTTCCTTTTTAAACTCCTCAAACTACCTTCCCACAAAGCCATTTAAGTTAAATGGTACATTTATAGACTCACCTACATGAAGGATATAACTTAAAACATCTGCTTAGACATGTATGTTCTGTTCAGATATAAAGAATGTGGCAAAAAACTGAAAAATATAGAGCCATTATATTATTAAAATGTATGTTCTTATGTATGTGTGTGTGTGTTCATTCACAAAAGAGATTTTGGACTGCAATTAGGTAGTCGGTCCTATAAAGCCTTCCTTGTGTGACCATGATTTCTAAAAATAAAATGCTCCAGTGAATATTTCTGCTAAATAATCACATCTTCAAAATTAAAGAAATCCCAATCCCTCATGTTACATTAAGCAATAATACCAGCTTTCCATAATAAGCCTTGGTTGTACACCTCTTGCATGATCAACAATTAATTAGAAGGTTAAAAAAAGTCATGTTTACTCTCTTAAGTAGTAGACTAATTTCCTTGTCTGTCCCTACTTATTTACATCGGTGAATATATTTTCTAAATTTGCAAATAAATAAGCATATCTAAGCCAAGGTTGCCTATCTTCAGGGTTCCGGGACAGAAGCATTCTATTGCTATCATTCTAACTTGCTGAAAGAATCACAGATGTGTGAAAAAGAGAGAGAGGGAGTTGTTAGCTGTTTCAAATAACACTTTGCATTCTATCAAAGGACCTTATCCACCACTTTTTATATCCAATATGCTAGAGATCCATGGTATCTAAGACCAATTTATATGAATTCTTTATGTGCATCTTATCTATGACAACAAGATACAAGAGGAAAACCAGACCACACTCAGGATACTGTTTGGAAAAAGCAGGTTCTCACCAGGGACTGCTTCAGATATCAGTTTCTCCAGTCTCTAAAAACAAGTTTAAGGCACTTGACTTAAATCATTACTAGAAGATTTGCACTGTCATTCTACATGAATCGCAACCACTTGCAGGATGAACAACATTGCTCCATTCATTTCAAATTTATAACATTAAGAATTAATAAAGTCTCTACAACATCTGCATTATTAAAGAGTAATGATTCCTGCAGAAATCTGCCTGTAATAGGTTTACTGTTTTTATCACTTACAATATCACCAATTTCCTTTATAATATCATCAAAAGATTATCATCCTGTATTTTTTGAACTTTGTTTACAACTGGCTATATTTTAAAAATAAATACAGAGATTTATCTTAGGCAATACAATGACAATGTACAACAAATGCATTATGGTGATGACAAAAGAATGCTATCAAGATCACGGTATCACCTCAAACATAAATATGTATATAACAAGTATCATATAATTTTTATTCTTAGTAGGAACATAACTTTCCTTTTTGTAGTTAATGTTAAAAAATACCAAAGAAATGTGAGATAATGCTTATTGGATAATCTTTTTCATAACCTTATGTTTCACAATGTATTCTTTGTTATAGAATTTTCTTTAACTATTTCTCTTGCATGGACAAAAACAACCTAAGAAAATTGACGCAATCTACTTAATCTTAGATAGGGAATGAGACTTTTAGCTCCCTTTATTTCCTTATGCTTCAATAAATCTGTAAAATAGTTACTACTTAATTCTTGATCAAAATTAATTCTAGTGCCCTTTATAGAAATTAATACTAAAATTACAAAATTTTCAGACATTTTTTCAGCATTCACTGTGAGAAAAGTTATCAATTAGAACTGCTTTTAAGAAAAACCTGACAGTTTCCTTTGCTCACTAACTACAGCAGACTGATTAGAAATTATTTTCTTTCTCATGCTGTTATTCACTTACATACTGCATATTTGCTTCAATTCTCCAAGGGAAGAAATGTGGCTCTGTGGGAAAGGTCCACCCCTTTCTACATGTTTGCTTCCTTGAACGAAAGGAACACACCCCCTAACATTCTTTGAAATGTGTCCAACATGCAAAGAATTGTAATAGCACTGTATTATTGACCAAATTAGAATATCTTAAATGAATCAAATATTATCAAATTGCATGTGTTCTGAATCAAACAAATGATGTAACAGAAATGAACTACATTCAGTCAAAGCCTAGGGTCTACGTTTGGACGCTCAGAATACTTGTGTTAGTGGAAGAAATCTGTGACTGTTTTTGTGCCCTTGTGTGTGGTATGACAACTCAGAAGGAGGCCCATAAATGTTACAGGCTTCCGAGTACATCCTTTGAACTTAAGACCCATTAAGGGAATGCCTCCTCCCTTTCATAAATACTTTAAAGAAAAAATATTCAGAAACTGAAGTAGCTATCTTTTGTAAGTAGAATCAGAAAGTTGTCTGAAATCACAGAAGTACAAGAATATTGAGAGCCTACGCTCACCATATTAATGACAGAAAACTCACACCAAAGTTGGTATCTACTAACTTTTACCTCATTAGACAATTTTCTGGCCAGGAGAAGTTGTCTTCTAAGTTTTCCTTCTATTACATAGACTACTATGCTCCCAAAGCAAGTTTTTTTTTCATTGTTATTTTTTAATAAGGTGATACATTCCAATTTTGTGGGAATCTGTTCGTTTATCCTTACCTTTTATTTTCTTAAACCCTCTTCTTCACACAGAAATTTGTGAGTATAAAGACACAGAGTAGGCAAAATTTTGTATCTTTAAGATATTTCATCACTTAAAATGAAACGGTTAGCCCCTTGCAATTTGTTCATCAGGGATTTGTGGATGAACTCAGCTATATAATTTCCAGGCCTACAAAATGGAATCTCTGCTACCCTGCCTATGTTTTTCACTTGGAATAAGAGTGAATATTAACATTGAGCATATAAACTGGAGCTGAAGGTAATAAACTTATTAAAACTTAGTAAGATATTGTTATGGTCAAAGAAAACCTGCGAGCGTATGCCACAAACCCACTCAGATGAAACATCTCATTCACTGGAATCTCCTATCTTATTACAATAATGCACAGAAAATTAAACACATAAATATTAATTTTATGTATCGCAGAAGATGTAGGCAATGAAAATGCAATGTTTACATTTATGACCGACTCATTAGTGTTTTATTGTGTGAAACACTAGGAGGCATCAGTTGGGTAAAAAAAGACTTCAATTTTTAAAGAAGCAAGAAATTACTGTAGAGTTGAATGCGTAAGAAGTAGGGATTTTCAAAATGTTATTATGTCAACCAAAACTTTTTTTTCTGAAATAAACTCTGAAAACATCATATTTTGTGGCCAAGAATGACCTTTATAAAACATTCATGAAGTAGATATAATTTGACCAATAAACACCTATTAAAATATATTTCAAATGTATGGACTCATTAGCTATGTAATTCCAGATTTTTATGAAAAATATATTTGGTAACAGAAGAACATAATGGCTATTAACTACCATGCATTTTCTGCTCTGTTACTCAATACCATGAATGTATGTTTTATTTCTGGCAAATTCTGTTTTGTGCTCTCTACAATGCCTTTGAAAATGTCTAGTGCAAATTAAGCCTTATAATAATAACTGCTTCACATAAGCATCCAGAACTTGATATCTGTTCAGAAAGAAGTGATGGAACTTAAAATGTAAGCTACGTATATGAAAGAGGACATGTTTTCTCTTATTTCACTATTGAAAGCCTATCATTTAAAAACTGAGTTTTCTGCTGTTTGAATGAGGCTCTTCATAAGGAAGAAGCAACAGGGTCGTAGTATACTTATCTAGCAATCATTTGAAATTGGAGTGTCTTGCCATTCCCCAAGAATCAGCTTTTATCTCTGACCTATCAAAATAACATGTGAACTGCGTAATCCGCCTTTTGTAAGGTGCACAGACTCTGTTGTCACTCCTGGTTTTGTGAATCGCCTCTGTAATCTGGTTTGATTTCCTAAAGATGACAGATCTCGGTGAATAGTCAGGCTTTACTGAGTGCAGAGCAGTCCACGCGCCCATGAGATTAAGGTACGGTGCTGAGGACGGGGATCTTAATCACCTACCCTTCCACATGCAGCACACACACACAGACTGCGCACCGGTGATTAAACCTTTTCATTGTGTCCAGGCAATCACTGTATTCATAAAATGAATATGTGCATTTTTATAAGTTTTAGGTATTAATTTGTGTGTTTTCTCAGAGGATGTGCTTTGGGGGGAAAAAAAGTAGAACTTCATTAATAGTCTCTTTACAGTCCACTCTGTGGTCCTTAATTGCATATGGAATTCTTCCATGTTACTTTGATTCATGCCCCTGAAGCCAGGGTTCTCTGTTTAATAACTATTTTTTTTTGTTGTTGTTATGAAGCACAAGTGTCGCCGCACAGATATTTCCCCATTTTTGTCACTTTCTGAGATTTCATAGACACAAAATATACCGCATGTAGAGTTGTGAAATAAAACCACAAAACATACTACAATAAACAGAAGAAAGTTTTGAAATACAGTGTTAATATATGCCAAGGAGTTTTTTAGCTTAGTTTTTTTTAATAAAAAGAAGCTTAAATACAATAAATCACTTATCTGAAAGATATGGTTGTTATGTTATACAATTTACTGATTCAGTAAAGTGAGGACCAAGGAAGAAACTGACAGACATCTGAAAAATATAAAAACATGATGCTTTTTCAGGATCCAATTTTGAATCATTAGATAGTCCTTTTCCCTAATGGAATGAACTATTCCCTCAAATTTTGAAAACTGAATGTGTTTACAAAAAAGAAAAGAGGGAAGGTACAAAAAAGTCCTTGTTACTTAAATTTCATGTGTTTAATGTTAATATGTTTCTGTTCTGAAAAGTTAATATATATGATTGCATACTTTTACAGTATGAACAGCTCAGAAAAGCTGGAAAATTGATTTTTTTTATTATAAAATGCTTTGTTATTTAAACCTAAGAAATAAATTAATATTTAATAAAAGTTACATCTTTAACACTGCCTTTCACTATGTTCCACATATATACATAGCAATCAGAATGTAAAAGCATAATTAATGAATGAGGTAAAAATACTGTCTTTAGTAAGAAATCTGGAAAATATGCTACAAATACTCCAAAGCTGTGTGAATTACAACAGTAAAAAAACAGATTTTTATAAAGTTTATCAAAACCTGAAGTAAAGATAACTGCCAACTATTGTCTCCTTAACTTGACTAGGGGATCATATCTTAAGCAAACATTGCCTTTAAAGTGTGTTTTAATAAAAACTTTTAGAATTGAATTCAGTTAGAAGTCTAATACATAGCCACGTATACTTTTGCACAAATAGAATGAGATACTTGATTTTAGAGATTTTTTTTTCCCTCTTGCGATCGGACATTAGATCTTTTATCTGTCAAGTTCTAAATCTACTTGCTTTAGAACTACCTCTTTTAACTTAATAATTTCATGTACACTCTGGAAGACAATAATATGGTTTATTAACTGCATTATATTTAACTGAAGCTGCTTGTGCCACACTGGTGTATACTGAGTGTTTTCAAAGACTGGCCCAAATTGAAATTATTTTAAAAATTAAATAAGATCTTTTCATTTCAAATTGGAGATTGTTAGTCTCTTTAAAACTAAAATTAGTATGCAATACAGAGGGGTTCACAGGTGGTCACATTTCCATGTCCTACCAAGTCTCTAGGGATTGGAGTTATTATATTCTACATAAACATCTTTACTCTGCAACCACAATTCTATTGCAAGGTGTCAGTGAAAAAGAGGCTGGTCACTCTTTTTGACTGGTGTAATGAGGTAGCTAGAGTTCCTTTTATAGCACTTAGAAAATATATGCAGTCCCTAACCATTTCACAAGACAGTTACTATTAGAGTTAGTATCAGATTCACAATAGTAAAATGCACTTTGTGTCAAAGCAATTCTCCTCTGAGGACTGGTTAAAGAATTGGCAGAGAGCCTGACTCTACTTATTATACCATCAGCATTTACATATAAAGGTATTTTATACCAAAGACACACTTTCCTAAAATGTGAAGAAAAAGAGCTTTTCCCCCAAAATGAAAACTGCTGGACCTAGAACAGTCAGACATGTTTCAGACATACAATTTCCTTTAAGAATGAATAGCCATATTCTGGGAAGGATATAACACTAGTAATTAAATACTTGCAGAATATTTAATAACACAATAAACAATGTGCCATGTCTATATATACTTCCTTTGTGCCAAACTTTATCACTGAGTTTGGTAACTTTCATCTAAAGTCCAAACAGAAGGCAATTTAAGTGACTTAACCTTATTTGTTTTTAAACAGCTTATGTATTTGACCTAGACAGCAACGCAAACACCGAAATCCCAACAAGAATCATGAAATGTGTAGACTACCATGGCCAGGATATTACTTTGTGTCCACACCAGTTAAGAAGCCCTCTATCAAGCCAGCACTTTGGTAATGGAAGGAGATGCACAAAGGTATACTCTGACAGACAGCCATGCTTTAGCTCAAACTAATCCCAAGATTTAGTAGCTCAGAAGCATAACCCAAGGCAAATCAGAGTCTCTGGTGGGACTCACAGGAGCATCTTTCCACAGTGTACTAACGGCTAAATCTGAAGGCATGTACTTCAAGGTCACAGAACATTCTGTGAAATATTAAAATCCACCAGGGTCCACACGCTCTACCATATCAAACATGCTAATGACGTGAACTAACTTCATGAAACTTTAAACACACTGGTGTGACAAGAACAAGTCAGGAGTGATTTCAATAACTGATGGCAAACAGATAAGACTATCTAAAAAGTTACTTTTAGCAACACACAAGGAAATCATGGCATCTAAGAGAAGAATGCACAGCAAGCCTCAACTTCTGCCTTCAAACAGGCACAGGGATAGACCCAATGCCTAGAATATATTGGTGCAGATTTCAAAGACAATACCCCGGCTATTTTTATTTCCTAGAGAAATGTCAGAGGTACTTACATGAAGGAAGAAACGATCAGATTAGTCCTTGGGATATTTTCCTTTCTTAAGAGAGAGAAAGAGAGAGAGAGAAAAATAACAACAATAATCTTTACTTCGTCCAGCCTCGAAGTGCTTCTCCACCTGATTCAAACATGCAGCCACGGCGACCCACACAGAACCTTCAAAGTCAATCCAATAGCAGCCCGAAGATGTCTGGGTGTACGCGTGTGCTCAAGTGTCTGACTGCGAGCAGAGCGAGCAGAGAAGCTGGAGACGATGAGTGTGTGTGTGCGCGCGCGCGGAAGGAGCGCGCGGGGGAGGCGCGCTCGGGACCGCGCATTCGCGCGCGCAAGGCCGAGGCCGATGGAAGGAGCAGGAGGAGGAGGAGGAAGGGGAGGAGGAGGAAGGGGAGGAGGAGAAAGTGGCTCTCAGCGGCCGGCAGGATTAAAAGTAACCAGACTCGTCCAAAAAACTGCGTCCAGGAAGGAAGTGACAGAAGACGAATGGGAAAAGGAGAGCCGCT